>JAFIDM010000007.1:14366300-14383232 GCA_023159025.1 Thereuonema tuberculata | reverse complement strand
TTTTTTTTTACTCCCCATCTTTGTAAGTTGGATAGTTTTTATTAGGCTCTGTTGAATATGAGCAAGTAGACATTTTATTGTTCTCTCAGAAAGTTCAACAATTCTTGATTGCTCTTTAATGTAAATTTTTCCTGAAGTCCCCAGAATGATTATAATGTTGAATCAAACAACTTCAAGACTTGTATATTCATCGTAGATCTTCCCAAGGAATGGGTTGACGACTTACATAATTAAACCCACATTTAAAAAGTATTACAGAGGTTTAAATTTCCTGGGCAGTCACCTTCATCATTCGTCTCACTGCAGTTATTGCAGATAGCTACAAAAACACACTAAAGAAGTGTAAAAGAATTGCTTTGAACAATTGGAATTTTCCATTGGTGACCTTATTTTTTTTTTTAATAAAAAAAAAGTAATAATTTTGAAAGATCTATGTAACTGATTGTCCCATTAAAAATGAAATCAAATAACAATTCACTTATATATTATTATTTTATTTTAACTTGTATAAAATAGTAATTTTGACCCACTTTAATATTGGGAAGAAATAATTGAAAACTTGGAATGTAGCTCAAATTAAGAATCAGTATTCAAGTTTTAGGTTTTTTTCTCAATAATTATAAATGTAAAGCTTTTTTTCTCCCCTTATCAATCAAAACTCTAATAACTTATGATAATTGTTTCTTATTAACATAAATTCATATTTTTTAAATAATTCATTTTCTGTTTTTTCCTGCTGACTTACTCATTGAAAACTTCTTAAAATAACTTCCTATGTCTTCCAACATTTAATAAGGAGGCAGGAGTATCTGTTTGAAATATTTAAGTTCACGGCCAACAGCTGACTTGATTTGATTCGACCCCCCCACTTCTTTTATAAATTTATTGGCGTTTTCAATGAAACGTTGCAATCAAATGACAGATCATTGCTTCTTGATGAGTCACTTTTTTAGTATTGCTCTAGTAATGCTTGAAAATAATAATAAATTATGGCAAACAAATATGCAATGTAATTATCTTGATATTTCATAATTGAAAGTGCCTTGGTACCTTTCAAGTGTTTTGTGAACATACAAGAACCATTTTCAGCTGCTGTCAATACATAGTTCAAAGTTCACAATATACTGTACCGTATATGATTTGTCTCCATATAGGCAGATGAAAGTGCAAAATAGGGCATAATCTTTCGTGCTGATCATTTCTTTGGATTCCTAATTAAAGGGTATTTCGAGCTAGTCTTTCCTTGTGGGATTCAAAAAAAGAAAAAAAAAAAAGAGGGAAAATAAACAAATTTTTGTTTTTTTTTCAAATTTGTACATTTGTCTCCTCCTCAGTTTGTTGTGTCAGTAAGCCACGGCCGTCCTTAAAGGGTTAAACTCGAGAACTTCTTTGATAAATAACATTGTTAAGTGGCTGTTGTTCCTGTATCTATGGAATTCTAGCAGATGTGATTAAATAAAACAATCTTTGAACTGCTGTCTTTCTCTTATCTACCAATAATTAGCAAACTTTCCTCTTTTATCCATTTTACAAGAAGACAAAAATATTCTTAATATTTGATGAAATTTAGATGCAGTAACAATCTCAGTTTCTTGTGCACTGGGAAGTTTGGATATTGCCAACTATATCTGTTATATATTTATATACAAGGTGGTTATAATTAAACAGTAGGCGTTTAGAGTGCTGTTTTAGAAAGAAATATTGGACAAAATTCAAACAAATTTGGTGCACTTACTGTCCATGGGATTTTGATTTCTCAAATAAAAAAGAAATAAATTCAGAAATTTCCCGTTAGGGTTAAATTTGGCATTAGTGTTGCTTTAATTTGCATATTAGGTAGGTTCTGAAACAACTTTTGGGTAAAAAAAGGGTCGCAACTCGTGTTACATCAGTTTTTTATTAGTGACAAGTCATGATGTTTACATTACCTGATTGTGCATTATTCTTAAAACTTTCAGTACTATGAAAAATGCAGCAATGCTAGTCCTGCAATCAACGAATTTCAACATTTAAAGTCCTTGTGAAAGGATTCTTCCATTAGTAATCTGAGGAAAATCATTTTGCGTTTCGAGGAAATGGGGACGTTCCATGTGAAACTAGGAAGGGGTAACAAACTGGTAGAAGCTAAGAAAATGTTGCAATGACCTTAGTGGAGCAGCAAATGCAGAATTCTAATGGTTATGGTAGTGTTCGTGCAATATTACAGTAATTGGACCTGCAGTGCAGAACATACTGCATTTGTATTCCTACAGAATATCTCATTGTCATGAATTGCTTCCTTATTGATTGTCAGAAGCAGAAAAGATTTGCCTTGTCATTCACAGCTTGGATGATGCCCAACACAAATTCTATGGGCTGATGACGAGGCTCATTTTCACTTAATGGGGGTGGTGAATACAATTGTCATATTTGGTCTGGAGAAAATCCACACGGCCATGAAGAAATTATCATCCAGTCAACGAAAAATCGCAGTACGGTGTGGTTTCACTGCATCCTTTATCATTAGATCTTATTATTTTTTTTTTGAAAGATCTATACATTTGGGCTAGTGACATTTATGTTAACGCCTCTAGGTAGGGAGACATGTCTGTCATCCCTGCACTTCAGCAAAGAAATTGCTTGGATACCACACTCTAATCATCACACTAAATTGCAATAAAACATTGCACTTTGTTTCGTAACTTCTCTATACTACTGGAATTTATTCGACAAACTATGTAATATGCAAATTAAAGTGAATTTCACCCTAGTGGGAAATTTCGGAACTACTATTTTTTTTTTTTTTTTTTTTTTTTGTCATTTTGAGAAATTGAAATCTTATGGTCAAGAAAGTAAACACACCAAATTTGGTTGAATTTTGTCCAGTAGTTCTTCCTACACAAAGCTGCAAACACCTCCTGTTTAATTATAACCATCCTGTATATCTGTTTAACATAAGAATGTTCTGCACAAGTCAGACATCAACATGGTTTTGCTTATATTTGGTAGATATTTTTTTGGCTAATGATTGCTGGTAAAAAACTTCCAATAAGCAGTCTTTTTCATTCAATATGAGATGTCAGAAATGCAAGTAAATGAAGCCAATGTGAATTGAGAACTTTATACAGAACCATATATAAACAACATAAAATTGTTTCAAGATCAAAAACGCTTTTATTAGATCTTTATGCAATGCAATAGTTGCATTCATCAATAAAGGTGGGGGAAAGTCAGAACTGAACTTTTATAGGGTATTTCTCCTCACTCCTTGAATTCTGATTCTTAATATTTTGGCAAAAACAAAAAAAAAAAAGAGAGAGAAAAACTGTAGACTTTTTTTATTTTATTTCTGCTGCATCAGGATCTTGTTTCTATTGAACTGGTCGTCTTATATTCATTGATTAAAATTATAATTTGAATAATAATAATAATATATATTTTTTTTTTAAATCTAAAAAAATTATTTCTTTTCTCTTGAGTTTAAAGAATTTCCTATTCAATGAAAGCATGATCCCGGGCAAAAGAAATTAGAGGAAAATTGCACTTGTCAAATATTTATTTTGGATAGCAAGCACAAGCATTATTTTTGTGAGATATAATTGAATTCAGTGATGTTGCATGGAGAAAAGGATTAGAGAAACTTGTAGTTATATCTATAAACTGCATGAGGAATAAAGTAGATCTCTTAGTACCAAACTGCTTACTTGTTAGTTTCCCACTTGTTATGACCGAAGTGAATTCATTAAATGTGCTAATTTAATACTCAATATAAACCGTTAAATTGATAAACTATATAATATTGGAAGGCATCCTGCGGAACAATTGGCATTAAGAAAATGTTATCTTAACAAGAGACTCAAATCTAAGATTCTGAGCCTCCAGGGAGGTGGTCAGTTGATTGGAAGGCATCAGCATTGCTCTCCACAGCAGGATTGATTAAGCATCAAAAATAAAATGTGAGCCGTAAGGGATGACATCGCTTGAATTAATGTAGCTCTCAGCTTCCAGTGTGCCTAATTTGCCTGGATGTGGGATTGAATGTCTTTCTCTTTTTTTGCTGTCCTTTAATAAGTTTCCTTTTTTGTTGTTTCAGGGCTCATTGTCATTCCAGGGCCAGTATAGTGCTAGTATGCATTATAGTATACCTAAAGAAGGTGGTCCTCACGACAGAAACAATCTGGCCAAGGCCGATTGGAACTGCACCAAGGCGAGTACTTCTTGGTTGGAATTTTTATTAAGGTTGTACGTATGTCTATTGCCTTTGACTTTAAAAAATTTATTTGATTTTGAATTGTGTTTTTTTTTTTTTTTTTTTTTTGTAGTGTGGAATTCATAATTTTAAAAGGAGAAACCACTGCTTCAAGTGCAATACATCTAGGGAAGGTTAGTACTTTGAAATTTATGTTTCTTGATTGTGTAATTCTGAAATAGCTATTGTTGTTTTGTATTTGTAATCTTATAAAATGGAACAATGGAATGTCCTTCCCTTCTATATTCAAGTACTGGAAATTATAAGTCATGAAATGTAACAGAATCTTCTAAACTTTGTGTCAAAAAAAAAAATATACTAATTTGCAGTAACTGTTAGTGGGGGCTTTTTATTGTCTCCTGTAATAAAAAATCTTGTGTTTAAGTTGTTAAGAAAGAATAACTTAAAAGGAGCTATTACACAAAATTGCTTCAAATAGTAAGTACAGTAGTACAACCTCGAAAATCCGGACTCACCGGGACTTTGCAGATTCCGAATTTTAGAGAGTTATATAAAAGTCAAACATAGTGTTAACTAAATACACTATAAAACACCATTTTTGGTAAAAAGTAATGCAAAAAGTTAAGTTAACCGATTAAAAAATATTATTTAAGACAAAAATAACAGAATAGAATTAAAATAGGAAATATTCATTTGTTTTTCATCTTTTTGTATTTATTTGTTTTCAGTTTCGATATTTCTCGTTAAATCTCGACCATCCCACGATATGTTTTCGAAATTCCAATCGCTCATCGATTCAAATTTTCAGGCTGAAATTCTGTAATGATTTTGATTAATAATGTAACGTTTTCTGAAAGCATCCATGAAAACATAAGGAAAAAAAGACCTCCCATATATGCATATTTTTTTTGTAATCGGTAATTTCGTATAAATAGATACAAATCGATTGGACTTTCAAGTTCTACAATTTGTCACCAGGAGCGTTAGTGTTAGATGGCCTGCGAGATGGCGTGTTTTAGAACAAGCGTTAACGTATCTCTTAGATTGAAGTTGTTTTTTTTGGCAATTGTTAAAAAGTCATGTTTCCTTTTCGCTCCTGAAGAAGAATCCACTGGCTGTTTATTAGACATGTTTTGCATATATATAACTCACTCAATACTGTTACGCAGCTGTAGCTTTGAGGATGCGTCACTGACCTAAAACAAGCACAGTTCAAAATGGAATGTAGTAGTCCAAAACCATGTGGTCAGAACGCCGCGATGGGCTACTGCGCTTCATGAATTCCCCCCCCCCCCCCCCCCAAAAAAAAAAAAACTCGGAAAATGGGAAAAACTTCTGGATTTTGGAGGTCCGGATTTTCGAAGTTGTACTGTATTCGATATTGAACAACCAGAGGTATACCGAATACAATGTGGGAGAGGGAAAAAAAAGCATTGCTTGACAGTGTTAACATATCTAGATTTTAAAGATTTCTATTTTACTTCTTAATTGATTTGTAGTTTGCTTAACCTTAATTCCCTATCTTAGACTTCGCTTTTATTTAAAAGACATTATTAAATTGGTGTTTGTCCTTTTAGAAATCTCATCTTTCTTTATTTCTTTTCATTTAGAAGCTGATCAAGTAAGGCTAGGGGAAGGTTATGATGAAGTCAGCAGCACTCCATGTAACAGTGAGTCATCTTTGATTTTGTATGTTGACAACTCTTCCTTCAATTTTCTAATATCTTAATACAAATTCTCATTATAATAATTTATTTTTTTTTTAAAGCTTTGTTATTTAGGAACTTGGATACTCTGACCACAGAAGAGAAAGTGCTTGCCGCTCTACAAGAAGTCACTTCTCTTCCTATTAAAAATATTCGTATTGCTAAGGACAGCCTTACAAATACATCTCGGGGATTTTGCTACGTTGAACTGAATTCCACCAATGAAGCTATGGAATTAAATGTCCAATTAATAAATCTTGGGTCAGCTTTGGTTGTCGACAATAAGCAAGGTAATTATAAACACATTTTTACTATCTGAAAGTCAAAATAATTTAATAATAATAATAATAATATAAAAACCGACAACTTTTATTTTGTGGTTTTGCCAGGGCTGTGGAAGCTTTACGTAAAACCTTCCACTCTTTGACTCCGACTCCTTTATTTATGGATCAGTTTAGGAAATAAAAATAAACAACTGGATCACATGCTTTTTCACACTCATCATCATTTATAATACACTGACATACATAATGTTTCCCATCTGTTGTTATTGTAAAGTGTTCAAAAACAACCGATTTACTTTTTTTGTAATTGTGAATGTTTCATAGGGTGCTGCTTTCATTAATATAAATATCATAAAATATGTTTTGAAATTTACAAAGAACTTGAAATTAAAATATATATTGAAGATATAAATAGGGAAAAAAAGAAGGTTAATCCAATTATTAGATATGAAATAGGAAATTTTAACATTTATATTACGATTTTAATTAGGAGGAGGAGTCTGTACATTTTTACTGACTCAGATTCCACAGACCTGGGTTTTATGTAGCTGCTAACTACTGAATTATAATAATTATTAATTTAGTTTTAAGCTCAGGTTTTTTTTTTTTGTTGTTGTTGTTTTTTTGTTTTTTTTAAACCTCATAATTGAATTTATTTTTTACAGTGTCTGTATCATATGCTAAGCAGTCGTTAAGCTCTTTAGTAAGGTTAGTATTCTGTTTGTTAACTTTTTTTTTTTCTTTTTCAACTTGATTATTCACATGTATTAAAATTTGAACTTTCTCTCTCTGTAATTGTAATGTTTATCTAGTTTTACATAAAATTAAATGTTCATCTTAGTAATTCATTTCCGATTTTGTTTTAATTGTTCACATTGATTTGCTATTTGTTCCTTAAGTATATATTTCTGTGAATCATTGTTAAGTAATGTATTTACTCTCATATAAGTCGCACTAAAATAGGTTGCAGTTAGCCTAACCTCTTTATCAAAACTGCTGCAGTTCCAAGGACAACTCTTCAATTTGAAATTAATTAAGATTAAAATCTTATTAAGATTTTAATTTTGTACAGAATAATTTGTTCTCGTGTATTTTAAACACAGAAGCTTCCATTGACATGCTTAAAGTTGATGTATTATCAAAGAAAACTGCAGTTGGGGGGAAAAAAAAAAATAGGCTTTAATGTTTCAGATGCAGCTTATATGAGCGTAAATGCTATTAACCTTTGTTCTGGTATGTAGCTTTGGGCATGAACTCTCCTGACTAATGTAACATTATATTCTCAGTGCAACGAGTGCAAGTGTAGCAAGCACAGCAGTAGCAGCCGCCCAATGGACCAATCAGGTACGGGTAGATTTCACACAAAATCAGCCCAAGTTCAAGCCCACCCTTGTTGCTATATAGTAGGTTTATTTTTCCTATCGACGGATCGAAGCAACCGACTTTGGAATTCCTCGCTTTATCGGAGATCTCCAGGATAGTCACAGGAATTAATAATATTTTTGCTGATGGGGGAAAAAAAAAAGCTATTTTTTCGTCTTTTGTACATCAGCATTCAAGAAATGCAGACTTTTAGATGTGATAAGTAAATTACTAAGAATTACTTATGTTTCTGAGAGGATCATTTATATTTCAAATAAAAAAAGTTTAACTTAAAAAAAAAAAGGAAAAGGCAGAACTTCTCTGAAATATAAGCTAAATGCAGGGAGACAATAATCAGATCCGTTCAGGGATTGTATTATGCACTAAAAATATCTTTATATTTCGAAAGTGAAATCTTCCCCAGTTGCTTTTTTTTTATTATTATTATGGTTATCAAATATAGAGAAAGAAGCTTAGAAATTATCTTGAATGCAAAAGCCTAAATTGCAGTCATGGAAAAGAAACGCTGTTGGTGTGATCCCGGTTCTACTTGTTGTCTTGTGACTAATCATTGTATTCAGAAGATTTTAATGTTGTATCAAGTTTTTCTTCTCATAATAATTTTTTCCATTTTTACTCAAAACTTCCCGATGGGAAATTTGAGAAAATAAAATTAAATGAAGTAGTTAGCAAAAAGATATCGTTAACAATATATAGTTTTAATTGAAACAGCTTTTTTTTTTTTTTTTTTTTAAATGCTGTCTTTATATTATTACACACTTATTAAGTTTTTGTAGCAAAAAATTGCCACTCACCAAAAAAATATAGATCAATAACTACTTCAGCTCAACTAGTCATTCTAAATTTCCGAGCGATTTTTTAGTTGACATTAGTGTGTTTGCTATCATTCAGTATTGCTTTTGATTCAGCTTTTTACAGATAGAGCATATTTTTATATGGCGGATCCCCTTACCAGTGAAAGGTTTTGTAATTTAAAAGTTTAGATAAAAGGAAAAAAACAATGTTATGAAGATGACGGGAACCCTTTAAAAATAAAATCTAAATGAAAAACAGTTGTCTTTTTTTTATAGAATGACAAAATAGAAAAAAGACTGATCTTATAGGATCAAAGAAATTATTTACTAGCAGTAGCACTTTTAGTTTAAAAGCTTTTCAAAGAAATAGAAATGTGTTTTTATACTACGAGTTGTTATACAAATAATTGAGGAGTCAGTGTATGCAGCCCTACTATGTTTTTCTTTTTTTTTTTTTCCTCTCAAAACATGGAGCATTCCCCATTGGTCATGTCATTTTTGATGTTTTCCACATTATTTGAAATCAAATTACAGGGATTTCTTATTCAATGTTCTCTCCAGAAATACCATTTTTAATGTTTTTAATAAAGTTTCCTGGTTCTGTGATTATTCTGTAATCTTATATTCAGTCAAGCATTTATTTAATGTGTACTTTTGAGTTTGTAGAGCAATATCTAGAAGTGTCACAGATGTGATTCCTCAGTACGCTTATACAGTAATTTTTATTATTAATTGCTCAATAAAACAGTTAATGAAAGTAATACAAAACACACTTATAATCAGCAATTACATATTAAACTTTCATGAATTAGGAGAGGCTAGGCTTATCTGCTACTTTGTTTCCCACTGTATTTATTGTTCAGTATTGAAAGCGCTTCACATAAAGTGTGTGAAATTTTGTAGACGACATTAGGACTTTGAGCCCTAGGACTAGCTTTTGCGAATCCTGATGTGCTGAGTTTGTCTTTTTTTTTTTTTTTTTATTTCAACAAAATTCATCAAGATCGTTCAATGGCAGTACTTTGATGCCAGAAATTGTTCGATAAGTGATGAAAAGGTTTGGTCCAGGACATTTTGAGAGATGACTTTTGAATGAAAGAAATTAAGATGTAGCAGGGTTGCATATGTAATCCTTCAAGAATACGTGTAAGAACCTTGGGAAAGAAATAGTTTGTTCTGCTTATAAAAATTATTATTATTTTTTTATATTTTTATATATTAGTCTTATAAGGTTAATTAATGTAAATTTCTTCTGTTATATCAGCATTCATTTTCTCTATCGATATTATTTAGTTTGTTGTTTTCTGCAAATCTTTTTTTTTTTTTTTTTCATTTCCAACGGGATTTTGCCACAACACAGGCTGTTAGTTTTGGAAAACTTTTATTTGTACATTGGCTTATGTATCGAGTTGAAATGATTCCTGAATCATATATAATTTTTAATAGTGAAAGAAAAAAGAAAAATTTATAAGCATTAATCTTGAATTTAAAATATCAGCAATAGAAATATACATTTTTGTAATCCTGTGAAACATAAAGCTATTAGTTTAGTGGTTTCAGTTTTATCATCTTTGCATACTCCCAAAACTTCTTTTCGCAGTCCTCCAATTTCTTAGATTCTTTAACATAATCTAAGCTTAAGCCGTAACCTTTTTATCAACAAAATTCGGTTTTGTGCGATTGAAAGGAAAAAAAACAGAGCTCTTGTGTAACACTAGAGAGGCTCGTCAATTTCTCAGTGCCGACTTTATTAATCCCATTAAATGAGGCGATCAAACTAAATAGTTTTGTAAAGCATTTTATGTTCAAAACTGGAAAATCCATGTCTAACTGCCAAACACAGAGAGATCTAATAAAATATCTGTAAATTGTGTTGTCGGGCTCATCCATAAACTTTAGTATTTGGAGATAATTAATTCTTATGATGATCTCATGGGAGGTTGGAGTTATGATGTCACTTTCGAGAAAGGAGCATCTGAAATAAAGATAAGGCAACATAAAACTACATTATTTTCATGGCAGAATTCAGGCATTTGAAGCAGAAAAAGGTAATTTGAGTTGCGAATTAAAATTCATTATTTGATTTATTTAATGCTTATAGTTTGAAGCTTTAAAGGAAATTTTTGGATTTCTGTTAAAGAACTAAGATTTATATTAAAATAATGGAAATGCACCCACTCTTTGCCTTTTCGTTTGCCCCGTCTGGTGAATGCTGATATACTTTACTGAGCAAAAGAAATTTACATTATTTATGTACCGGTATTTAATCTCTGGCCACATGATTTTCATCAGAAAAATAGACAAAAGTGATTACGTAACAGATCCCAACAGTTCAGAATTATCACCTTGAGATATGTACATAGCCGATAATGCTGTGAAAGAAAGGACTGATACATAGTTTCGTCTCTTCAAGCAAGAAGGAAAGGAGTTCTTTGAAATCGCCATTTATTGCTATTTTTCAAATTGCCTTTGGATTTGCCATTGTCTTTTCTTACAATTACGAACAGCCAAATTATGAAATTTGTATACAGCTTTTTTTTTTTTTCTTTACCTTTTTACTAATTGAAACATTTAATATCCATTCAACTCCTGCATTTCTTGTGCTATGATTCAACTTACATTTTTCATTTACAAAAAAAAGTGCCATTTGGAAAAACGTGATTATTCCTCTGGAAATTTTTAATATTCTGTTTTTACCTGAGAATTTAATACAAGATAAATAAGCATCGTTGCAAGTTGAAAAATAAAAGAACATATACGAATGTAGTAACTTGATGTTCTCACGGTGCCTGGTTTATGCATCAATTTAATAAAAGAATTTAGAGAAACATCTGGAAAAATTTTTTTCTTTCTTCTTTTTAATTTGCCAACAAATTTTCATCTGTATTTGAACATCCAACACTTTCATTTCATAGAAAAAGAAAAATACATTTTGATTGAATCAAACAAAGAGAAAAACTGCGGACTTCGTAAAAAAGTTTCCTAAGCTTGATGTAGAGCACTACCAAAAATGATTTCTTTTTAAATATTTTCTAAATAATTCATTGTTGTTAATTGTTGTTGATTTATTTAATTTTAGAGTTACGACACATCCACCTACGGCCATACATATGGAAATTATGATCAAGCCAATTATGATCAGTATTACCAGTATGATTATAATTACCAAGGAAATGACACAGCAGCTACTCGAGGTTTGTTATTTTTTAACAATTAGTGAATTTCGCATTTATTTTCAGATAAAAGACTTGAGGATTTAAAGAAATGTTGTCTGTATTTATTTCTTGTAGTGTTAGTTTGCTTCTCTCATTTTTTTATATATTTTTTTTGTAAGACTCGTAATGGGAGTTATAAAATGTTTCACTGAAATTCTTACTAAAATGAACTTTTTTGTGCCAGTTCTACCAATCTTTCATGTGAATAACCGATCAGTTTCACTATTGGGCAGTAATAGAGATTAAAAGATATGTTTAATGTCATATTGATATACAGTAGAACTCCTTTAATCCGGCACGTTTGGGAATTGAGGCATGCCGGATTACGAAATATTCTGGATTACAGGATGAATATCGGGAAAAACGTGAATTAAACAAAAAAAATGACAGTAAAACATGTTTTTTATGTATTTAACAGTTTAAGTAGAATACAAAATTACATAATAATGCAAAATAACTGACTATGAAACAAAAAGGTACACTCTAAGCTTACAAAAAATTTAATTCGAAGTTGAGCAAGACGGTTGATCGAAGCCCATGGAATTGTTCTTCTTGGTAGAAGCCATCTTAAACGAATCTCGATTTGTTTTTTAGTCTTCTCTCTTCGTTTTTTTATGAAGTCATTTCGTTATGATGTGGAGTTTCGTAATTTCAGCATCATTGAACGAACTGCTGCATTCAGAAAACTTGATACAGTATAAATCACTCAACACAAAGTCAAGCTCTACAAAACACAACAATATTCTATGATGATACAGCAACCTAAGCGTCAAACTAAACTGAAAGTGAACGTGAAACGTAAACAAAGTCACAGTGACGTCCAGGGAACAGGTGGCTTCCGAACTTGTACGATGTCACCCGAAGTCGGCCGAAGATGAGCGCCTTGTTATATTCGACGACTGGCCTCTCATCCATGCATGCTGATACGCTTTGTCCGGCACAATGTTTTCCCTCGTGCCTTCCGATGGCAAACAAACTTGGAACAAGGCATGATTGATGTTTTTGATCGATATAAATTATTATTTTTTTTTTGAAAGTTGTGCCGGACCGTAGGATGCCGGATTAGAGGAGTTCTACTGTATTGGGAAAACATTTTTTTTTTTTTAAATTGACTTAATGATTTGCATTGTACGGATAATTGTGCATCTTTTTATTGTTTAGTAATTGAAAGCTTACCGCACTTGTTTTTCTCTCCCTTGAGGTTAAGGACAGAAATTCAGATTGCTTTGGAAATAAGAGAACTTACCAAAAAAAAAAAAAAATTGCATTTTAAACCCGCAGTTCTACTTTTTCGAATCCCTGTATGAGGAGATGCTGTTAGGATTCTTCTGTGTGTAACACCCTCCACGGCCCAAACAGGAACCCCTTAAATTAGTCAAATCCTGTTGGACTTCCCATGGACTCTTCTGACCCAGCCTACTATTGGTTTTAGGTGGCCTCTGCCTGGTTCAGGAAACTAGTCCTAATCGGACGAAATTGGGGTGTGTCTACATTGAATCCACTATCCTATGACTGATTATGATATCCTTGACCCAGTGTGGCCATTCTGGCTCCAGATCGCTGGGTAATGCTTGGACAGTAACAACCTCCTTGAATCTGATTTGTAACCCAATGGTATTTTGAGGAGGCCACAATGGAAATTGAACTTAGTGAATTACAAGGGCTTGGAAAATGAGTTTTGTTTGCCAGTCAGTAGTGGTTAACAATGCAAGTGTTGATTGCAGATTGTGTGCGGCATCGTACGGTGCTGTGTTTACTATAAATCTGTGAATTGACTTTTTTTTTTATCATTCCCATAGTAACTGTCCAAATTTATGACTTATTTTATAAATTCATTTAGACCTTACAACATGTGATTAGTTATGAATTATTTGTTGTTGTTTTTTGGCATAGCTGAAAAATAAAAAGAAAGAACGGGTTGATTTTTACTTTAAATATTATAAAGCCTAATAAATTATTATTATTTTTTTCAATCTTTCTAGCTGAAACTTCATCAACAACAATAGCAAATCCTGCATCTGCAAGTAAACCGGTATGTATTTTTATTTTGCTTTTTGTAATTTCGTTTCGTGTTGGCATTTAAGACTTATTCTTTTTTTTGAAATTAAAAAACAAAGAGATCTAATATTTCTATTTTAATTCTTTAGGATTCCATGAAACAAAAAGATGATAAGTCACCTGAAATAAAGGCAGGAGGGCTGACTAGTCAAGGTGAATCGAGTCAAGAAAAATCGGAACAGGACTTACCTAAATATCGTAGGTTTCATTTACCTACAGGGCATCAAAAACGATAAATAACTTAAGCAAACCCCCCCCCCCCCCCCCCTTTTTTTTTATTCAGTTAATTTTTTTTTTTTTTTCTCTGTTAAATATTCTTTTAGACCATTGTTTCCCACTAGTGTTACTGAAATAAGTGTTGGAAACTTTCGTGGTGAAATTTCCTGTAAAACAATTACAAACTAAAAATTATCGTGGTGCCCCCCCCCCCCCCCCATCCCAGACTAACTTTTTGTGATCTCTTTGGAGGTTGCGACCCCCAGATTGGGAACCCAGGCTTTAGACTAACCACAAATTCTGAAAAATGCGTTTGAAATATAGCATCTGAATTTGTATGATATTTTCGAAAGGATGTTCGATTCAAAATGACTTGGAAATTTTTCATTTATAAAATTGATTGCCTAGATAAGATTGAAATAAATAGCATTCGTTAGGGCTTTTAAATTTTATTGAGACCAAACGGTATTTTGTTCTTCTCATAGTCATTTCCTAATTTATTTTAAGCATTAAAATTATCAAAAGAAAACAGAAAAAATACTAAGAGTTTTGCAACATTGCTGAAGACTATTGAAATTATACCTCACTTATAGGAAAGGTGCATTAATAAATGTTTGGAAAGCTATAAAGTATTTTAAGACTGAAAAAAAAATAATAATCAGTTTTTACTATAAACATTAATCGTTACAAGATTTTTAAATTCTATTAATTTAAAACAAAGCTGGGAATTGTTTTTTTTTCTTCTTCTTTTAAATGGTAACATTTATTTTTTCTGATTATCTTTTGCATTTCTGGTTTGTTTTTTAAAACAAAATAAAAAAAAAAAAAAAACCCACTAACAATAACAATGTATTTGAATTTTGTAATTTGATTGTCTTGTAGCTGTCCCAGATGTGTCAACGTACCAGTATGATGACACATCAGGCTATTACTACGATCCTCAGACAGGATTGTATTATGATGCAAACTCACAGGTAAGTTGTTGTGTTAATAAATCAGTAGTATTTTGAACACCAACATCCACTGTTCAAATAAAATATAATAATTACAAAAATTGATAGTGCAATAATTTTGACGACTTTTTTTTTTTTTTTTTTTTTTTTATAGTATTATTACAATGCGGAGACACAACAGTTTTTGTATTGGGATGGGGAAAAACAAACCTATTTACCGTCTCCTTCTGGTAACTTATCAATGTACTCCATTGCATCAGCTTCTGCAACACTCTCTGCAACTGCCACAGGCTCTCTCTTACCTTCCACATTCTTTACAAGTGATGAAAGCCTTCTTCCTGAGAAGAAAACTAAAGAAAAAGACAAGCAGGATAAAGTGAAAATTGCCAAAAAAATTGCAAAGGTAACTGTTATTCATTGTGCTATGTTGTATATCGTAGCCTCTTTGTTATTTCCATTATATGTACTTTAAGATTATTTCCTTGACATTTACATTAATTTTTCTTACTTTTTTTTTAATTTATAAAAGCTTTAGTTTTTTTTTTCCTTGAAAAAGTTTTATTATTATTATTAATTATTTAACAAATTTTATGCTTCTAAGTCATTAAGAACACTTAACCCTAGAGCAGACGGCAGGTCTCTCAGACCCAGTGCTTTTAGTTTTCTTATTTTCCATTAAAGAGTTCATGACCTTTTGGACTGCTATTCCTGGTAGCTTTTGGTAATCACCTTTAGAAGTCTCGCTACATCATCACGCCATTTTGTGACATCAGTTAAGTCGTTGAGACATGTTCAAACTTGTTCAAGGGGTCTGAGACCTAGCCAGTCCGCTATTGTTTTGTAACTTGTAATGTGAACTGTAAACTGTATTACTGGCATTCAACATAATGGTTCGTCAACTAAGTACTGAAGGAATCAAATTAGAATTTAATGAAGTAATCAAAGAAAAGTGGTTTTGATTTTCAGTTTCATATAATACTTCAATAATTGTTGCAAACATCATTTAAATTTCACTTTACAGGAAGTCAAAGAAATATCATTTATAGTAAATAATCTGTAGGCTCATGTTATCATTTTAATATTGGACGAGAAAGATTTAAACAAATTTTGTCATTTTACTATAAGTAATATCATAAGATGTAGTTTTTAGTTTGTTTCAACGATATAAAATTTCTCGACTCTGAAGGACCCTATTTGTCCATTTGTGTTATTTTTTTTCCTTGCTCACCTGTTCTAAGGTTAATGACTTCAAATAGAATAAGCCAAAGTTTTTTTGTTTTTTTTTTTTCCAATGGAAAAATATCTTAAATCTTTGTTTTATTATTATTATTATTATTTTTTATGGAAATTTTAACTTTTTATATGAAATTGCAGGACATGGAAAGATGGGCCAAAACCTTAAATCAGAAGAAAGAAATCGCCAAACATGGAATTGTAGCTAATCAATCTCTCCTGATGGATACAGGAAGACAATCAGCAACTGCAGATGCAGGTTTTGCCATGCTGGAAAAGCGGGTTTGTTATGTAATTTTTCTTTTTACTGCTTTTTTTTTTTTTTTTTCTTTTTTTTTTTATACATAAATAGTTTCATAAAAGTTTTAAATAAAATACGACCTAGAAGTTAAGTCAGTCAGTTAATACAAAATAGACAAATGTACCTTTTACAAAGGGAGTCTTTAAAGATGAGGAAAGCCCACGATACAAAGTCCAGGCTGCAAGAAGGGTGCTCCACCATTTCTGAATGAATCTGCCTTACAACATCTCCAGTTTTCTTACTTAAATGCTTGAGGAGCAGTTGTAATGAGTTTGCATAAAAGTATTGATATGGTAAAGAAAGTGATCTATTATGTTGGTCTGTCCTCTTTACAAGATTTCTTACGTTTGTGAATCTGGACTTTTGATTTTCTTCTTATTTATAAGCTTTAATAAGGCTGTAAAAGTAATTGGATTGATCGAATATTACAAGTAAAAATTTATATCACTGATAGAAACACACTCTTCCATATATTGCATTAGTATTAAAATATTTATTAAAATACTAATAAGGGAGACAAATTTTCAGGAACTGTACATATTCCTTTTTTCAAGTCAATAATATAGGTATAACAGAATTAAGAATAAGCTTGGCAGCATT
>JAFIDM010000007.1:14310380-14365900 GCA_023159025.1 Thereuonema tuberculata | reverse complement strand
GTGTGTTTCTATCTAATATTTTTGATATGGAAAGAAAGAAGATTGTGGAAGAATTTGGTTTATATCACTGATTTTGTTCTACAAGTTCTGCTGCCAGTTTTTCGTGATTCACTTCAGAATTCTCCTTCGTTGAAGCAGAATTTAGTACTTGTTTATCCAGTGAATTGTAATTGGAACTTGACAAACGATACCTATTGTCCTCCAAATGAGAGATGGCCGGCAGAATTTTGAACTGTGCAGCCCTTCTGGTAGCTGATCAATTATGTTTTCCTGTCCCAATGGACGCCGTCGTCTGTTTTCACTGAGAAAGACATGTTGATAACGCCAAATTGAAACTTCTCTCGACTATTTAGCGTTATTTCAATACCAGTTGCTAACAATAAGTATTTATATAAATAAATAAATATATATTATTTATAAATACAATACTCTTTTGCAAAGTAACAAGCGATTACCGTAATGGCGGTGTCCTGTCATAAAATCAGACGGAAGTGCCTGACCAGACTAATCGATCATACATGCGCAGATCTCACAAAAACAGGGCGGCCATCTCTCATTTGGAGAACAATAGATGATTTTAAACTTTACTTCCCAAATTATAGGTTATGGTAATGAATAGGGCATCTACAGTTGTCACCTTAAGCTCATCTTTGTTTTGCTCCTCTTCTGAAACATCAGAGAATGTTTTAAGATTTGTTTTATTTCCAGAATTATTTTGAAACAATAAGCATGATAAATGCTATTTCAAAATAAGAATTTCCAATTTGTTCTACTGGCTTCGTTATAGGATTTTAATAGTAATAAATTTCTTTTACTTAGACATCTCTTGCTGAGCGTCAACAAGCTGTAATTGAAGCTCTGAAGAAAAAGGAAATTGAAGATAAAAAGTTAATGCCGCCTCCTTGCTTAGGGGTAATTTATTTATTTATTTATTTTTTTATCTATCTATCTATCGATTTATTTATTTATTTAAACGAAGTTCAGTTCCAAGTTTTCAAATTTAAGGATACACTATTAATTTTAATTTAATCTATTAATTTAAATTGTTTTTTCTTAAACATTAATCTTATCTTTCGTTATCTCTTCCTTTTTGATTGACTTTGATTTCTGTTTTCCAAGAAGTCCAAAGCAGACAAGCCTAGTCTTGTGGCAGCCTATGGTGGTGGAAGTGACTCAGACGAGGAAGACGAAGAAGCAGCACAAAAGCTAGAAGAAGTAAAACTCACAGATTGGCAGAAGCTAGCCTGCCTTCTCTGCAAAAGACAGTTTCCCAGTAAAGAAGCCTTGTTACGGCATCAGCAACTATCGGATTTACATAAGCAGAACTTAGAAACATTAAGAAGCACAAAAGTAATTAGAAAAAAAATATATTAATTATTATGTAGTGTAGCCATGCAACTTTAGTTCTTTCTTTCTTTTATTATTTATAAAAAAAGAAATTGCCAGTCCTGTAAAGTGATGCCAAACTCCCCGGGCATTGGAAAATTAAAAAAAAAAAACGAGTAACTATAATGTATTATCTATTACTGCTTAAGCCATTGGATGAATACACAAGTGCTTTAAAAAAAATTAGGAAGTGCAAAGCAATAGACAGTGCTGCAGTGGATGTCACTCAGTGTGTTTAGTGAAGCAGACTTTTACTATATGTATTTATGATTGAATAAGTTCCATGGGACAAACCTTATGGATACCGAAAGTAATTTGCTATTGTGATTATTTAAATTAGGTAGAGTTAATTTTCTTTTTTCTTTTCCTCAGTAATTAATAATAAAATAAATACATCAGTTATGTTTGCTTCGTCTTGTAACCTATTTCAAGAAGAAGCCACATAGCATCTGTAACTTAGTGTAGCTAAATTGTCTAACCAACTCCATGTGATTTAGCCCATGTCACACAAAGGGATTTTCTCTCTCGTCTTAGGTTGTTTTAGAGCTGTGAAAAAGCTATTATAGATGCTTTCTCTTGTATCTCACGATTTCTTTGTAGATTCTTCTAGATGATTCTATGACTACAAGACATATTGTATGTCAATTATCAGTGACTATCTACTGCAGATGAAGCCATTTTAGTTGCAGCAGTAGTCACCACTCTAGTCTCCAGCTAAATGGAACTTGAGAAAAGCGCCATTGATACTTTACTGTCTCAGTCTTTCGAAATGAAGCATTTGTACTGTAACACAGTTATCGAATTTTTTTGAGCATTCCAGTATTTTTTTTCTTTTCAGTAGCTTCAAAATTATTGTGAAAAAAAACTTAATAGATGCATTGTTATTGCAACCTTTAGCCAACTATTAAGTATTATATATTGATAATACTTAATAGGAACTTCGTACAGTAAGTATATAGTATTAATAAATATATTTTTTTTATTTCTAAGATAAAATCATGAGAGAAATTCCCTTTTTGTGATTTTTATCTTTTGCTTGCTGTATTTAGTTATCTTCTTAAGCTATGTATTGTTAACAAAACAATATAAGCTCTCATATTTTTTGTCTATATATTTTAGCTGCAATAGTAGGGTTTTTTGTTTGTTTGTTTTTTTTTGGTTGTGTTACAAGATGTTGAGTAGTTGTTTGTTGTTGTACAGTTTGGTTTCTACAGCTTCAGTAATCCAAAAGTAGATTTGTCAAGAATTCTGTGTGATTAATTTTGTAGGAATTCAACAGAAGTTTGTTATTTTTTTCCTGTTTGCTTTGTTGCAGGCCAAATATCGTGACAGAGCCAAGGAACGGAGAGAAAAATATGGTGAGCCAGACCCACCACATCCAAACCGGCTCAAAGAAAAATATTTGAAGCAGAGAAATATGTAAGAAATAATTTAATTTTTTAAAAATAGGACTGAATGATAGGGAATAAGAAAGAAATATTCTGGAAACGGAAAAATTCTAATGATTAACCCGTTTTTACATATTGTCTTCCGTCGACAAAAATCTAAAAATATCGACATTTGTGAATTCGGCATAATAATACCGAGTTGTATTTTAAGTTTTTTTTTTTGTTTGTTTTTTGTTTTTGTTTTTCTAAAGCAGTAAAGATTGTGAGAAATCGCTTTTTTTTTTTATTTATTAATTTAGTGAAAGCGTTTTCACTATAGTGTAGTTTTAAATTCTACTAGTCAGTGGAAAACAAAATCATGTTACATAAAACAGTTCTCAAATGTAATTATTTTGCATGTGATTACGTCTTGTCAAATCAATAAGGATAGCTGCTGTACGACGACAATTTTTTTTTTTTCTTAAATTGCATTTAATACGGCGAAACCTCTGCCAAGACCTTGGGAATTAAAGGAATTATATTTCTGCTTGTAAAAATTAGACGTTAAGACCATTTAGTCAGCCAAGGAAAATAAAGGTTATCATTGCATTTCGAGATATAGTAAAGATATTTTCTTTAAATTTAAGCTTTACATTTTTTTACGCATAACGCTGAACATTTATGACAAGTAACAAAGAAAGAATATGTAAAATGTATACTTGCACAATTGATGAGTGATTACCAACAAGTATTATGACAATAAGTATTATTTATGTTCTCTCGTTAATTTCTGCTGTACCCTTTTTCATGTACTGAATCACCTGTGTTCTGCACTTTGAGTAGTAGTCCTCTAATGACAAATACTTGGAGTATTCTTGATTTATTCATCATTCATCAATTCTGTAAGCTTGTCCTTTTATTTTTTAGGTAGTTTTTCGTTATCCCTGTGTCCATATTCCAATAGTATTATTAAATGGATTCAATTGCCTTCAAATATTTAATCGCTTTTATTAATAATCCTGATTTGGTAACAAATCATTTTTGTACATCGTAAGGATACAAGTTAAATCTTTAAAAAAGTTCTACAATTTCCTAAGCTGTTTTTATGTAATCATTGAAAATTCTTGATATGGTGGAATAATTTCTTTTTCCTTTATTTTTTTTATGGTAACCTTTGTCTTGGCTTTTGCAAAAGTTGGCTAAAATTATCCCCCTTTATAAATAATATTTTAAAATGAAATAATCTTTCATTTCATTGTAAGTTTGCTGGCGATTAAGATTCATTTGACAGACTTCAGAGCTTACATTATGCGAGCTAGTAAATTTTCTGATATTAATTTTTTGGCACTAGAATAAAAATTAAAAGCCGCTTATTTAATGATGAAGTTCTGCTTGGTTTTGTGTCCTTTTTTTTTTTTAATAATTTATTTATGTGTTTCACGGAAATCAAATCAGTTTGCACTACTTCTGTGTCGATCAGCAAAAAAAAAGAGAATTTAACAAGTGGAATTGAAAAATGCATTCTCTAAATTTTTGTGTTTAGGTCATA
The DNA here is from genome assembly GCA_023159025.1 of Thereuonema tuberculata. NCBI lineage: Eukaryota > Metazoa > Arthropoda > Chilopoda > Scutigeromorpha > Scutigeridae > Thereuonema > Thereuonema tuberculata. Next base: position 14,361,598 of record JAFIDM010000007.1, on the reverse strand, counting down.
TGAAGAGCCAACTAAGGAAGGAATTGGTAGTGATAATATTGGGAATAAAATGCTGAAAGCTATGGGTTGGACTGAAGGCCAGGGTCTTGGGAAAACCAATCAAGGAAGAATTGAAATTATTGAAGTAAGCAGTCTGTTATGTTAACACCTTCATTAACTGGTTTCCAAGCATTACCTTAAAGGATTTTAAACACTAAAAAAATAAAAAAATAATTATAATTAACGTTCAAATCCCTTTTTGGGCACTATTTTTATCTCACATTTTCTAGACTTCAGGTTAGCTTTTTAGCATGTAATGTGAAACTGATTATTTGTAAGGATGATTGATACCTCACTGTGTAAATAAATTAATCCCATCGTGTCATGCTACAGCATCACGTGTCAATCCGTAATTTCTTTCCCCGAAAAGTAAATGTCTTAAGGCTTACGGAAAATTTACTTACTCCTTTCCTCTTAACTATTTCCCAATAACTTCTTTGGGTCTTTCGGGCTTTTGAGTGGATGTTGAACCACAAATAATTTTTAACATTGGCTGTCATTGGTTTTTATTTCTGGATTTTTTTGGATTGAATTGTTCACACTAATACCCTAAAGTATTCAAAAAATACTTTTAACTGAAGTGTAACTTGTTGTTTTCTAATTGAATAAATCTTTTCTCAGAATAGGTGCTTTTTTTTACTGATTCATGTGTTTTACAGTGTGACATTGGTTTGACTTTGAGATGTTTTGTGAAATTTTGCAATCAGCTTAACCGAAATCCCCCTGTCTAAGCACGAAAAGTCTTAGAAATTACTACTTTGTAAAGGTCTTAGGAAAGTTATTTATAAATTTAGTAGTGATTTAAATCTATTCTCCTCAGACCTCATATTTCAATTAAATATGTAAATGATGTTTCCCGTGTCTTCTTATCTGAGAAAGAAAAGACAAGATTAAATGTGCTGTTTGTGGGGAGAAACAGCTATTTTTTTATTATTTTTTTTTTAAACCTTACAGTTGATTTTTTATTCTCCAGTTCTTTGTTGTAATAAGAATGCAGCATTGATGATTGATAACAAGGAGGCTTAACGTACATGTATTGAAATAAAGAAAAAGTGAAAATAAATCAAATGCACTTACTTACAAAATTGTTGAGGAGAGAATGGTAATAAACCGACGGTTTGGAATACTGGGCATATTCCTTCTTCAGGGATGGCACAAACATATAAGACATTACAACATTTAAGACGACACGAGGTGGGAAGGCATGGTGAAAGTGAGGGACGTCTTAAATGTTGTTTTAATGTCTTGTATATTTGTGCCTCCCTGAAGAAGGAATATGCGCAGTATTCTGAAACTGTATTATCATGTTTATAATTCTCTCCTCGACAATTTTATAAATAAGTGCTTTTTACTTATTTTCACTTTTTCTTTAATGATATCGATGTTTGTAGTTCAGGTGAAATTGCAGTCATTACATATGAATTCCTACGTTTATTATTTCTTGAAACCAAATTTTGTTGGACAAGATTCCATTTGTTTTTTGCAAGATTTTCTATTTTTGATTTGATTCAACATTTACAGTCGGCTTGAGGCAGTCGGATCTCAGTTTTAAAGATAGTTTTAAAATGTTATTATTTTGCATTTTTCTGGAAGCTGCGAAACATCTGGAATCTTACTTTATTGTTTGTTTAGCCTTTGAAATTAAAGACTTCAGCGGTAGCTAATTACTGAGACGGTACCAGAAGGTTATTTCCTAAAGCCCCGCTTTTTCGTTTGCAAAAATATCCTTGCTAATATTTTGTTTTAAACAAGTTGTGATTAAGAAGTTTTAAAGTTTGCATTAATTTGGATGTTTCGTTTATTCAGGCACACCGGAGAAACGCCACTGCTGGACTAGGCTTGAAAGGAGGGACGTACGGAGCAGCCGCTGGAGACACCTACAAAGAAACAGTGAAGAAAATGATGCAGGCTCGATATAAGGAACTGGAATGAACCTGTTCTTTTTCTTTTTGGACTTTGTTTCTGGGGGAAAAAAAAAGGATATGAATTCTTGGATGCAGTGAGTGTGGGAAAGTTATGCCCCATGTCCATCCAAGTTATATACAGCACTTCGAGGTTTACTAAGGTACAAGGAGGCGTTTGTAGATATCCAATGGCAGAAGCACTACAAAAGACGAGACTATTTTGTATTTCTTTTTTTATAACTAAAAAAAAAAAGGAAAAAAAAAACCTTCAAGAAAATAAATTTAGAATCATCGATGAATTTTGTTTTTTTAAAATTCTGTGATTAGAATATTGAGAGTTGTTTTTATACAATTTAGGCATATGATGTATCATATTTTGATTTATTTTATTGAAATTGTGTGAATGAATGTATATTATTATTATTATTATTTTTGTTTCTTCATAAATGCACTTGGACCAATTTGTAAATAGTTGTTTAAAACAAACAGAAGTCGTGTACATGTAATGAATTACATCTTGTGCATTCCTTATTTTTTTATTATTCATCATAATGATGAAATTATGATAGTACTGTGTTTTTTTTTTTCTTTTTGTTACCCTTCGCCAATAAGTGGTTTCAAATAAATATATTTCTTAGAAATTGTATTGGTATTCTTTTAAAAAAAAAAATGTACATATCAATTTGCAGTCTTAATATTTAATTTTTTGTAGTAAATGTCGTACTTTTTGTTTATTTTTTTATAATTTCATAACGAAGAAATGGTGCTGTCTATGAAAGTTTAAATGAACTATTTCGAATTATTGCGTCTGCCAAATATAAGTAAAGTAGCGTCATTGTGAAGCATTTTGTAAACTAAGCAATGCCTATTTTTTTATTAATTTTGTAATAGAAGTGTCGCCAGCCTCGATGAAGTAAAATTATTAACTCAAAATCGATGTTCCTTTAATAAAATATTGCCACCAATATAGCACACATTTATTAAAATATTATTTACATTTAAAACCTAGACGTACGCATTCTAGGTTTTAAATGTAAATAATATTTTAATAAATGTGTGCTATATTGGTGGCAATATTTTATTAGAATTTTTTAGCACGTAAAAATTTTTTTTAACCAATATCGATGTTCCTTTGTTTCATTATTTCCTAATAAGGGGGTGTAGTAATCTTTAATATTAACAATTAATGACTTGAATAAATCAATACTCCTATCTATTATTAATTGAATATGGATTTATATAAATATTCTAATAAATTCATAATTTTGTATCCCAGTGAAGAAAAGGTCCGATGGCGTTATATTTCAGTTAGTTCTTTTACTGCTTCATAGATGGCACTGCTATCCATTTTCATTTTGTAGTAGCGAACAAAAGCACATCCATTTCGAATTACTACGTTTAGGAGCGTCCATTAATTACGAGAGCCCAAAAGGGGGGGTGGTCCGGCAGAATCTCATTTAAGGGAGGGGGTCAACGAAAATCTCACGTCAACTTTTTAATTCAGAGAATGTACATGTCGTACTACTACTGCCCATCTCTTGGTGAAAGATCAAACTATCTTTAACAAACGCTGCAATACGTGCGGCATCTACTTTGCTTCACGTGTGAAGCTGCAGAAACACAGGCCGGCGCTGCATGCAATCGTCATCAACACGTTTTCTCCCTTAGGCACTACCATCCTTCCCTGTTAGAAATATTTTTGCCGAAGTCAGTTTTCACAGTATTTATCCTTTTCGGGTGCCTATAATATATTTATATAAACGTATTGTTTATATTTTTTAACCCACTGAACATTAAGATGCTTAGAAGTATCAGAATTGCACCGTGTTTGGACTCTTTGCAAGGATTAATATATAGAATTTAATAATTGTAATAAAAATTAAGTAAAGATAACAGTTTAAAAAAACGTAGTTTTGTAGAAAAAGGCCCAGTAGATAAAAAAGGAAGAAGAAATGCCGATGGTAGGATTAGCGGTCGACTGATTGCTTGTGGGCGTGGCGGTGCGAAGTGGGGGAGGATATGTTGAGATGCCACCAGTCTTTGGACATATTATAAGATAAACCGTAGGTGCATACTTACATGTGTTTTCTTAAAAAATAAGAATAGAGAGAAAAGTATAATGCAGGCATAGAATTAAGATTTAATTTATTTATATTTTTATTAATACTTTTTTATTTAAAATTATGATATATTTTCTATCAATGTCACTATTCTGCTTTTTTTTCCTTAAAAAAATTTATTAAATTTGCGTTGTTTTCAAAACAAAAACTTTATATCCAGTGACTTCAGCTGCATTTTATTTTTTCAAAGATTTCTCAGTAGGGCGATAAAAATCATTTTTTCGAATAAATATAAAAACTGAAAATGAATAAGTTACATGAATATGCAGTCCCGCATTTAGCCTCATTGATATCTTAGTGGCCACTTTTCTGTTTTCGCTGAATACACACACTAAATTTGCATATTTACAATAATATATTAAATTTAAATCCCACAGTTCAAATTTCTCGGAGCTTGTTTGACGTGCGTCCTTTTAGTTCAAGGCTGTAGGACGCCATCACTTAATATAAATTGGACACCGTGATAAGACAAAAAAATGAGTCCTAACGGCACAAAATCTTATAATCAAACCGCTTTTATTTACGAAATTGAAACTAACAATATTTTTCGATTTAAAGGCGCGAATGAGTATGGCTTGAATACCGTTAATCTAATGGTTATAGGAAGGTCTTCGTTTAACGTGTGATTATTAACTATAGTATAAAACAAAGCAGCACACTATTAACATTAAAATTAGTTCATGTTCGAAACTGTCACGAAAATATTTTTATTTGTAAGTAATCGTGCTTTTTTTTTTCTAGAATAAAGTTTACCGGTACTCTATCGGCTCGTCCCATTATTTAGGTATTGGTAAAGCCAGTGTAAAAAATGAAATTAAGAACGTACCTTTTATTACAGTAGCTCTCAAATTGAGCTCAATACATTGCTTTTGGTATCTTCACATGTCCTTTCCTTTCTCTTGAGTTGCTATGGTAACTTTAAACTCTATGACTTTGGACTGTAGCAGTGGCGGTAATCCTAGCCTTCACTTGCGTTTATTTTGAGATTTTTTTTTAAGCCCTAGACGAGAACCTCAATATATTAATTTTGTGTTATCCGTTATGGTACTTTAAATTCATGAACTCTGATCCGTAAAGCAATTTTGCTGGTTGAAAAATACTAAATAAATTTTAAAAAGTTTACCGGCATAAAAAAAAAGCACTGATTGTAAATGTTACTAAAGTGTGCTATCTTGTTTTATATCACAATAATTATAGTACTTTTTTCATATGAAACTTGTCCACTAAATAGCAAAAGCTCCTGAATAATTATTTGAGTAATGGAATATCTCCTACAGAATTAAGAGATTGAAGAAACCAAATTTTTATTTTTTCATTTATAAAATATATCAATAACATACATTATAAAATTAGAATACAGTTACTTGTGGACTTTCTATTTATTTTTTACAATATTATAAATAATTAACAAATTCACAGAAAAAATACAGGGGCTATTGTGGTGAATTGATAAGATTGGTTTAAGTTGGTCAAATTTCATATATTTTTTTTTTTTCCTTTATATAAACTTCATTCTTCACTGGCTTCTTAGCATGGAGTTCTGAAAAACAGATAAAGCATATACAGGAATTAAATAACATATAAAGCTAAACGAAAATTTTCAATGCTTTTAAAGAGCAGTAAACAAAATGGTGGACACAGATAACAAAATAAACTGATATTCATAGAAAAATGGACTGGGGAAGGGTGCAGGCGTGAAAGCTTTATCAGCTGAAACAAACAATCCTTTTGGCTGTTTTTCTGTAATATGGAGGCTTATTTTGGTTTTTATTTATATCGTTGAAGATAAACATATGCATATCGGTGGATTATAGGCCTAATGATTTCACCTCCATGTTGCCAATTTCTAGTTTCGATCATGCGCACTTGTCTCTTGAGCAATCTTTGCTTATGGTAAGCTAATTTTTTGAAGACGGCCTTAGAGATTAGATCATTGCTCAGACATTATGGGATTTACCATTATTAGACTAAAGGGCTAAACGCACTACTCGTCTTACGTTATGTTTCCGCAAGATAATTGCTTTAGTGACATAGTTACGTATTCAGGGTCACCAGAATTGAGTTTCCTAAGACGTAACGGAGATCTTCAAATCAATGAAGATCGCCGTCTGTGGAAACGTAAGGCCAGCCAATCAGAGTGTGTGTGAAGCAACAGCCAATCAGAGAGCACTGACGTATTCCTAAGGATTTTCAAGATGGATAGCAAGTTCGCCGGCGCCATTTTGGCCATCGCTTCGATTGAATCAAGACTATTATGAATTAAGTATCACAGTGAGGAGATTATATTTCAAAAATTAAGAATATTTTTACTGAAATAAATTAATTCTATGCGTCAGAATGGGCAGATGTCAACTTTTTAAAGAGATTTTTCATTTCAGCGAACATCAACGTCAGTGAAAACGTAACGCCAGCCGGTAAAGTGCGCGAAGATGTCGTAAACATAACGTAAGACGGAGTAGTGCGTTTAGCCCTAAGAGCAAATTCGAATTTCCAGGAATGGTTCCTAATATAACGAGTTATATTTGCTCATTTCTACAAATGAGCAGCACATATAATACCTAATTGACCATGCTTTTATTTATTTAAAATTGGGAAAAGCTCGATATGTTTGAATAGATAGTGTATAGCATTCGGAATTATCCTGACATCCAGAAAATAACGACTGTGCTCTTTCATCGTAGCTACAGCATAAATAGAAGCATTCGGCACATCCACAATAGTCAAAGTAGAAGTGATTGTCTTGAAACGCATTAGAATTGTTTCAAGATTTACATTTAAACTTCTTGAAAACTATTATCGCAGCAGGTTGGAAATGTTGTGGGTTTCAACATATGATCAACCCATATTGAGCCAGGCCTCAATCCCACAAGGCACCTAGGGATAAGTTGGAACGCCGATTGCACTGTAGCTAAGCTAATCTTAGGCAGGTATTACACGGGTGAAAATTGGGTGGTTCTGTGCTGGGGATTCTTGCTAGCTGATTTGATAGCGAACAGTGCTCTTACTGGCTGAATTGAAGAAATTGAAGTCCAATCGATTTGTATCTGTTTATATGAAATTACTGACTACAAAATTGATTTTCAGGAACAGAGGTCATCTTTTCTCTATGTTTTCGTGGATGCTTCTAGAAAAAGCTACATTAATGAATTCGTAACAAAATTCCGGTCTGAAAATTTGAATCTGCTAGCGCTTGAAATCTCGAAAACATCGTCGTTTGCCGAGATTTAACGAGAAATATCGCAACTGAAAACTGAAAACAAAAAAATAATTCCTATTTTAATAAATTAAAAACATTCTCTTCCCTATTCGATGCATTGAATAAATAATTTTTATTTAAATCAATGTTTATTTTCGTTTATTACCAAGGCTGGTATGACGGTAATTGCAAGTGCTAAGAGACCAAGTTTCTATCGATTCCTTCGATGTGCTAAGTTTGGATCTCGTCTACAACGAGACCTTCACGTGATTCAGATGGATGGCTTTATTCTTTCTGAGTCTTGTAATACACTCAGAATACCTTGATAGGAAACCGGTTAAACACGCGAAGACCAACAAATTCCTAGTCAACATCCTGCACAGAACCACCCAATTTTCACCCTTGTAATGCCCGCCTTACTGTGGTTCTTGAGAAAGAATACAACAAATTATTGTCACAATTTTGCGGTAAGCTAAGAAGGCTGGAAGCTTTAAAATCTCCATAACTACAAGTTAACTTTCAAAAATCCTTTACTCGTGATATTTCGCAAATTTTATTCAAATTTGCTTCTTCGGACGTTTAAAAAACTCCTTCTCTAATACACAGAATACATAACAATGATAAGGCTTACAAAGGTATAATATATGCATAAAGCCAAGTGTAATACAAGGCTGGAAGCTGTTTAGCACAAAGGTGTTAATTAATACTAGACATACTACTAAGAATTCAAAAACTACTACGATGTAAGGTTTTTTTTTGCATGCATTGGGCAGATAATGAAAGAAAAGAATGAAAGAAAACTATGCAAGAAAACTGACGAAATTAAAACATATCCTGAGTTTTAATGTTGTATACATAGATGTGATTTAATCTTAGTTTAAATCACAACACATTAAATAAAACTACAAATATTAACAAATCATGAATACTTATTTATACAAATAATTGATGGATGAACTATCAAACTTTGTAAGATTCTTATTAAACTTCACTTATGTGTGGAGAGCTTCATTTCTAGTCCTCAAGCTAAAATTACGTTTGGTTTTCGCATTTGAGTAATTCACTAACTGCTCACTTTCTGGCTATCCACAAGAAAATCTGAAATTGCTGCAATATAACATTTAAATATATTAAGTATGGTTTTTAAGCGTTTTCATAAGACGATTACATTTTGTAGAGAATGGTGGATTCTAAAAAGCTTGAATTAACACACATGTTTCATTGTAATATGGCTCTAATAATTTTTTTTTTATATTAATTGGATGGTGTTAGGCATTATTTGACCAAGCGCCAAAATACTTTTTTTAGATCTACAAGTAGCGAAAGGTGTAAAACTTTATACAAAATTCAAAATTATTTTGAGATAGCAGTGTATAAAAAGTGTATATAAGTGTATAAAAGTATAAAAGTGTTTAAAGGTGTTTTTAGTGTATAAAAAGATTAATCTAAGGAAAATAATTACTTTAAGTGTCAGGAAAACTATTATCTTGGGTTCACTATTCTGTTTCAGTTCTTACTCCATTGCTATTAATGCAACAAAAATTTCAAGCACTGTTTTAATTTTCAATATTGAATAACAAGCTATTCTTACTTAAAAGTTTTCAAGATCAAACCAATAGTTTTCTCTTATAGTCAGAAAGGACAATTTTTAATGGTGAAATAAGATTCATATTCAAAATATTGGAAATAAAAAAAATCTTACCTATCACTTTTTGTGAGCAAAATACAATTTCTGCTAAAAACCGTGCTGATTACAAATTAAAAATGGCCTACCTTATATAAGCACGAGTAATGTTGGTTTAAAAAACAACAAGCTAAAATGCACAACGTTTCCGACCTTCTGCTAGCTAAGGTCCCTTTTCAAATGTTAATTAAAAGTGCATTTTCAAGTATTAATACGCCCGCTTCCGATGGTGTCTCCAAGTATCTTTTAAAAAACGATCCAGTACTGGAGGATGATTTTAAAGTTTTTTAAGTTTTAAATTTTTAATTAACACTTGAAAATGGACCTTAGCTAGCAGAAGGTCGGAAACGTTGTGTATTTTAGCTTATTGTTTTTTAAACCAACATTACTCGTGCTTATATAAGCTAAGCAATTTTTAAAATACAATTTCATTAATTTTTTTCTAAAAATGTATAAACAAAGTACAAAAGAAAGTAACTTGCTGAAATGAGATTAAGTGACTATTATATTAAACCATACTTAGAATATACTTGTACTGCGGAACTTCTTTGAAATTCCAAATTACTAAAAATAATGATAACACATTTAACGTGTCTAAATTCTAACTGATAACATGACAAGGCAAACACACATGACTATTAAAAAGATTTTAAAACGCATTAAAATTACAAGGAAACGACCGGTTTCGTCCCATGACGGGACATTGACTAGTGACACAAATTACAGGAGAGCGCGTCTTATAAGCGCAAGTCCCAAAAGTACTGGAGGAAATCACATGACCATCCGAAATGTCACGTGATGGAACACAGGACATATCATTTGGCGGAAACTTGATAGCACTTCTTACCGTCTGCTGCGTTGAATTGAGGTACCCAAACAACTGTTTTCTGGTTGCGATAATCTTGCTCAGGAATCTCGAACTAAAATGGAACATCCTGCAAACCATATTGGGCGATGGTTTGAACGAAGATGTTGTCGTTATAACAATGTTTGTCCAGAAGTTCCAGATTCCTATAGGGAATATGGACTATATGCAACCTTCAAATTAGCAGTGATGCTCCACAGTGCGGTTCCAAGAACAGAAGCAAGATTTTCGCAACCGGAAAGCAGATGTTTGGGTACCTCCATTCAATGCAGCAGACGACAGGAAATGCTATCATGTTTCCGACAGATGTGCAGCTTTCCTGTGTTTCATAATGTGGCATTCCGGATGACCACGTGTTTTCTTCCGGTACTTTTTTGGACTTGTGCTTATAAGACGGGCTCTCCTGTAATTCCTGTGTCACTAATCGATGTCCTGTCACGGGACGAAACCGATCGTAATTTTAATATGTTTTAAAATCTTTTTAATATAGTCATGTGTTTGCCTTGTCATTTTATCAGTAAAAATAATGAATTTATTATAAACATGAAATTCTCACCTGTTAACCCCTGGGAGTGAAGCAACAACTCTTGCTGACTGCTTTACAACAGAGTCGTCCAGTGCCACAAGTACTTGCATCTGCACATGTAGTACAAGCCAGTCTTTCTAACCTCGCAGGATCAGGACAACCACCAGCTAACCATAAATGAATGCATTAGATAGTAAAATAATGTTCTTATTTTAACAAAGAGTTTTGGAAGTTGTGTTCATATGTTCTTTTTTTTAATTAAGTTTTTTCCATTTTCTCCCCAAAGATAAAAAAAAAGTGAATATAACTTTGTGCTAAAGCATAAATTCAAAGGCGACCCATAATAATAATAAAAAAATAAAAATTACAATAAAAGAAAGGAAAAATAAAAAAAGTTAGGAAAAAAATAAAAAGAACGTTAGGAAAACAAGAAAAAAAAATCCAAACGGACATTGAGAAAAAAAAAAGATTAAGAGAAAAAAACAAAACAAAAAACCAAGTATATAAATGGATTCGAGCCCACAACATTCAGTATATAAGTCCGAGAACTAACCGTCTGACATTTAAGCTAATAGTGGAAATCCAATGAAAACAATGCTTCATATTTCGAACATGGGAGGGGGGGTGACCCCTGAAAATACTCTATTCCTTCGTTGTTTCGGCCTCTGCACAGGATGATGAACTCCATTTATCAATCCGACCTTCCGTTAGGGAGTTGGTAGGTGGACAGACACGGACGGTCGGATGGACAGGACAAACGCAATACCTTCCGATTTTCGTCGCTATCACCATAGCTCGCAATTGGGTCGCTAAAAAGAGTGATAGCTATGATCAAAATCTTCCGTTTTATATGAGAGAGGGCTAATTAATGTCTATTTCTGAACCTTTTACCAGAGTTTGTTCAAACTTTGGTTTGTTTGCGGAATATGTAAAGGTATTGATACCCTTTTGGGTTTGAGAGCTACTCTTCATTTAAGGGCGGTCGACTAATTAAATAAAATGGACAAATAAGATTGGGCAATACCACAAAAAGAGACATGGCTAATTTAGCTCAAAATAATTTTTTCTACGATACATTTCCATTTCCTTTCTATTACTTGTTTTTCTTCTTTCTGACACGACAATAGATTGCTCGCTAGTGTTATTGATACAAATCACCACTAGCAGCTATCCTTGGCTTGGAGATCGACATCTTGGCCCACACTGATATATCCAAAAAAGAAAGTTCAACTGTGACACCAGGGCAGCAAAATAATATACAGTAGGATTGTTCAAAAATTATGAATTCTACGATGGCTACTTCATATATGGTAAATGTAAACAATAAAACTATAATACTGAGCCTCCATTCATCAAGGTTTTAACAGTTGTATTTTAAGCAAACGTTTCATGCTGCATTTCTTGTTGTTGTCTCCCCAGAACACAGTTAAGCTTTCAAATTAAAGAATAAAATTTCGGGGAAAAGTGCAATATAGGAATTAAATTCTTCTTAAATTTGTAAAATATAATAGTATCGCTGTGTTCTATCAACTTGAGATTGTGAATAGATCTTCCCCAGAGTTTAATGGCACTAAACGAAATATTAGAATGGAAGGCTATAGATTTTACTCAGCAATTTCTTTCCAAATAAAAAAGATTGCTTACCAGCTGGAGCTAGTGTCGTTACTGCTGCTCCTTGACCTGCAGGTGCTGCTGCTGGGGCAGAACTATTGCCTCCAGCTGACGAATTTCCCCCGCCTGCTCCACCTGAAGAATTACCTCCAGCTGCGGGAGCTACAGTAGTCGCACCGCCTTGATTTGATTGTGTTGATGACGTCATAGTAACGAAAGGGAAAATACACGAATCTACAGCCAACAAAAAAGCCACAACCAAACACACCTGGAAGACAGTCATCTACAAAAAAAGATTATGAAAACCAATGTACTTAATTTTTTAAAGAATATCTTCTTTTAAAACAGGAGAACAGCTATTTTAAGTTTTGGTTCTCTAAATTTTTTTTGTTGTTGTTGTTGTTTACATATCTTACAATACTTTTCAGTAACAAGTGATTTTGTATTGAGTCTGTAATGTATAGTCCGATTTAAAATTTAATGTTAAAATATGATGCCTTCTTCCATGCAATCAGGTCGACCTAAACCCATTGAATAGTTTTACTAAATGCCCCAATAGGCATTTGTTTTTGTATTATATTATTATAAATGGCCACCCCGACGTCCTGACCTCACGACGCCTGCAACTCATTGTAGGAATCATCAAGGCCTATGTGTCTGAACGTCGTTATGCTACAAATGAAGAATTGTGCAATGCAGTTGAGGACGCATTTCGAACCATCACACTGGACATGCTCCAAAAAATGTCAAGTAGGACGTGGCAGCATATGAACTTGTTGTACAGCATGATGGCGAACACAGACGCATTGGACACTTAAGGTGTAAATATTTTCTTAAAATATTTTCTTAAAATATGACTACTAATGAAGGGATACGGGAACTTTCCGGCCACTCTGTATATGTATTTTATATATATACGTATAGATTTACAGATGTGCAGATATAGATGTGTAGATGGCATTACAGATCAGTTGCGCCTGGAATGCAGGCAAATAGTTGAATAGGCATCTAAAATACTGTAAATTGTTTTCAATTGCTCAGTATTATAAGATTATATACGGAATTAAAAAAAAAAAGGTTTGTTATGTTGTTCATGGACTAGTTCTAAAAATAATATAAATAAATCATTAACTTCTGTCGTATATTTTTGTTTGTAAAACTGTTAAATCTACTGAAGTCATAAGTATAAAAATATCACCTACCTTCTTATCACTAAAGTCACGTTTCGAGTGCTGTGTAATTCCCAGAATAAAATTCGCGATACAAAACACTGTTTTCTCTTTATATGCTATCATATCTTTGCATAATTATAGCTCTTGTGTATAAAGAATAGCTCTTTACATACGAAAAGTGTAGATTCTGCAAATTCATTATTTCCTAAGTTCTCGTGGATTGAAATTACTTTGAAGAACTTCGGTCAATACATTCTTAAAAATTGTCTTCTTATTATGTAATGGAATGAATTCGTACTATTCAGAAAAGACTATTTTAGAGTATCTTACAATACAATAAATACAATACTTTAATTGTTGTTCGAGTCATTGAAAATTCAGAATAATGCGGCTTCTCAATAGAATCTTTTAAAAGAAAGCTGATCACTGAACTTCTCTTAGAATAAAACATCTGTTTTCTTGTTACTTGGAACAACGAATAAGGTTCACTTAAGTCCAATGATAATTTTTTCTTTCTTGTAGAAATTGGTCAGTAAATATGGAATATTTAGCATTTCAACAATACTTTAATTTATAGAACTATTTCTAAAGTTATGACTTAAATGAGATAAATTTATGAAAGTTGTTAATATTATTGAAAATTATATATAATATTTGTATTTATTCTGCTTCCATTAATATATCTTTTATAAACTGCTGTTAACTCTTTCTTGATTGGCTGTTGAGTCTGTTTTTTTCGCAAATGAATTTGTGTAAGACGTGACTTCAACCAACACGAAGAACAATTTCTTGTATCCAAACAATGAAGACCAGGGAATTGCTGTGGTGCTGTTGAGTGTAATTTACATGAGGAAGATACTCTTTAATTTTCTGCAAGGGAACCACGAACAACTGCATCATCCTTTTATAGGAAGACTCTATTTTTATTGACTTCAACTCTTGACACATTCCGACATGCTCTTGGAAGACATAGTTTCATCTCTTTCAGCAGAAAACTTGGATGGAGCAACAAGACTTCAATATTTTACTGCGGCCCGAATTTTAAGGTTTGGATAATATCAAAAATCTGTTCGCAATCAAAACATCTCGAAAAGCAGTCAACAAACTAAGAATTGATGTCAAACTTTGATATAGAATATCACAGGCATCATTGTCAGTTTGATTGACATTCATCCACCACACTATCTAATTGAAAACAAAGGAGAAGTCACCAAAAATTAACTTTGTAAGAAAAACTCTAAATTAGTAATGTAGGTTTTGTTACACCTTTAAAGTAAAACTCACGAGGGTTATTTCGGTACTCTAGTATAGATTTTATTGCTTATTTTAGCTTTCCATGCTCCACATTGATTCCGTCGATATTTCCTATAGGCCTGTGTATAGAGACCTCGTTGTTTACTGGTGACTGCTCCTAGCTGATGATCGCCAAAGAGCGTGAAACAGCTGTACTAGGTAAACTACGTAACTTAGTACCAAGAAACAGCTGTACTAGGATGTCACTTAGTAAACAACTTGGTCTCACACATTGATGCTTCTCAGCTGCTTTAACTTATGGGTTCAGAGCCATGTGTGAATGACCAAACAAACCGAGAATTTATTAAGAGCATTTATAGAAAGATTCCCAGGAAAATATTTGGCCCAATTTATGAGAATGGTCAGTGGAGATTCAACAACATAATGAGGAACTGTACCAACTCTACGAAGACCAAGATGCTGTGAAGTTTATGAAGGTAGGAAGACTCAGATGGACAGGTCATGTTGTAAGAATGGAAGAAGAACCTACCCTGAAACTTCTTTTCTCAGAGCACGGAGGAAGAAGAAAGAGGGGAAGACCCAAGTTGAGATGGTCCGATAACTTGGAGAAAGATACTGCACGAGTAGGTGGGCTAGATAATGGTTGCCAAGGATAGAGAAAGATAGCATGAAGTCCTAAAGGAGACCCGCCCCTGGCTGTAGCGCCAGGAAAGAAGAAGAAGTGTAAAGCTTTTCAACTAGTGTGTCTTGACGATATCTTTGGTGTCTTATGTTTTCAAGAAAATTCTGGACTACACCTGCCGTAAACATTTAGCTTTATACATAAACTAATGCTGGAATCTAGACCGAATTCTTAACATCAAATACTCAAAACAAGTACATTGTGTTTTGTTCTAATAATGAAGTTTGATAAAGTATTAATTCACAGTAAAATAAACCTTGAAGTATATGTGAAGTGTACGTTTGAAACAGATTTGTTTATCTGTTAATCTTACTGAGGTTTTACTCAATGGATTCATTACACGCCATAAAAGCAATGAAAGATCGATGTGTAAAAAGAACAACGTTTGATGTGCCATAGAATTTTAGCAAATATACATAGACGTAGCTAGGATTTTGAAATGGGCTAGGTTATGATGGTCGGAGCCCCAAAGAAAAAAATATTGTCGTGTCCTTTTCAAAAATGGAGGGCAGGTTAGCAAGAAAGCAATGAACATTCCAACCAAAAAAAAAAGAAGAAAAACAGGTCCCAAATCCTAAATTTTTTACCATTTTCGAATACAATGGGGATAGGTTACAAATTCTGCCAACATCCTATTCCTTAAGCATGACATTGCAAATGTAAAAATACGCCAAAGGTGGAGCGAAAAAAGATTGAGAAACATTTCTGTAATGAGGTTTTGTTATAATTATTTAAGTTTATTTATTTAAGTAATTATGCTTGTTTACAATCTCTTAACTTATGTATGTTTGGTAATTTGTGAAGTGAATATGCAAATTAGGCTGGTGCCGAACCCCGATATTAATGGACTGCTACAAGTCGAGAGGAGAGGAGTTCGACAGAAGACTCGAGAGAGGGGAGTTCGACAGCAGACACGAGAGAGAACGGAGCGGTCGGAAAGGAAGCGTCAGTCGGGGAAGGAGGCGTTGGTCGCCGAGATGAATGAAGCGTTTGGTCGCTGAAATGAAGAACCCGTCTGTCGTGAGAAGCCTCCCATAGTTCTACTCTGTTCGTGTGCCGTCGAAGAAAGAAGAATCTATCAGCGAATCAAGTAAGATGAAAGAAAACTTCACAAGAGTCAACCGAACCTAAGAATAAGTGAGATAGATTTGACTGTAATAATACTTTGTGTAAAAACAGAACTTTAAGTATCAAGCCGATACTCTGTGTAAATTTAGCTACGCTAGATAGCAACATAAACAGTGTATTAATTTAAAATAGAACTTATTAAAGAACATTTAATTAAAGCCACCCAGATCCACCATTTTATTACATTTCTGTATGTACAGTGGGCGTTATAAAACAAAAAATGTAAAAAAATAATTCGATTGATTTTAACATTGATGTGATTTTACAATTATGTTGAAGCACTGAACAGCAATTCATGCAAGTAAAATCATCAATGTGTGACCTACAAATTCACGAAATGGTAAAAGTATTTTTTCCTACTGAAGTTTAATTTTCCTGTTTGTATCTTATTTGGGAAGATTTTGATTTACATGCGACAGCCTCAGAAGACTTCATAACCTACTTCGAGACAATACGTTTTGTTCAGTAATGAAAAAGCTTGACACAGCTTTTCACTTGGTGAATTACAATGGAAACTGCCAAGACAACCTTGAAGGTGTTATAGAAACAGAGAATGAAACCAAATAAGGAAAGTTACTTTCAGTTAATTCTATTAAGGAATTCTTTATTAAAGTGATCACAGCATTTGAATTTTTTAATCTTTAAGATGGTTACATTGAATATTTCAAGGAGACAGAAATCGAAATTTTCACTAAGGATTTGTGAATATAAATAAAATTGCCTTATAGCTTTCTATCTTTCTTTCTTTATTTTTCACACAGGTCTTTGTAAACTTTTCTTCTGATCGATCTACGTACACTGGAGAGAAGACATTATTTTTATAACTAGCCGACTACTGTCGCTTCGCTCCGGAAGCCTTGCATTAATTATTCGAAAAACCAAATTACATCAAGTAAAGTGAAAACCGAAACTTAGAACTGAAACTAAATTAAAGTTTAAATTTGAAACAATACATGCAGTAAAATATTGAAATTCAACGTATTAATTAATCGTATCGTATATTTATTATATTTAGATCTGTGGCGCTATTTAAAACGGTGTGAGCGCCATCTGTCACCAGTTTTGGGAATGCTTTAAATGTTTTAAATGCACTCATTGAAAACTGCGCTAGCGCCTATACGGACAGTTTTGGGAAGTTTTTCATTCGTCCTACGGGAATTACTTGATCGACCGGGATGAAAAGTATATCGTAATCCTACATCGTAATCCGTGTCCTAGACTACCTGCAGCAAAATTTCATTCCGATCAGTTGCGCCGTTGAGGCGTGATTGAATGACAAACAAACAAACTTACAGATTTACGCTTTTCTATTAGTAGTTAGGATGCAGTTTTAAACTCAAATATGTCTGTTGTCCGTCTGTCGTAAGGATAACTCTGAACTGCTCTACTATTAAAATGATGGCTTGAATTATTACAAGGAAAAAGTCCCTATTTCTAATATCTAGGAGAGCTACAGGTAACGGAATGACAATCAGAACTTGTAAATTCATGAAACAGTATAATAACAAATTCAAGATCTGCTTATCCTACTAGTGTTTAGAGTATTAAATGCAGGATTTCTACTGATCTTGATTTAAATATACCCTTGAATGTGGTATAAGATCACATTCACTAAGAACCTTTGAGTCATTTTCATTATAACTAAAAAAAGAAAAAGTTCGGTAAGAATAGAAAGATGAGAGCTTTTTCAAAATGGAAGATTTTGATTACAATTCAGCCTACACATAAGAAACCTACAGCTAAGAAGCCTACAGATAAGAAGCGTATGTGCTAAAAAACTGTTTCAATCCTCCTTAAAAGATAGGCAAGTTGTGACTATAAACAAGGTCAAAAACTGATAAATATTGTATACGAAACCCTAGCGACTCTACACATGTTTCATCTTCAAGCACTTTCACTTCCTGTGAGATACAAGCCGGAACTCGTATTTTCGCCCACTTCTACAAGTCGTAAGGGTTCCAGTAAGCTATCTGTTCGAAATTTAGTTTGGGCTGTAGAGGTAACGATGGGGGATGAATGGACAGAACCTTATTAAGAGCCCCCCCCCCCCCTTAAACTTTGTATACGGTGGTCGCTAACAAACAATAATAAACGATAAGACAACATCAAGATGTGACGTCTGATGTCATCATGTTATGACGGAGTTGCAGTCCCCTCACTCTCACGTCATTGAACGTTCCCGAAGCTTTGCCTTATTGGTTCCTGACCGAATTCATTTTCATATTCGATTGTTATTGGTCCGCTCTCTGTATATACCGATTGTAGTTTTAATTTTCATTTACTTGTTAAAGATTCGTTAAAGCATCGAAATCGGTCGTTGTATTTTTAATGTTTTTATAAATCTTTTTAAACTTTCATTTCATTTGTATTCATTTCATTTGTATGTCATAATAATAAGTACAGATGAAGAAAAGCTAATTTTTAAAATTTAGACTCTGGAGTCTCACTAAGTAAATATTCTACATTGATGCCAACTGTACTTTTCTTGCTATTTTAATGAAAATTATTGAAGGAATATATATATCTTTCTTTAAGAGAAGAATTAATAGGCATGGTAATTACTAGTATTTGTAACAAAAAGGCAAGTAAGGTTACCATGTTTATAATTTAAAACAAATACTTGTTGTATAAGTATTGTTTAAAAACAAAGATCATAAAATTATTAAAATTTAGACTTTATTTTATTTTATTTTATTTTGTTTTATTTTATTTTATGATCTTTGTTTTTAAACAATACATACACAACAAGTATTTGTTTTGAATTGCAAACATGGTAACCTTACCAACATTTATTGTTTTATAACTTGCCGTTTTGTTTATAACTTTGCCTACTTATCGTTTGTTTATATTATTCTATGTTTTCTTTGTATTAAACCTGATGAAGCAGAATAAGTTATTTTCTGCGAAATATAGTGATATGTAATGATGAATTGAGTTTTTCAAGTTTTTTATACTTTATAGTTATGTGGTTTGTGTATTTATTTATTAGTCAAACGTTGCCTCACAATTTGGAGAAACAAAATCAGTGACTAGTTAAGCATTGATTAATTTCATCCAGAAAACTACGAATTAAAAAGACAGTTTTCAAAGTATTGTATCATTGTAATGGTAGAGTGTAAAGATGTTTAGAGCATTTTTTTTGTGACAAATGAACCAACACACAAACATCCATATTAAATAATGATACATTGACATAAATAATGATACATTAACATAAAAGCCACTATATGTTTCAGCCTCATTTCATGTTTCGGTCTTTTTCACAGTGTACAATCATTACCATTTACCTAAGTTAAACAATAAAAATATGAAGATGTTTTTGTCCGGACCAGACCCCCATTATCAACTGTGTGAATATAACAATTTCATTAATCTCAGAAAAATTAGGTACCGTGTTAAAGAAGTTGCAATTCCGTTCAACATATACATATCTAATAATATTGAGTTTTTAGACAATATAAGGAACGCCAATATCGAAAGGGATAAAATGAGATTTTTTCATTTGATATCGAGGCCTTATTTACATCTACTTCACCTGCATTAGCTGAGAATGCCTTAGAATAGTTGTTCAATAACCAGAAAAAAACAACTAACGAAGGCTGTAAAGAAATGATGTTGAAATTAATTAGATTTCTTATGAAGTTACAATATTTTGTATTCAATAACTATCAGTCTAAAGGTTTTTTTCATGGGCTTGAGAAGTTCAGCTTGCCTCGCCGAACTTGTGATGATATATATCGAAGAAGTTTCAAAGGTTATTTTAAGTAAGGGAGAGGTGCCGATCTCCATGTATGTACGGTATGTGGATGATTTATTATTTATTATGGAACGCTCCATTAAGGAAGGTATTAAAGACATTTTGAGATGATACACGCGAACATCAATACGGAAATTGAAATAGAAAATGATAATAAGATATCCTTTCTGGATGTAGGAATGGTGCAGAAGGATAACAAGATCCGGACAATTGTTTTCCGCAAACCAGCAAACTCGGAATCTTAGTGAATTTTAATGCTTTTGCCCCGTCGAGTGTAAAAATTAATATGGTTTATTAGAATTTGCTCGAATGAGACATAATTTTCTTACGAATTGGATTATATTAAAACATTGCTAGTAACCAATAATTATCCATTGGATTTCATTAATATTAATATTAGAAGATGTTTGAATTCAATACAAAATAGTGTGACTCGAAAAGAAAGGATCGTACATTTGGATATGTTTCCATCGCTTATCAATCTAAAATATCCAACGCCGTATTTTGAAAGAATTAGATGTTAAAGAGGCATCGAAAGCTAATAACATAATTGGGAATATTTTGGGGTGATCTGAGAACAGGAAGAATTCCTGTGATTTTAAAAGCGTTGTGTACGGTCTGCAGTTTGTTGGAAACCCTTGCTTGTACATAGGAGAGACTCGTAGATTGCTGGAGAACCGTACACGAGAACACGAAAGAGCTGTTATCAAAAAAGATATGATTTACTCGACTGCTTCGCTTGTCATGCAAACCGGACATCAAGTTAGTTTAAGGAGCCCCTGTATTTTAAGGGCCCTTGCGGAGGGAGATTTCCTCCGAAAATGTAAAGAACCGGTAAAGAATCATGCAATCTAAGTCAGTGTTATAATGAAAATACTTCTATTCAAAATGTATACCAATACAACATCAAAATAAATGATGCCTAAGGCAAGAAGTAAAATTTAAAAACTAATTTTATTTTGCATTTTCGATCCATAGTGTTTTTTAATTATCTTTTTCCCTTTTCTTTTCTTTTCAGGTTTTCTTTTTTGGCGCATGATGATACAGTATGACCTCTACGAAATTCCTGCCGCCTAACAATCTCCCCTATGACATGAAGTTTTATCCTAATCTAAATGATGATTGTTCCTTCTAGCCACAATATGGAGAAGTTCTGCACGTTTGAAATGATGTTCCAGTCGTACTATTGGTCGTCTCATCCCATTGGCTGCATCATTGAGACACGTCATCAATTTTTTTGCAGAGATGTTTCTCATTGTTTTTAATTTCTATTTAATTTTCGGAACTATTAATGTTTATTCACTGTGAAAAAGACGGAAATAATTAGGTAGAATCAGGTAGTGGCTTTATGTTAATAAGTGGCGCATCCAGGATTAAGGTTGTGGGAGGAGAGAGCTAAGGATATGTAAAAAGGCCATTCAGATGTAGCCTATTTAAAAATAAATTGTTTCAATGATCACTTTCAAAATAATAAGAAACACCAGTGCTTTAATAAAAGAAAAGTTTTTTTCTCGTCTTTTCTTCCGTAAAAAAGATCTTGTCTTTTTCTTCATTTGCTTTTTGGGTTTGGGGTTTGAGGGGGCTAAAGCCCCCCCCCCCCACCATGGGTGTGCTAATATATCATTTTTTTTAATATCGATGTGTGTGCTGGTTCATTCGTCATCAAGATACATTCCACACGTTAAATTTTTAACCAACTTTTTTTTTTTTTTTTTAGAAATAAAATTGTATTTGCTTACAAAAAAACGTTATTTCCAGCGTCTAAAAGGCAATACAAGATTATGACATCTTACAATAAAATAAGAATACATAGACTTGGAATAACATAGACTCATAACGCGAAAAAAATGTTTGGAATCCATCGTTTCCGTTAAACAGATAGGAATATATTTGTATTTTTTATTGACATTTACTCTTATAACTATTTTGGTTGTATATATATAATTAGATTATCTAATAACAACTTCCGGAAGGGTGGGCCTATCGTTCAGTAAATTTACATCAGAGACAATTTTATGTTTTCTGAATCTTGATTCGAATCCCGGGACTGCCATGGATTATTTCTTTCTTTCTTGCCTCCTTGTTTTTCTCTCCTGGCTGCTTAGGATCATTTTAATTTCCTACAGTCTATTTAATACATAGTTTGTCAGTGTTAGGTGGATGTATCATTTCCAATCAAAATAAAAACCATGACTTGTTCCAATATTTCTTCTGTATTATGAATAAACAAAGTAAAAATAGTAATCATTTATGTTTTTGTAAAGACTATTCAAGCCTTATGTCATAATATTGATACAAGTGTTTTTCTTAAGGTTCCAGTGACGTCAGTAAAAGTAATACTTAATAAAAAAGAGATAAGGAAATAGAATTCGATTTTGAAGTCTATTGTGAAAGGTAGAGTATCTTATAATTACGTTTCCATTCTTTCTTAATTCTTAGTCTACATATTTTTTTCAGAAAGAATAATTTCCATAAGAAATTCAATGAAAATAAGAAGTTAAAATATAAAAATTAATTAAACACAGAGATCATAATGCACCTTTACATATATAATATATTAACAATTAAAATTTTAATTTTAATTTTAATTGTTAATATATTATATGTGTAAAGGTGCAATATGTTGTCTATGTCTAATTACTTTTTACCTGCACGTTAAAACATTTTAATTAAGATTTATAAAACATGATAAAAACCTATTTTCATACAAAAAGAACTTGATTTACTGTTTAATTTTATTAAATTTAACTTCGTGTTTTAAAAAAGAAGAACATACTCGAACTATATTTTTTTTCCAGAAAAATTAAAAAATATATTTGTAAAGCCCTTACAGGAACTATTTTAATATACTATTATAATGTATACATATATTGAACTTTAATGAAATATGTCTAATATTTCTAATATTTCATTACAATTTATGCGCATGGATTATAAAAAGAATTACCTTTTTATAAAGTTTATGTAAAGATTTCTTTCTGCTATAAGAGATTCTATAGATTTATTTTTTGAAAAAAAAAAAATGATCTGGCAAATTAAATATGATACATTAATGGCATAATAAAGAAATCATCGCTAATGCTTCTAGACACACTGTTAAGTCAGCACTATAAACATAATCTATTGAATAACATTTAAAAACTAATAACGAACTACAAACGAACTACAAACTCCATGGCGATATTTCGTCTTTTTACAGGACTTTAACGAGCCATTTTTCTTCTAAACTAAAACAATAATATCACAACTCAAGAATTCAAAAATTTTACAATAGTAGTACGTGACACTTAAACACGTTCAAATTATAAAACCAAATAACAATTGTTAGAAAATCATTCTTTAAATATTCAAAATTAAAAAATTTAAAGTCATTTAAATATTTAAAAATTTAAAGTCCTTTCCTGATATAATCTTCCAATTCCTTGTATTTTTAAAATTCCTGATATAATCTTCCAATGTCCCTGTGTTTTAGGAAATTCCAAATATAATATTCCAATGTCCTTTTAGAAAATTCCAAATATTTTAATAAAACTTCCAAGATATAAACCTATTCTTTAAAAACTCTTTCCAATAACTTTATATAAGATGTTAAGTTCTTCTTTTCTCCCCTTGCACACGCTATCCTTGCAGGCGCGGAGATAAATAAACTCATACAATTGCATACACTTTTCATAAATCCTCTTCTAATCTTGAAACCTCTATTAAACCTTTAAATTCTTGAACTGTTGTCTTCCATCACCAAATCTTCAAATGAGATTCATAATTACAAACTCCACGGCTTGCAAATAACATTTAATAACATTTAAAAACTAATAACGAACTACGTGGAGTTTGTAATTATGAATCTCATTTGAAGATTTGGTGATGGAAGACAACAGTTCAAGAATTTTGTGTTGATTTTCGTTCTATTTCGGATTATTCGCGGAATTCGCTTATCCGCGGTTGCCGCGCCACCCAATTCCGCGGATAATCGGGAGCTTACTGTACTTCTGAACCAGTGAACAAAGATGACTGAAATCTGGCATACGTATTTATCCGTAAGTGACTACTTCTTCTTGATATTTGAAAACGCTTTGCTTTAAAGAAATTTAACTAATCAGGGAACCGGAATATTGATTTCGCCATTTAATTTGCGTGTATTTGCTCATACTTGAAAGTAGGAATTTGAAATTCGTAGGATGATCCTCAGAAAAGTTAAACTTTTGTTTGAAGCATTTCCTTCAAAAATTAAACCCGTCTTTCGATTAGCACATTAAATACTATGAGGAGAATGACTGTTTATTGAATGACTGCTTCACGTTTTAAAGTGAAAAATGTTATGATTGTCGGAAGCGCAGTGGTGCCTCAAAGGAAAAATACACAATAAAAAACTCAATGAAAAATTACTGAGAAAATTCATGTGTCAATAGTGAGCAGGCCTCAATGAATTTTTTAAAGCATAAAAATTCAAACTGCGCATTTGAATTGTTAATAACAACAACGGGTGAGGCCAAATTATTTACCAAGGAACATCCTGGAACAGCTGTTTCACGCTCTTTGGCGATCATTAGTCGGGATGATTTTTTATTGTGTATTTTTTTTTTCCTTTGAGGCACCACTGCGCTTCATATTAGCCTCAGTACGGAGACCTTGTTACTTACTGATGGCTGCTCCTGGCTGATGATCACCAAAGAGCGTGAAACATCTGTTCCAGGATGTCACTTGGTAAACAATTTGGTCTGACCCATTGTTGTTTGAAAAAAGTTATATTTGAAATTTTAATCTCCAAATTTCTTTCAGGAAGTACTTTGTGAATTTGCTGAGGCAAGAATACCAGCACATGAATTCCTTATTATGTATTTTTTTTTTAATTTTTTTAGTTTTGGAGATTATTACCTACCACGATTCGTAATGACCTCCGTATTGAGACTTCGATGTTTACCGGTGACTATTCCCAGCTGATGATCGCCGATAATGCGTGAAACAGCTGTTCTGAGATGTCACCTAGTAAACATGGCCTCACCCATTGTTATTTATAAACGATCATTGCATTTAAAATGTTTCACTTTGTTTCGTAAAAATTGTTCCTGCTGAAAACTGAGTTATTTTAATCAATAAAGAATGTCGAAGGGGAAAGAAATAACGGGAAACCTATAAACTAATTCTGAAGTTTTCTTTTATTTTGCAGAATGGGGAAAAGGATATGGCAAACTATACTGATATTTTCATTACTGCTATCTCTGGGACAAGCCTGTTATTACTTGCGTCCGATAGAAGGTGAAGTAAGACAAATAGGTGAAGATGAAGCATTCCAGCTTGTACCCTTCGATGAAGAAACGACAGATGAACCTGAAACGACAGATGAACTCGTAACTACAGAACCTCCAACTACACAACCATCACCTACAGATTCCAGTCCTCTCCCAACTACAACTTTAGAGCCCTCAACTACTGAAAAGTTGGTTACTACAGAAGTACCAACATCAACAGAAGCAACCACAACAACAGAAGAACCAACAACCACAGAGGCAACGACAACCACAGAAGAACCAACAACAGAAGAAGCAACAACCACAGAGGCAACAACTGTTCCTCCTCCACCACCTCCACCTCCTCCTCCTCCCCCACCCCCTCCTCCTCCTCCGCCCCCACCCCCTCCTCCGCCTCCACCACCCCCACCACCTCCTCCGCCCCCACCGCCGAGACCACGACCACCTCCACCTCCGCCACCGCCACCACCTCCTCCACCGCGTCCACCTCCACCACCACCACGTAAGAACATTGGGATTATTAAATAAATGTAATTTTCAGAAATCTAGCAATATAGTCTTAAACCTCGACAGCTCCGTTCAGTAGCAGTATGATTACATTCCTTTTGCCCTAAGTAATATTGATGAACCATTATTTCTGTTACATTACGTTTACAGTAAATTTTGTAATTTTTTAAGTTAAGTTGAAGTGTTTCACTACAGGCCTATATAGGTCCTTGCGGTCGCGGGAGATAAGGTTCCCGGCGTTTCGTGACCAACGGGGCTAGAAGTTGAGGTCGGATGGTCAGCCCGACGCCCGCCCGCCTTTTAACCCCGGGAAAGAAATCCGGTACCCATTCAACAGAGGGCTGGGTAGACTCTAGGACCCGTTTGGAGAAGAATGGCGCGTAGACCCGCAGCCAAACGCCCTTACCACTCAGTTACCAGGCCCACTTTGATAATTTCTATACACCTAAATTTATATATTCTACACTTTTAGATAAAAATAATAATAAATAGAGATATTTAGATCTATAGATATCACTATCTTCCACGCGATAAAAACCTCTACAAGTATCTATAAACATAAATACATAAATGTAGGTATATAGAAATATCAATTATTACGGCGACCAGATAGAAGGAAAGCGTACATAATGTCATTATTAACTCCTTAGAAGTGATATTACGAAAAGAACTATAATAGATCATTTTGAGTAAAGTACTAAATCGGATAGACGCACAATCTAAGGGACCCTGGACCATTTTCTAACTGGCGCTAATTGGTGCTCAGTAGCTACAGTTACACGTTGATAACAGCTTTTGTTAGCTTGTGAAAATTAATGCATTCACTTCTCTCTCGTGTTTCATCTGTGCAATTTATTCCCTATTATTTATTTACAAGAAAAGTTTCAAAAAAACCCACGAAAACATGGAAGTACCGAAATTTCAGGAATTAGAACTGCGATTTTATTATTTCGGATAGTTTGACTTAAGATAACATGCTCCTGAACCTAGTGTTTTGCAAAGTTGAAACCAGTGTTGGTTTTTAAAGCTTGCAATATTTCAATTTTTCTTTAGGTCTGACAATATTTGTATTTTATTATTTTAGACGATTTAAAAAGCAATTTAGCAATGAAACTCGAATAAAAAAAAAACTCATACATTTTTTTTTAATGTTTATCAGTCCTATTAGATGAAATTACAGGATAACTCCTGTTTTATAGGTTTTGGAAAGTTTAATGTGTGTCGTTTCAAAAAAAAAAAAAATCATTAATGTTAAAGTATAGATTAGAAGTTTTTT
This sequence comes from Thereuonema tuberculata, assembly GCA_023159025.1. Taxonomy (NCBI): domain Eukaryota; kingdom Metazoa; phylum Arthropoda; class Chilopoda; order Scutigeromorpha; family Scutigeridae; genus Thereuonema; species Thereuonema tuberculata. Next base: position 14,334,628 of record JAFIDM010000007.1, on the reverse strand, counting down.
TACTGTATTTTTATTGACTATATCATATATTAATTGGTTTTTGATTTCTCTAAAATTATTACAATTATAATTATTCCACTTTATTTGTCTAAATATTTTTGAGTAATTATATTCATTTAATCTAAATCCAAACTTATTGTTTATAGTAGGAATGTTGAAAATCTTCAACCAACTAAGTCTTGTTTTGTTTTCAGAAGAGTATTTTTCTCTGATGTTTTATATTTATATATATTTTTCAAGACTACATTATAAATAAATTTATAAAATTTTATATTTTACTCTTATTCTTGTTTTATTTTCTTCATTTTGATTTTTAAAGGTTATCAAAAATTTTATAGTTTAATTTATTTATGTGATTTGTTTGTTGCTTGTTTAAGAAACACCAACACCAAACCATAGTTGAAGACAGAATCTACAAGAGCATTATGAACAATAAGTTTCTGTTTTGCAATATCTATAGTACTACTAAATAAATCTCATGAACAAATACTTGAACTTGAATTGATTTAATTTGATGTTTATTTTTATTTTGTTTATGTTTTATTAATGTTCACATTTTTTTCTTCTCTTTACAGAGAAATCTGGAACATGTCCTGTCATCAAATCCAACTTAGCATGTACTTCCTGTTCCACTGATTTTAGTTGTTCTGGAGCTATGAAATGCTGCAAAATAGGGCCAACTGCTTCGAAGCCCTGTTGTATTACACCTAGATAATACGCTAATAAAACATCAAAATGGAAGTTTGAAATAAAAACTTGCTTTTACCCGAAGCATTAAAAATTATCATCTTTTCTCCGAAATTTTGGCATTGAATGTAAATTAACTTATGAAATAAATTACAATTTAAAATATTTAAATTACAATTATAAACTTATATTAATACTTGAAAAATTAATAAACCAAAGTATTAGGTTGGCCAAAAAGTTCGTTCGTTTTTTTTTTACGTATGTTGTTTCTAGTAGCGCTTAGGTGTCTTTAACGTCATTCGACACCATTTTGTTAGATTGTATTGTGACAGCTGTCATATCAGCGTGCATTTAAAACAAAAACTGATCAAAATTGGTAAATTTTGTGTCGCCAGTTTAATATTGAAGATGGAAGACAATAAGCACGCAAGACCGTATGTTTCTTTGATGACAAGGCAAAAACTGTTTACAGCTTGGCTGGGAAGTTCTGATTCATCCGCCCTATTCACCAGACATTGCACCTTCGGATTTCCATTTATTTCGGTCTTTACAAAATTCTCTTAATGGAAAAAAAATTCAATTCCCTGGAAGATCCAAAGGCACCTGGAACATTTTTTTGCTCAAAAAGATAGAAAGTTTTGGGAAGATCGAATTATGAAGTTGTCTGAAAGATGACAGAAGGTAGTAGAATAAATCGTTGAAGACGTTGTTCAATAAAATTAATAGTGAAACTGAAGAATGTGTCTTTTATTTTTACTTAAAAACCAAACGAACTTTTTGGCCAACCCAAAACAATAATTATAATTATTCTTACTAATGAAAACTTCGAAATTTATTAGAATAAATACATCTGCAGTAAATTTAACATTCACTGAGCGGACAACTAAAAGATAAAACCAGAACAGCTATTCAGTGAGATAAAATTCAAAGGAAGTCTGATTTTGCTAGCTATTATACTCGCTCTGCCTTCTTATTCAAATGTATATTATGAAAGTTATTTAAATTTATTTAAAAAGAGCTGAGATGCTGATAATTATTCAACACTTGCAATTTCTCAATCTACTTAAGTAAATTTTTAGAATTAAAATTAAAATTACTCGATCTGAGCAACAGACTATGAAATGTTCAAAATGACGTTGACGATATAAATTCTGAGAGACTCTTCACAATGGAACGAAGTGAATTCGGGAATTCGTTCTATTTATGTCAAACAGTGAGAACGGTCTATGTTTGACAGAAGGTTGGATGAACCATAGGACCTATCAAGATAAGAAATAACCTTGAAGAAATCCCTATCTCCAATAGAAATCTCACTTGGCTCTTCAATTCAATTAGTCTCTCCAATTAAGAAACTATTAGTCATAAAATTATGTATGTACAGAACCTCTGACTTTTTTCTGACTTAGTACATTGACTTTTTGAAAAAGTTCTGACTTTTTTCTTTTCTTGGTGTAATACCTTGATAAATTTGGGAATTTTCTTTGCTTTTCAAAATAATATTATCAGGTGTTTGTTGGTATAAATAAACAGAAACTACAAAAACTTCAATGAAATAAAATTTATTCAAAGAAATAAGTAAAATTAATTCACTCTGATGAACTTTACTGACTACATCTTCATTATCTGCCTTCTGTGCAACCAAGAGAGTTTATAGGAGAAAATTACTCACCAGATGGCGCTACAACCAATTTTCGAGAATTCCCAGCTTTGGGAAACTTCTAGAAATGTGGTAATTATAAATACAGTTATTGACGGTTTTAAATAATTAAAAATAAATATAAAAATAATCAATCAGTATAAATAACAAACAAAGTTATAACTAACAAATAATAAATAAATAATTTTATTTAAATAAAATCTGAAATAATACATAAGGTACCTGAAGATAATATGGCCACCTTAATTTGATTTTTTTTTTTTCATGATTATGGTATTCATTAAAAAAAAAAATGTATAGACAAGAACTTTGGCTCTTTAGGCGTATGTAAAAAAATATTTCAAGATTTTTTTTAAAACCCAAAGGTTCTGTTTTTCAATCTTTGAAAAAGCTTGCACTGTGCAGGTAATATGCCCTTGTGAAGGTAATGTGGCCAAATTCAAAAATATCTCTTTATTTTAGGAAAATATTTTTTTGTTAATGATTAATAATTTTGGGTTGAAAGTACATGTCTTGACTTCATTAAAATTTTCACACAGATAATTATTAACTTTCCAGGGGCCTACAACAAAAATTATTTCAAAGTTACAATTTAAATCATGTGTGTATCCACAGAGTTAGAAAAAAAAATCATTAAATGATCAAAGCTTATAGAATATAAAAAATATCAACCATGGGTATATGTGTAGCAAATAAATACAGATTTATCGCCTTTTTTGAGTCCAATACATTCCTCGTTTTGGTAATATGGCCTACTGTGGCCATTTTACCTGATTACAGCCCATCTCGAAAAATCTCTTAATTATCAGTTTAATTAAAGAAGCATTGCGTGTCTGGAACGAGCTTACAATAACTACAGCAAGTGATATATGAACAATAATCATCAATTGCATGCAAGGAAATAAAAGACAACAACAACAATGATATTACATTAACAACAATATTATAACAGATTCTCGATTCGTTGTCAAAACTCAAATGACGGGGTTCCCTGAGCTCTGTCATTACATTATCCTGCAAACTGTGGTAGCATATACACTTTCTACTTCATAGTTTGATATTCTCAAGAAACACGCACAAACTACGCAAGGATTCGCACTCCGAGCTGTCATCGTGAAGAGACTGGGACTGACCGTTTCGCACTTATTAGTGCTCATCAGCCAGCCAAACTCCACCGATAACATGCTCAGGAGGTGCGAGGTTAACACATATTATAAGGTTATGTTATTGTTTCTTTGTTATGCTGTATAGACATCCACTAGTTTTATTATGTCCTTACGAATAACAAATGAATTAACTTTTATTTTTGAAACAGTTAATTTTTCTACTCTATCAAACTTTCATTAAAAAAAGCCTGGAAAAACTACGATTGAAAATTTCTAATAATGTTTCAATTATATTTTATTTTATGTTACTGATATTTTATGTTGTAAAATTGAAGATGCTATGCAATACTTGTGTCTTACTTTCATCTCTGCTTGGACGATTTTTAACAGTGATATTTAAAGAAATAGAGAAGAGGTTATTTTCTTTCGACGTTGCTATTTATAGTTTGCAGCAATGTAGTTTGTATTCGTTAATTTTGAAGAGTCCAGAACAGCATCATGAAGATATCAAGCATTTCGTTTCTAAAAGTAAAAGTATGAATTTGGACCAATGTTTTTGTGTTTACTGAATTTCTTTTTCAGTATACATCTTTATTCTTTTAAGAAAACAGCAGAAACCATGTTACTTTAAATAAAATGATTATTTTTTAAAATAAAATCTTCTTGATTTTTTTTCTAATACAGAAACCCACCAACAACAATAAGCTTTTAACTTGTGAAAAACATTATGATCTTTCACGTTCTCTTGGATATTGACTGAAATAATAATCCTATCAAAAACTATGTGCTAAATGTTTATCACAATCTGGCAGAATCATATGCAGAATAAAATTACCTTTCCTTCAATTTAAAATAGATTCATAAAAAGGCTTTACATGCCTTGAATGCAATAATATTCTGAAACCCTGTCTTCCCTTTATAAATTTTTTTTTGATAACGACTCCTGATAAGGGACGATAATGTTTTTTTAAAGGTAGGGGTATTCACTTGAAAAAGGAATTCTGTATCCGTGATTCCGAAACGTACGTTGCATTTTAACTGTTATTTTTATCCAAGGACAAGTGCCAAAGTAGTAGACTGAATATTAAAATAGATTCTTTCAGATATAACTTCTATATATGTATTAGACATAACAGACACTAGAAAATCTATGTATTTCTTTTCTTGAATAAACTTTCATAGGAGTAAATGCTACTACTTCTTCAGGTATCATACAAAAGAATTGCATTTACTTGGATATTTATGTTATACTTTCTTTTCTTTATAAAATTTAAGAAAAGAAAGTATGACATAAATCGTTCTTTGAATGTAAATTAAACAACATTGATAAAAAAGTAAAATCAAATGACAATTAGGCCTATACTATTAAAAGACAAACAACTTTACAAATTATAACAATATAATAAGAAACTTTGAAAAAAAAACCAGGTATAATTTTATTTAACTTCGGTAATCTTTCTGACAATCTTTCCAATAGCTGATCAATATCTAACCTCTTTACCGATTTTTTATTCTTTTGTACTTGTAATTTGCTGATGCGATTATAGAGGTTTTACAATAATTTGTGTTTTTAGATAATACCTGTACCAGCAAGCTCAAAGAGAAGATCTCAAACAACCTCTCAAGGAACATTACATCATTGTAAGTGGAGGCAATCTCAAAATTCCATTACATCCATTTAAAGAATATTCAAAGAAGGGATATAATGGAATATTGAGATTGCCTCCACTAACAATGATGTAATGTTCCTTGAGAAGTTATTTCATTGTCTTCTGCATTGCTCCAATATAGAAGGCATTACGTACACTGATTGAAATAATTTGGAGAGCAAGAGTTATAGTAAGAAAACTCACATGTGTGGGTGACGTTGGTCGACATAAAACATTAATTTTATGTGAGGTACAGTAGAACATTCTGTAAAATTAGTAAGAAATAATATATCAATAGGTAATAAGCAGTAATATAGATAGAGAATTTTTATGCAATATTAAATTTAATGCACATTATGGAATATTTTACAGAACAATATGCATACCTGTACAATAAGAAAAAATGAATTTTCGAGGGTGGCAACTGACCTCTAGTAAGGTGCGAGTCCCTCAAACGGCTAAAACCTTTGCACACCTGTGTGGCATGAAGTTGATGAGGTTATCGAGGATTTGGGGGTATCTTCGCTACTCCTCAATGAAGGCTTTTTCCAGTTCACGTGTAGAGTCAGCGGAGGTGCTGGTTTGAGATCAAGCGTTATCGTTCCTGAACACGAACAAATCACGGCATTGACATTGGGTCTGAGAATCTCGTCTCTAAAGCTTTAGACTTCCGTTTCGTATGATTAACAGGTCTGTTCGCTCACCTACACTTACGACTGCCCACACCATCAATCCATGCCCTCTGTAATGTGATGTTTCCTGCAAAACAGCTGGATTATTTCGTATGCCAGGTTCTTTCCAGATAAGAATCGTCGATTGTCAGACTTCAGACTGAATCTGGACTCGTCAGAGAAAAGAACTTGACTCTACTCGTCATGTCCCCAATGTCCCCAGATAGTTTCTACAGTGTCGTGCAGTTAAAGGGACACACATCATTGATCTATTTGATAAAAGCCCTTTGGTGAAGGCAATTGCTGATAATTTGAGTTGACGACCTGCCATGTGAAGCTGTCGCTGAAGCTGAATATCGTTTTGCCGCCAGTTCCGTTAGGCTGTTAACAATAGATAACAGTCGTCCCCTGCTGTAGTTACTCGTGAATGGTCTTGATCTTGCTTTCTTCCAACACTTTCCACATCCTGAAATCGAATCAAAAGTCGAGAAACGACATACTCCAAGGGAGAGCTACCTATTAACAAACCCTGCCGTCAGTTCTGTCAATAGGTCTCCATGCCAATTGATTCGGATAAATCATAATGTTGAGACATTGTTCGAACTGAAGATTTCACGAAACGAAATGTCATTTTAAATGCGGCAGAATAAGGGAACTCCTACAAAAAACTTTCGTTTTTATCTTAACCTGTGATTTATGCATTCTGACATTACGTTATGGTTCTACTATCTACGTCACACTCGACTTGCGTTTTCCACCTTTTGAGATATCATATTTGAGCTTCGAGATTCCAAGATTTCATATGCTTGGCTTGCTTAATGCCTCCATATTCACATGCTTCCCTGATTGTTTTGACCAATGTAGCCTACATAATCCCCATATTATTCTTGAGTTTTACACCCATAATTCTCTACATAAATATGAGGGTGGGCTGAAAAGTTTCCGACCTCAACATGAAGATGGCAGCACTCGTCAACAAAAGTGGGGGAGTGTGTTTGCGCATGCGTTGAAAGGTACTCACCAAAATCGCAGACATTTTGGATGCGCAGTTGTTGTTTGACAATCGTTTGAGTAAGTCAATGTCAGTGTTGTTGGGAAAATGGAAAAAATCGAATATCGAGCTGTCATTAAATATTTATTTTTGAAATGGAATACACCTACGCAAATCAAAGATGAGTTAGACGCTGTGTACGGAGATTCTGCACCATCATTTACCACCGTGGAATTTTGGGCAGCTGAATTTAAACGTGGCCGTACCAGCTTGGGTGACGATGAACCTTCTGAACGTCCTAAAACTGCAACCATTGACGATAACATCGCTCAAGTTCACCAAATGGTGCTAGACAACCGTCGAATTAAGATTAAAGAGGTAGGAGAGGCTATGAATATCTCCAAAGAACCTGTTTGGCGCATATTGCATCAAGATTTAGGCATGCGAAAGCTGTCCGCACGTTGGGTGCCGCGTTTGCTCACTTTGGATCAGAAACGTGTTCGCATGAAATTTCCAACGCTCTGTTGGCGCAGTTTAGGAGCAATAAATCAGAGTTTTGGCGCCGGATAATTACTATAGATGAAACTTGCATACACTATTACACTTCCAGACTCAAAGAATAGTCAAAAATACAGTCAAAAATACAGTGGACTGCCAAGAGGGAATCGGCTCCAAAAAAAGACAAGGATTGTTCCTTCGGCTTGGAAAGTGATGGCGACTGCTTTCTGGGACAGTCTTGGAGTTGTAGTAATCGATTATCTTCAAAAAGGGACAAACATTACAGGAGAATACTACGCATCATTACTTGACAAGCTGTAGGCAGAAATTTCGGAAAAACGGCCATATTTGCAGAAAAAAAATCTTGTTCCACTAAGACAATCCGCCGAGTCACATCTCAGCGGTTGCCATGGCGAAAATCCACGAATTAGGGTTTGAACTGTTTGACCACCCTCCTTACTCACCAGATCTAGCTCCAAGCGACTTTTATTTTGTTCCTTAAGCTAAAAATTGCGCCCATCACCTTCGTACACAACTATTTTGCAGAGAAAGACGCCGAGTACTATTTGGACGGGTTGAAGAGATGGGAGTATCGCTGGGAGAAGTGTATAGACTTATATGGAGATTATGTCGAGAAAATAAAACTAAATTTGCAGAAAAAATGTCCTGTATCTTTGGTAGGTCGGAAACTTTTCAGACCACCCTTGTATGTGCTAATTGAGAATCAAAATAGTTTCTAAGATTAGTTATTGATGCAATTCTAGCCATGAATTTAGATTGTTTGTTCAATGTACACAGAAAATTGTCCCTGTTATTTTTAAAGACATAATTCACTGAAAAATTTAAGATAAGATAATTTTAGGGAATCCACAGCCTTCTAAGCAAAATCTTTCTTTCGAGAAAACAATGTAAAATAAAATAGGTCACATTTTGAGGATACAAATACAAGATTGTAATGCAAATAATATTCAATATTTTACTGTTACTAACGATCTCTGCAAATATTTCAGAATCTTTTTTTTATATGTTGAATATCCTTTATTGTAGATAATAAAGGAAGTTTACGTATCTGTGATAGATTCAAGGTAGAAGACTTCAGTAAATTAAACAAAAGAAAAGTATATCTGTCTCATGTGCCAATCTAAAGAAAATTGCAAAATATTGTAAGAGAGAATTCAATAGAATTCGTTCGTTATTTGTCCTTTATTCTTTCAGCTTAACATATTTATGTGGAACAAATAAGAGACAGACAGTTACAAGACAGTCATTATTGAGACTTCATTGAGAAAACAAATTTATTTCTCAAATATTTATTTCTTCGTTTGGAAGAATTGAAGAAAAAGTAAATAACGAATACCAATAAGGAAAATAGATAATTCTTTTCATCCTTTTGATAAGATTTCAAAGAATTCTTGTTTAATCTATCTGCTATATATAGGAAGGACCCTTCAGAGGTTTTCTATTGCACTCGTAGAGAAAAACCACAAAGGTAAGTAGTGCACTGAAGAGACAGAAGTAAGTGTTCTTATTATTATACAAATTGCTCTTAGAAATTTATGTATAGAAAATAAGTATTTGGTTTCAAACTTATCAATTAACAAAGATTTATAAAATAATGCTTGGTAATCCGAGTAGAAAACTGTTTAAAGGACGAATCTTTTTGTATATAAACGTGATTCGAAACCTGTTTCTGTTGTTATAAATTTTTCACACATTTTGTTTTAGACCAATCGTTATTTCTTACTTCATTTTAAGTATTTTAAGATTAATAAAAATAAAAATTATTTCTTAATTTTTAGGACGTGATTGAAAGTGTAAGAATAGTCAGTCATTTGGTGGTCTTAATAGTTTGTGAGAATTGTATATTTTTATTTTTAATACGAAGATTATTTTTCTTGGTTGATGTTTGGATCACAGAATTATTATGTTGCTCTTATGATTAAAGCTAATGGCGTTATTTATTAGAATATTGTTGTTGCTTTTTTTTTTTTACTGGAGAATATTGATTATATTGTAATTTTTGCAAAACTTATAGTTTCTATTTCATAGAAATGTGCTTTTTGTCCATTTTCAGAACTCAGTTTAGATCTTAAATTTCTTGTGATAAATACAGTGTTTTCAGTGATGAAATGGGTCCCCGATGATTGTTAAAGTTGTAAACGTATTCTATTTTTGAACAGAGGATGAGAGATAATCGTTAAAGATTGATTTTATTATTTTTGTTTAGGCTTTTGGTTTAGGCATAGCATATTTAGCAATTGTAGTTAAAATAGAAGTTAATATTGATGATGTTAAAGTATTTTAGTAAATTTCATACTCAGGATTCTTAACATTGAAAGAGTAGATGGCTGCGCGGTTAGCGTTGTCGCTAAGTCATTAGCCTCTCACCTCTCAGTACCGTGGTTCGTGATGGTGGACGATCCGCGCTGGGCAGGTTTTCTCGGGGTTCTCCCTGCCACTTCTCCACCATACTTTCTCAGTCTTCCTCTCTATCTGTCTTTATTTCTGTGGGTCAGTACAATAGACCTCCGGTCTCAGTACTTGGCTTCCCTGCCACCCACATTCACCACGTAAACATGATTGGTAGATTAGTACAGAAAATCTAAATTTCCGTTCTGCATTTGCTTCAAAATGGATCATTCCAGATCTTAGTAAAAACCACCAGAAAAATGAAAATGAAAAAAAAAAAAAAGAATCACCTATATCAATTTTGATATTGAAATACATTTTATATTTTGAACTGGCATCAGTAGATTAAACAAGGGAATATAATTTTGTGCTAAAGCAAAAATTTAAGGGCAACCCATAATAATATAAAAAAAATAAAAATCGTAATAAAAAAAAGGAAGTACATTGACGGAAAGAAAAATAAAGAAAAGTTAGGGAAAAAAAAAAAAAAATTAGAAAAATAAGATTAACCCCCTCCCCCCCCCCAAAAAAAAAAAAAAGAAAAAAAAAAAAGATGTAACGACTTGAACTGACAGCCTTCACTATATAAGTCGGAGATCTTAAGAATCAAGCTATAGCTGACAACTAGAATGAGATGATTGCATTTCTAACATTTAAGCTAATAGCGGAAATTCAATGAAAACAATGCCAAATATCTCGAACATGGGGGGGGGGGGGGGGGCGTTGGCCTTTGAAAATATCGTATTCCTACGTTGTTTGGGCCTCTGAACACGATGGTGAAGTCCGTTTGTCGATCCGACTTTCCAAGGAGAGTTGTTGGAGTGGACAGGCAAAGACGGACGGACGGATAGGACAAACGCAATAGCTACCGATTTTGGTCGCTATCACAATAGCTCCCAAATTGGTCGCTAAAAATAGGAGCACTGTGTTGAAGTGCAAAGCAAAAGTTTGAGATCTTCCTCTTTCATTACGCAACTTTCAAGACACTGAAATATTTATGTTAAGACGTAATACTTATTTAAATAATGGCTGGAATCTTTATATTAATTTGAGACAGGTTAATATAGAATTTTTCATAAAACTCTTTTGATTTTTAGAAGTATGCTTACATCAATTGTTGGAAATACTTGCTCGTATAAAAAATAATTGCTATTTTTAAAAATTACTTAAATCTCAATTGATAGAGAATAAAGAATATTAAAATTGCTTTCGTAAACACATTTTAGTTTCGAAATAATAATCGGTTCGAGTAAATGGAACCATCAAAAGTTAAGGATTAGATGAGACCATTTCATGATAATAATTAAAAAAGTTCATAAGTGGATGTAAATGAAAATAATTTCTGTTTCTGTAGGTTCATTAGAATTTTTTTTTTGCTAAATAAAAGAATTAAATTTTGAAAAATTAATAAAAAATAAACAAAATATTTAAGCTAAAGTATAATGTACCGTTCTCTTGATGACATTTCGTAATTTGGAGTGATTCAGTTATATTGAAGTTTGCAGTCATTTTGAAGAAATAAGTATTGCAAATAGAAACGAATGTCGTGGGTCTAACTTTGTTTTTAAAGCAGTTCTTATTTTTGGGGACTAAAACTGAACAAAACACTTAAGGCATTGCGTTAAGACCGCTTTACATTTACCATTTCACAGGCAATCTGCACGCCATCATTGCGCCATGGCAGGTTGGAAAGCACATCGCCCATTTTAGAACATGTTCTAATTTCAAAGAAATGGCATGCCATCTCTAAGGAGCCATCTGACATTAGCGCTCCTGGTGGCGAATTGTAGAACTTGAAGTCCAATCGATTTGTATCTATTTATTCGAAATTATCGATTACAAAAATCATGGAGGCCATCTTTTCCTTATTTTTTCGTGGATGCTTCCAGAAAACGCTATATTATTAACCAAAGTCCTTACAGAATTTAGGCCAGAAAATTTGAATCGACGAGCGATTGGAATCTCGAAAACATATCGTGGTTGGTCGAGATTTAACGAGAAATATCGAAACTGAAAACAAAGAAGTACAAAAAGATGAAAAAAATGAATACTTCCTATTTTAATTATTTAAAAACATTCTTTCGCCTATTCGGCGCATTGAATAAATGATTTTTATATAAATCAATGCTACTTTTTTGGTAAATGAAATGTACGTATGATATCAATTGAGAAGTGTAAATATTCCGTATGATGGAAGGCGATATGGAACATGTAAGACAGAGTTTTAAAGCTTTTATTAACTGGCAATTTATCCTGACATTGCCATCGATATAGCCTACTCAAATGGCATGTCTAAAGCGGCCTTTAGAGTAAACAATGTTTACGGATCTCTTGGACTATCAGACTAGATTGGAAAATTAAAATGTGCTGTTTTTAATTACATTTTTAATTATATTTTATTATTTGAAGACAAGGCGCCATGCGTTTGTGCTTCTAGGAGCAGACATTGTAAATTCTTTTGTCATTTCAAGTCGTCTTAAATAAGCACAGAAAAAGATAATTGAAATACTCAAACCAATTCTGAAAATCGAACGGAGATTGAATCATTACAGTGGAGGTGTCTGACTTGTAGTCTATTAAAAAAAGATTATTCAAATTTACTTTTATTTTAGGATACTCGAAATGAAAGTTCGCAGACAGAACGTAAGATATCAGTGCAAGTACTCTTAGAAACTTTGTTTTAATTAGGTTTTGCCTGTCAAGATGACTCATCAAAACTATTCTATAAAGAAAACATTGTTGTGATACCATTACAGTAAAGCTTTATTGATAAAAATACGGGAGTCATATTTTATCAATAATCACAAATATATCAATGGAAAAACAAAGAAAAAAGTGATGGGCTTCAGTAAAAAAAATAAAGAGGTGTATGAAGGATAATCATTACATGTTGACTTTTATTTTTCATAGATGTCTGGATTTCAAGTAGTTTTAGCCATAGCTTTCCTGGTGATGGCGGAGTCCTGCATATTTCCCTTTGTTCCCATGACATCTTCTAGACAAGCAGCAACCACTGCTGCTGCTGCTACTACTACACCTATGGAGACAACCCCTACTGCAGGCAACTCATCTGACGATTCAGCCAATGCTACTACAACTGCTGCCGCTGAAACAACAGCAGCTGCACAAGCTACAACAGCAGCAGCATGTAAGAATTTTTGAACTAAGAAATCTAAACGGTATCTAAGATTGCAACATTTAACGTCAACAGTAATTTATATTTTTTCGTATGTGAGAAAGATACTGAAAAACAATTTGTAGTCGAAAGTCAACGTGGATAAGATTAGGACTTAAAAGTTAAGATATCTGTGAAAAATTTTATAGAAGCAAGAGTGAGATTTGGAAAATGACAGTTCTTTCGTATTTTGCATTATGTATAAATAGGAAAATAATAAGAATCCGTATTTTACGTATTTTAGGAAAGGATATTCAGATGCTAAGATATTCAATATACACTGATCACAAAATTTAGGGGACATTGCGAATTGAATGTAATACACCTAAAAAACAGAGGCATTTGAGTTTATTTATTAAAGAACATCATCAGAGAAGCAAATGAAACAAATTGGAAGTTGTCAGAATATGCAAATGTGAAGCAAGACGTTAATTCAGGCATTAGACCGTGCATGTTTGTCCACAACCCTGTATAAAGAGGCTGGCGCTGCTGGGTTATCTCATTTTCTTGGATCAACAACAAGTGGCGTAATCGTTGAGTGTCACCTGAAAATGGCTCTGCAACGTGATTTACTCGAATCTGAAGCTTGGAGAGTCATAGGGCGTCTTGAAGCTGGCCAAACACAGATGACAGTGGCAGCAGCGATTGTAGCCAAAGCGTGATCCAAAGCGTGATTAACAGACTCTGGAATCGTTTCAGAGAGACTGGTTTGGTACGAAGAAGACCAGGGCAGAACCGCCCACGTGACATCACTCCAAGAGATGATCGCTACTCGACGCTAATAGCACGAAGGAACTGGCGATGCAATGCGACTGAGCTGCGGAGACAGTTTCTCGCTGCTAATGGACGATGGGTGTGTACTAAGACCGTGCAAAATCGACTCCGTCACGGTGGACTGTTCGCCCGGCGACCAATTGTATGCATTCCATTGGTAGAACCCGTTGAATCCTACGTAGAACCCGTAGAAGCTAGGCTGAAATGCATCTTCCATGGACCCGTGAAGAGTGGTCCACGGTTCTCTTCAGTGACGAGTCAAGATTCAGCCTGCAGCCTGACAATCGTCGTGCCCTGACCTGGCGAAAACATGGAACCCAGGAGAATCCACGTTTCGTAAGAAAGACATTCCTTTGTTGGAGGTCGAATCAAGGTGTGGGCAGGCATCAGCATTGGTGGTCGTACCGACCTCCATGTTGTTCAAATGGAACGGTCAATGCTGTAAGATATCGGGATGAAATTCTATAGTCTATACTGGTATCCTAAGCAGGAACAGTTGGGACCAACTTTCTTTTAATGGACGATAATGCACGCCCCCACCGTGCGCATCTCGTCAACAATATGCTGCAAGAGGCTGGAATCGAACGTATGGACTGGCCTTCACGTACCCCAGACCTGAATCCCATCGACCACGCTTGGGATGCACTAGGAAGACGTGCTGCCAGTCACCAATCAACTCCCATAACACTTCCTCAGCTTGAAGTTACCCTGGTCCTCGAGTGTCCCAGAATTCCACAGGAACTGCTGGACAATTTGATCCTCTCCATGCCTCATCGCTGTCAGTGTGTTGTAGCAGTCTCAAGTAACCATACACCCTACTGAACAGTTTTTTTTTCAAGTTTGACATGCGAATGCTAACACCCGTCCATGTGTCACATCCTGCTCAATCCCAATAAATGGATTCTGCACCTCATTCGCATATTCAGACAAGTTCCATTTTTGTGTCATTTGCTTCTCTGATGATGTTCTTTAATAAATAAACTCAAATGTCTCTGTCCTTTTTTGGGTGTATTATATTCATTTCGCAATATCCTCTAATTTTGTGAGCAGTGTATTTAACACTCAAAATAATCTAAGGGATTTGCTGATTTGCTGATTTGCTTCCAAAATTGCAATATTATTTAGTAAAACTTTTAATTATAAAACGTATTGTTTTCAGTATGTAGCTAGAGATATTAAAGGAAAAATAAGATGAAAGAAAACTAAATAGATAATAAGGAATTAATAGGAAATTTCTTAGGAAATGAAGGATTTTGGAACTTCTATTGCTGTGTGTGATAAGTACCATCAACTGGGGTAACTTTGTCCCATTTTCATGTTTATTTCACAGGTAAAGCAAATAATAGTTGTAAACTAATTACAATTTGACATGGTAAGTGGTTTATATTCTAATTCTTCTTCGTCGTCTCCTTCTTCATCTTCTGCTTCAGCAGCATCTTCACCTTCGGGAGGAGGAAGTGGCAGCAGTAGGCACACAATGGCGCCTCCTTCGTGGGTGGGACAGTTTGGTTCAATGGGCCCCTTTGGCTCATCGGGAGCCAACCCCAGAGCCCTGCAGAGGAAGTGACACAGGACCAAAAATGTCAGAAACATGAAGATGTATTAATTTGGGTGTAGATGCCGGTGGACCATCATGGTCTAACATCCTCAAGAGAATGATATGTGTCTAAATTTTCCATGTAAATGAAAGCCGACGCTGATAATCGATAAGTTAGGCCCGGCACCATGTTTCTGACATTTTTGGTCCTGTGTCACTTCCTCTGCAGGGCTCTGGGGTTGGCTCCCGATGAGCCAAAGGGGCCCATTGAACCAAACTGTCCCACCCACGAAGGAGGCGCCATTGTGTGCCTACTGCTGCCACTTCCTCCTCCCGAAGGTGAAGCTGCTGCTGAAGCAGAAGATGAAGAAGGAGACGACGAAGAAGAATTAGAATGGTTTATATTATTGTAAACATAGTTAACTGTAATATAAACCATTGTTAAAATATACATACAAACTTTAAACAATGTGTTACGTTTTTTAAAGTTTTGGGCTAATGTCACCTTGCAATGGGGCAACTTTGGCCCAGCTCTTGAAAACCAAACATTTAAATTGTTGCCATAGCTTGGGCCAATCATGTACAAGTATTGCCTAAGTACCTATCAATAATATATTATCTAATCCGAGTTAATCTCAAGCTTAATTTGGAAAAAAAAACAATAAATCAACATTTTTTGGCTACGTCAAACTGATTTTATATGTAAATTAAAAGTGGAATTTTCAAAGAAAAGACAATAATAATAGATAGACAGTAAACAGTAATTTAACAGTCTCATAGGTTTTGATGTTGAAACTCAGAGAATGTTTCACTTATCCCATCAGACTCTAACACTATCTCAGTGTCATCTTCATCTGACGAGCTGGATTGCATTGTTGTTTTCCCTTCTTTGAAACTGGACCCATTTTAGATGGAGTTGACTTCTTTGGCTCAGAATTGTGTAATAACCTAAAAAAATAGCTTGGGTAACGTTGTTCTAACTGCTAAATGTTGCCAAGTTACCCGAAGACCTGGGACAAAGTTTGCTTAATATAATAAATATTCATTAGTTGGCAAACCACAGAATAAATCAAGATAATGACATTGAAAATAGTTGAAACAATTATTAATAAACTGAGACAATTCGCTTACCGCTCTGAATCACGTCCTCTATCACATTTACACGGAAAAGTTGGAAGACAACAACAATTTACGTTGTAGTGATACCAACGTGGAGCAGCACTGTAGTGGTGGTAAATTGAAAAACTACAAGTCAAAACTATGGGAAAGTCAAGGTAGTGCTGCCACCTATTACCCCTTGCAATTAATAAGTGCTAATCACTCTCCTTTATCTCGATACAGCACATACAATCTTTTTTCGTTTGTTGCATCAAAGTTACCTGCAAAGTCCAGTTACCGCAGTTGACGGTACTATTTTCGTTAGATTACAGATAACTTCTCCAGAGTTAAATATAAAATTTTTCGCTTTCTAGCTCTTACTAAATAAAATGTTTTTCATAATAATATAATGCTAATTAAAATTAAATAAATAAACAACAGAGTTTTTGAAATAGTTAGTATAAGAAAACATTTATTTTACTTTTAGCTGATGGTTGTCCTGATCCTGCGAGATTAGAAAGACTGGCTTGCACTACATGTACAGATGCAAGTACTTGTGGCGAAGGAAGAGTCTGTTGTAAAGCAAATACCAAGAGTTGTTGCTTCACTCCCAAGAGTGGTTAATAGGTAAGAACTTAATCGTTATTCATGAAATTAAATTTAATAACTGAGACGTTCCATTTAATGAATTCTAAGTGGGTTTCAATACAATAGTTGTTCTCCTTCGTTCCAAGATTGGACATTACGGAAATGCATATCAAAATTTCCATACTTATTTCGCTAATATCTGTGAAATTTTATTATTTTTTGAGTAGAAAATCTAGCAGATGAATTATAAATAGTTGATTATTCAAAGAAAATTGGAATTACTGAAGCCTTCCAATTAAATAAACTTAACTGTAACCTGACAAAATTTTGTTTTGCCCCTATTCATTATTCTAAGCCTTTTTTTACATTGAAAGTTTATGTATTTTCAAATTAATGGATTTCCTAAAAGTTTTGTGATATGTACATGTAACAATTTGGTCTACTTCATATTTCATACACTTTGGTTGTTCTCTACATAACTATGCTGATGTTGCTCCTTAGTATTTCCATTTCTTTATCATATCGCTAGCAGCTAATTGACACAATTGTATTTTTTTTTCACAAATTGATTTATGTTTGTAAAAATACGATTATGTGACGGTAATAGTCACTATCGTTTTATAAAGTCTAATTTTAACATCTGCATTTGACTGTGACTTTGACATCTGTGTTTGACTGTGGTGTGAGTGGGTGTTATTTGTATTTTTTTTACGCAGTAGGTTTTAGGAACACATCCAACTATTTTGAAAGTATCCGTATATCTGTGGCAAATGATACAATTCAATGTACAATACTGGGCGTAGACATATCCAGGAATTTCGAATGAAAGGGGTTTACAATAGAACGCATGGCTTTCAATAGGCCCAACAATATGTGCAATCTTTGGATGCAACGGGGAGAGGGGTTCAAAACCCCTAGCAGTACTCTCCTCCTTGGTACGCCAATTATACTCGGACATGATGTATGCGTTCTCAAAGCTGGATTTAATGATCCTGGTGAAATGAATTAAAGCTGGGAAGCTGAATTACAGAAGGGACACATCCATTATGTCAGAGACACTTTCTTCAGAATTTGGTCATTTGAAGCTAAATAATCTGCGGAAAGTGTCAGCAATGAGCACCTAAACTTCATAAGCCACAGGAAAAGATTTTAATATTTAAGCCACTGATTCAGGTAAAACTAACTCGAAACGCTGTGTTTAATGTTGATGTAAAAAGGCTGAGTTAACTTAACCTTCATATCTACTAATTAATATCTTTATGTTCTTAATCTTTTTCTTTTTTCAGAACTGCTGAATTTTCAAGTTAAGAAGTCAATCGAAGATGTCAGAAAATAAAATTGCTCTTGAAAACAATTGTACGAAACTCATTTAATTTCCTTTGAAATAAATCAGGCCAATCTTGCCAAATCAAACTTGCCAAATCTGTCTTGTTTTGCACTTCAATGAAAACGCGTAAAAAAATTCAAAATCTCATAATTAACAACAAAAAATTCCAGAAATTCGAATGTATGCACTTATGTACTTTATACAAGTATTGCCCTATAGTCTGCTGTATAATGGACTTATAAATATATTGTGGTTATAAAACAATAAATCTAACAGGTCTTGGCAAATTTATAGCAAATCAACTTTCATTTTCTTCTGTAATTTGTAATAAGTCTATCCATCTATTTTTACCACCAATTTTTTTTGGTCTACAAAAAATCAAGTATACTGGAAACAGATGTAATAGTAACAAAATAAAACCATACATTTATTGAAATTTATTTTGAAGATTTGAAGACTTTTCAATAGATAGAATGTCTAGAAGAGGGAGATTTAAGAAGACTTATGGTAGATGTAATAGTATTTTATGTTCGTTTCGAATTGAATTCACGTATGTAAAATGTGGTTCAGCATACGTAAAATGTTCCTGAATTTGAATTCACATCTTCTAAGAATTTCATTTATTATTTTTCAAACTATCTGAATTAATTTTAAGTCATGTTCTACTGTTTGGATTTAATTAATTAACATTTTTCCTGAAATTCTTCAGATAATGTATTTTATTTTCCTTATTGACTGTATTTTTCTCGTCCACCATTTACAGAAACCCTCATTGAGGTTTTAAGTACTTCTTCGCCTTATGTAGTTCTTGCAATAACATTCTGATGTAACGTGAATAATAAACATAGGTTTTATAAAAATAAGTTTATAATTCTTCAAGAAATCAGCAGAAAAGCATCAGTTTTTTTTGGAAAGAAAGCACACGTATTTTATTTACATTATAAATAACTAACAGTTCAAAATACGTAATTCTAAATAACGTAAAAGAAATTTGAAATTCATCGGAAAATTTAAAGATCCTCTATATATTTTTGATGGTTCCTAAATTTTAGGACAAGATTTAACCTCTGATCGTTTTGAGATTGTAAGAACTACAAACTTAATAAACAATTTTTGGCAATCCTCAATTTATTTCATGCTGCCAAAATATTTTAAAATAAATTGGCATAAAAAAATGAATTTTTTTTTTAATACAGGTTATAAAAATCAGATTTTTTTTTCATTACATATCTGGTAACTTTTCGTTTCCAGATAATTTTCGTACCGAAGTTTTTATTTTTTATTGCTATGATTATACCTTATAGGAGGTCCAGTTGTTTAGCAACTGGAGGAGCCAGGTTCAAACTCCTGCGGAGGTCGGGTTTTTTTTTTAACTAAATTTCTCAAAGACAGATCTAATATTCAACCTAGAGTTTAAAATAAGTCTGACAAAACACACAAGAATGTTTTTTAAAAATTGTAATAAAACTTTACTAATACATTACAAAAGAGCGAAAGCTTTCGAAGTTCTTGAACGGTATCCTTGTCAATCGAAAAAAGATTTAACTAATTTTTAGCCACACATTAAAACAATTACTTAAATGTTCAATCTAGTGCTCTGTAAATGGGTTAACAGAGAGCTTCAGACTGACGACCCATTCTCAACTTGTCCCGTTTGGTGAAAGAAATATAGCCAATATCCTTGGTGCATCCATGATTTGGTGCACCATATCCTGAGAAACTAATAAAAATATATATGCCACATTACAGCACACAATCTCTGGCTTGCATTAAATTGTAGCCAGTTCTGAATGATTACAATTTAGTCTTTTTAACATAGCCGTTTAAAATAGCCCGCTCTGACTGTGAAAGAAAAAAAATGATGATACGACCATTTACAGGTGACTTTTCCATCAGGACATTTACCATTACTGTCATTAATCTATCTATCTATACTGTCATCTATCGACCGCTAGAGGGCGCTTTTACAGCTCCATAAACGGAAAACGAAAACAGAATGTTCAAAAACAGAATGTTCAAAAACACATTTATTTCACACAAACAGTATCAGACGTTTGAACGATTCATGTGATATTGCTCAATATGCTCCCTCTGACAAACGTGTGTCATTTGCAGACAATGAACTGTATGCTCAACCGCTGACCGTAGATGATCACCCATGGTAGTTCGCACATGTAGCGTGATACTGCCTTTTAGTTCTGCTAATGTTTCAATTCCTCCAAGATGCACCACATACATATTCCCACAACCAAAAATCAATTGTAGTTAGGTCAGGAGAACATGGCGGCCAGACAGTAAGGAACATGCGACTAATTATTTGATCATTGGTAAACTGTTGACGCAACATAGTTTGCACGAGCCATCCAATATGAGGAGGTGCATCATCTTGTATAAAAGAAGTAGAATCAAAACCCTGTCTTTCCTGCATCTGGGATATCGCATAGTTCTGGAGCATGTCACAATATCTAGCCGCAATGGAATATGTCTGAGGACCATTATCAGTAATTTCTTCAAAAAAATAAGGACCCAGCATTAAGTTGGATGTGAACCCACATCAAACTGGAAGCTTGGGCCAATGAAGAGGCATTTCTTGGAAAACATTTTGTGGATTTTCTTTGGTCCACAGAGGGCAATTTTGGTGTTCACAGTGCTATCCAAATAAAAGTGTGCTTCATCGCTCCATAGGATATCCCATGGCCGTTGGAGATAAAACACTAAGTATTCCTAATGAAGTATTTGTAGCTAGGAATAATGGTAGGAGAATGGGAACAAGGATTTTGGGAAAAAAAGGGATTTTTAAGAATTTATGAGCTTTAAAATCTAAACTTGTTATTTCTTGAAACCGGGTCTGTCTTCTGAAGAAATATAAAACATAAAATAAGCATTTATTGAAATTCATTTAAAGAAGCTTGAAAAATATTTGTTTACAAAGAGAAACAAGGATAATTTAGGATGAAAAGAAAATTGAAAAAACAAAAAACAAAAACAAAATAAAAAAACATTGAAGTGACAAAGGTATGATGAGAAAGATATAACAATTCTTGTAACATTTAGACAAAAATAAATGTAGATCCATTAGAATATCTGGCCAGGAACCTCAATGGATTCCAAAAGTAGGAGTTTATGCCAAAGAAAAATCTACTCTAATGAATCTTCATTTTTTTTGTCTGAATGTTTTCAAGAATCGTTCCTAGATATTTAATCAGTCAAAAATATCACTTCTTCGGAACTATCAATAAATGAAACTAAAATTTCACTTATTTTCCAAGGAAAAATGTATCTTACAGTATCCGTTTTTTAGAAATACAGAAATTTTATGCTGTATGTAGAAAATGCTATCTATGTGGTAGCATTTTGTAAGTAGCTTTTTCCAAAAAAAAATCATCTGTCTTTGGAAGTAAACTTGTTCAACACTAATTCTTATTTGGAATTTGATTTAATATTTTTATTTCTATTGGTGCTTAGAATATTCTAGATTTCAAAGCGGATTACGGGCTTAGGAATTAATAGGATATCGAGAGAGTTAAATTTGAAGTAACTGCCTTTTAAATGTGTTTAAAATAATTTTATTTAAAAACAACTTTACAGTCAAATACAGTTCAGTCAAATCTTAATAACATATAAAATTAATTTCGACAATATGGTTATTCAAATCATCTTTAATTTAATTTAAGAGTAATTTTTTAAAGTAACGACAGCTTTCTCTCGATAGCTTCTTGGAATCATCCACCACCTAATAAAAGAATTAGAAAAAAAAAAGTTAACTTGAATTCTTATTTCGTACAAAGACAAAAAAGAAATCTTATAAGTTATTAATTTTATAAAAAAAATAATAAGGTAATAGAATTCGGAGTATTTTGTTGCAGTAGTTAATTACAAAAATCTGCTTTTATTTAGTTTAACAACTAATTAAATAATTAATATTTAAAATTTGCAAAATGGAAATCATTATCTCAAAATCTTTCGCTTTAGAATACTTAACGCCTTAAATGTTAAGAGATTTTGGATTTTGGATCCCTAGCGGAAAAAAAGCAAAAATACAAGTAAATTGTGTATTGATAAATATTTATTGACACTTCTTAAAATTGTGTATAGTTGAATACTGAAAACGATAATTATCAATTTTTAAAAAGAGAAAGTTTAATATCTTTCGAATATTTCTGGTCACAGGAAATCGTCATGGGTATGACTATGTTGATGCATTGTCAGCTGTGTACCAAAGAATATGACCACTTGTAGATCATGACTACAAGGCGAAGTAAGTGTAATGTACCCTGACCAAAATCATGACTCCTCCTTTATATCAAGATATTGTGTGGCTTCGAAATGAAGAATCCTCAATAATTTTTGCATCCTAGCACCAAACACTATAGATCCTGAAGACTTGATGTTTAATTTTATACCACAGTCTTCTTCTTAGAATTGTAAAAAGCTTGAGAACCTGTACTTACAAGGGATGTGGGTGACCTCGAACGATGAGAACCGCACGAAAATGTGCTTAGAATATAAATCACTCATCCCAAAAACAGTAGTATGAGTCATTCCCATGCAAAACTCAACTGTTGTGTGCTAGCGCACTTTGAAGACATGCACTTGAAGACTGAATAGCTGTGCAACACTATCAGGTCAGTAGAAAAGTTTGTTGTTCAGATAGCGTAATTATTTTAAGCAGAGGGAAATATAGGAATATAGTCACGACATTGAAATATGGGTGTTTTTGGTCCTATTATATCGATATTTTGTTTCTTCGCGTTACCAAAGTTACTCTCTTCGACCTTCAAAAGGTGATCATTGAAATGTCTCTCATGGTAAGACGTGCAGTTTTGCGTGGGAATGACTCCTACCACTGTTTTTGGCATGAGCTATTTATATTCTAAACACATTTTCGTGCGGTTCTCAGCGTTCGATGTCACTCACTTCCCTTGTTAGTCTTTAGACGTGTGAAAAGCAAAGCCGATGTGAGATTAATGTTATAAATGGCTGTTGTAATTCTAGGTGTGCTTTTCATAGAAATTATCAAGTTTAAAAATAAGAGTGAGTAAAAAAAATAAAAACTGTTTCTAAATTTTCGACCTTTCCAAATTATTATTGTTCTACGTTCTATACTTATTTTCATTACATAAAACACTTGAACAGGTAGATCTTCAAAATAACGTTAAAATAACGTTAAAATGCAGATGCCGAAAAGTACTCTATTCTGATCTGTTTGAAGAAACTTATTCTCTTTCTAAGAATGTTAGAAGTCTTAGAAAAAGATCTAAAATCAGTTTCAGTAAAACCTAATGAAAGAACTCATCTAAACGATTTCCTAATATTTTTTTCAGTCCTTCTCTATTGTAATGACTCACCTATTGGTAATTATTTGAATCTGTTGATTTTTGGGAATGGAAAAGTACATTGAGGAAACATTTAGATCCATTGCATTCACATACGAAGTTGTGATTTGGTTCAATCCTAGTTTTGAAGAAAGAAATTGTTTTGATGGCATAAAAAGATATTGAATTTTCCCAAAGCAATATATTATTCTTGAACTTTTCATATGTTTGTTTTTGTCCTATGAAATTTTATTTATTCAGAGCTAAAAAAATATGCATAGTTATAATGAAAGATTTGCTGTTACAGAAGTGACCTCTTGGGATCGATCGAATTGCTTAAGCCCTTATTCTGGGTTTGACTTATGGCCGGTTGCACCATTGAAGTTCAGGAGCTGAACCACGTTCAAACTGCAAGATGAACGGAGATCATTCTTAAACCTATTGCGCCAACAACGTTTAATGAGAATCTCGGTTCAAAAGCGTCGTCAAGTTGATCTGCCGAATTCGGCCGTTCAAGGCGCTGAACTCGGTTCAAAACCGCTGTTCGGCGTTCAAGCCATCACTGATATTCGCTTGCGAATTGAGACCAAAGCAAGTTTTCTCTCAAATATCAGGAATAACTTTTAAAAATGACAACTTTACATTTATTTGAGTCGTTGGACAGTGACTATGAAGAGAAATTTCAGTTGTTAACAGAGTTGCATCATTTGTATCCAAAAGGCAGACTATTTCGCGATTAGTATATTAGGGTAATCGTGGAGTTTAG
>JAFIDM010000007.1:14267148-14309980 GCA_023159025.1 Thereuonema tuberculata | reverse complement strand
TTGCTTTCTATTGAATTTTTCAATTTGCCTCTTTGTGATTAATTTCCTTAGTGCCTTTCAGTGAGAGGACAAGAACTTTCCACCAAAATCCTAGATTTCTTCCATTTTCGATGCAATGGGTGGAGGTTTTACCCTATCAAAACCTCCCTCGGTATTCCAGTGTTATACTTTCTTATACTTTGTTTTAAATCTTAAATTTGCTTCAATAGCAAATATGTTGGGGATTGAGATGGGATGAATAAATGATGAAGAGTGAAGAAGAACATTGAAAACTAAAGTTAAGAATAATATTATCCGTCGTTCCCAATAGCCAAGGTTGAGAGAGAGAGAGTGGAATATAGTTAATCAGTAGGAAAGAAGAACAGATGAAGGATAACAGGCATTGATTGTAGGAAGAAGTGTTTTCAACAAAAACTTACATGTTTCTTTAATAGGTAGAGAAATGCTGTAAAGTTTCAATGAAGAGATTAGCTTAAGAAAGGAAAAAAAAATACAAAAATTTCTTTCTTTTCTCTGCAATTCCTTAACCCTTAAACCCTACCCGGGGGTCCTCCAAACCCCAACCCTGGGTAGTAATAGTGTTTCTCCTAGGATGGGTAGGGTTTGAGGTTAATCCCCTATTCTATTCGTCACATCCTTAATCCATATACAATTCACTATTTTATTAATTTCTCTGAAACTAATTTACTATTTTTAGTAACTTTTGACTACAACAAAAAAGAATCGAAGATCAAACAGCAAAATTCAAAAAATTGTGATGAAGGAATGGATTTCCAAAAATGTAAGTGGAGAAAAAAAACCAACAAGAAAAGTTTTTTTTTTCTGCAATTAGATATTAATTTTATAGATGTGCTTATACGTTTATATTTGAGATTACAGTAAATCTTAGATGGAATTTTTATTTTAAAAATGTAGAAATAAAATCGTTAGCTTTAATTTATAAAAGCCAATATAATCTTCTAAGTACAGCCCAGCTGATTATCTGCTTAAGTCGTTTATTGTATTGTCGTTGTAGCTTCTGTCGTTGCAGATGTTGCGGATGTTTCACCTGAGGCAAATAAAGACATTAAAATTGCAATAAAGTAGAAGGAAAATGTAAAATGAATAGAAAAGTAGTAACAACGATCCTGTTTTTTAAAATAAGTGATTTTAACAAGAAACTTCTGAATGGTTTGGTAGAAACGTAAGTGTCCATCAGTAGTTTTAATAATTACAAGATAGTTTTATAAATTCATTAGAGAAACCAATGTAAAACTTCGACAGAAAAAGGTTAAAACAGTTCATATCAATTTATGACATAGAATTTAGTAAATAATGCAGTTCAGCAGAACGCTAGTTTTGGGAAGACGTAAAAATATTTAGAAACTTTGAACGGATCAAGCTTTTCTGCCATTCTGTCGAAAGTTCCTAAAATATATATTACAATTGAAATAATAAAACAACAAGACACGAAATGAGTTATGAAGCAATTTTTGCTTCAAAAATTATTATTATTGTTATATAATCAGAACACATGGCTACTATCTCTACATGCCAGAAATGCATATTTGTAGACACCTTACAAGTTTAATACTGTTTACTTATATGACATATAAGTAAACAGACTTTGATAACCGAGTTCTGGAAGATTTATCGCCAAAGCTGGCAGCAGGGCCTGACTTACATCAGCCCGTGTTTCTGGTAGTATATAAAACAAAGTTGCTTTTTTAGAATCCAGAGAGCAATTCTTCTAAGGGCAGTCAAAATGTAAATAGTAGATAAAAAAATTGTTGATGTGAAATATATACTTTAATATATCTTTGAAATGCTATTTATTTATTTATTTATAGTAATTTGACTTCAGATGTAAACATGACATTGTCAAACTTCACAGAAAAAGCAAATATTATGATCAACAATAATAATCGTCCTCATTACCTGTTGGTGGTGTTGTAGATGCCGTCGTTTGCGAAGTTGAAGAACCTGAGATAAATGAAGATATCCAATTTTAAAGAAAGGGGGAGAAAATGAAATAGAATAGAAAGTCTACGGTGAAGAACAGCAGTTAACATTAAATTTATAATCGTCACTTTTTATATTTCTAATACGAAGACGATCTTTGGAACATTTGGCTTTTAATAATTTCTTAACAGAATTTGACTTAAAGGTAACGAATGCAATGCCAGAAATCCAAATAAAAAAAGCTTATTTTAATTGTGATTTAGTTGATAGATAATTACCTGTGGTACTTGCTGAGCTTGCTGATGTCGATGCTGTAGTTGCTGATGTTGATGCAGTAGTTGCTGATGTTGATGCAGTAGTTGCTGATGTTGTGGTTGCTGGCGAAATATCATCCAAATTGATAGAAATTGGAAGGAAAAAAAACATGAAAAAGGACAGGAAATATTTTAAAATGCTACATTATTAAAAAAAAAAAGCCCTCTTAAAATGGGATTTTTTTTACAACAGTATAAATGTAGAATAGTTAAAGCTTTACGTGCACTGTCCATCTTTTTTAACATAAATAAAAGCCGGTGCATCTGCACAAATTTAAATACAACTATAGTTTCTGATACAGGTTGAGTTTCCATTATCAAGTGAGGTTAATAAAATAAATTGCCATTATAAGGACTTTCTTTAATATTTAAAGAAAGTCCTTATAATGGCAATTTATTGTATTGTACAGGTTGTATTGAAAATGGAAACTCAACCTGTATCAGAAACTATAGTTGTATTTAAATTTGTGCATTAAATTGAATAATTCTCAAAGTATTCAGGTGCACCGGGTTTTATTTATGTTATAAATGTAGAATATACTACATTTTTCATTCTAACGAGAAAAAAAAATATATACAGGCTAGTTGAGATTGTCTAATCTTTTCTTTAATCTTTTCTAAGAGTTCGGATTGATCCTTAAGCACTGGATCATGGCTTAAGGGTTATTCTCTCAATGTTATCAATGGTCTTTAACAGTCAGCAAACGTACTAAAAAGATAGATATCTGCGAAGTATGGTAAGAGAAAGCCTTAGCATCATTTAAGTCGTTTCCATGAAATATTATGTGATAATTTTAGTAGATAAGAAATAAACAGATTAGCATTTATTCAAAGACTAACATTTCTTCATGTTAAATGGAAGAAACGGATAAAAAGAAAAGAGTATATTCCTTATCAAAACTTCATAATCCGCATTGTTATGTAATTTTTAAATACAATTTTCACCATATTCTGTTCGACTCAAGAAGTGCAGAAATACTATGTTTTGCAAACATTTCGTTTGTACAAGAGTTGTGCTGACTTAAGAGACAGTTGAATGGCCATCCGTAAAGAGGTAAGGAAACAGTGCAACGTTGCAGAATTCATTTTATAGGCAATGTTATTCAAATCTTTTCTGAATAACACCTTGCTCTCTGCTGGTATCAATGGACAAAATCACACCAACAGAATATGAACATTGCATTTGCATATAGGCTATTCTCGTTCCTTACATGAATTGATTTATCTTAAAGGTTATGTAGATCTATTTGTAATTAAGTTCATCTATTACTGATTTTATTTTTCTTACCGACTTGACGAATCGTGTAGCAGCAATTCTTTGTAACAGCTGGACAGCAAGTTCGAGATTGACCACAGCTTCCTCCCGCAGTAGGACACGTAGTACAGGCTAATCTACTAAGCTGTTGTGGATTAGGGCAGCCTCAAATATGAAAAAATATTAATTTCTATTAAGTTTCAATACGCTAAATGAAGCCACAATTTTAAAAGTTGATAATTATTTGATTGTATTTCGTTTCGTTAATAAGTTTGTAGTCATGTAGTTAGGAATAAAAATATGAATCTTTCTTCAACTACCTTTCGAAAAAAAGATTTTTAGCATAACTCTGTTTTCCTGTATTACAGAAAGAAGTTTTAGCTTTGCTAGATTCTCATTTCATTATTATAATGGAAAAGAATAAGGACTAAAATGTTAAAGATCAACAAGGCTGTAAAGCAGCAGAGGAAGAAAGGAACGAAGAATGTAAAGATCAAATAAAAGAAAGTTAACTTCAATTAACTTTATTTTTTTTTTTAAATAAATACATCTTCGGCAGTTTCAATGTACGTGTGCTAATATTGTTTCTGTAATGAAGCAAGTACTGAACTCCAATTCTCGCGTAAAGCAGTTTTAACGGTTTTTATGTCAGTTACCATTTTCTCATTACATTGTTCTTGATACAGTTTTATTAATGTTTCATTCTAATTCCATAGCATTAGTTAAAATTATAAACACGACTCTTTTATGAAATTAAATTTAACGTGCGTACAAAATTATTACATAAGAGAAAAAATAGAAACGAACATAACTAAACAAAAATTCACTGAGCTAATTTTGGTTTTTGTACTGGGAATCGGAGACGGTACCGTTTCGAGTTACTACACTCTCCTCAGTTCGATCCCGCCCAGTATACCAAGCTCAGTGAAGAATGACAATATACAAAACGGACAAACGAACAAGACAATGATTTTTCAAAAATATTCTTGATTTGTTTTTTGATGTTTTTTATAATGAGGGGTCATTGTCTTGTTCTGTTTTCTGTTACGACTCTTTTATCTTTATCAAAAACATCGTTAAAAAACTTTCTTGGAAAGATTTTTGGCTGTAAACGTGGCCTTCTAATTTGACAGTTTTGAAAATTTAGGATCATTATTTATGAGGTTACGTAGAAAAGATCGCGCCTTTATTTTTTCCTAGCATATACGCCCCATCAACAATGATGCGATAACAATGTGACGGCACTTAATCAAGATAGGGTATTTACCTCTCATATAATTATATAACTAATAGAAATTAAAATGATTGCATTGCTAGGAACATAAATAAATTTGTTTATTGGAAGGCTTGATTGTAAGTCACATTCTAGCATCATTTAGCAAATGACCTTGACCGTCGGTTTTTGTTTTGTTTGATGAGTACTTTGATGTTGTCTCTGTTTCGTGAACACGACAATGCAACATAAAGCTGGTATAAGAAAATACCGCCTCACTCAAAAAAATCCTTCCACGATTGGGAATATGGGCACACACAGATAGATCTGCCCCGTCGTACATGTGAGATTTACAGGGCAGCTTTCGTTCGTTAAACACAGGGGGAGTTGTTACGTTACACAACGATCTGGAAAACTACTTGCATATAAGAGATTCTATTTAATAAAATGGTTTGGATGGACGATGAATAAATGAAGAATATTTAACAAATAATTTGAATGTAATCCGCATGGCCTAATGGCTAAGGCGTCTGACTATGGATCAGAAGGTTGCAGGTTCGATTCCTCTCGTTTCATTGAAGAAATTATTTCTATTTCACAGGAAACAAAAATTATTTTTTACACTAGGGGGAGAGCGTTACGTTATACACAGACAGATCTGAAAACTATATAAGATTTTAGAAGTGATACAGCGCAGGAAGTAAGATCACTGCGATCATCTAACCGAATTGGACAAAGTTGTAGGGCCAGTCCGATACTCGTTCACCAGGATAAAAAAACTGGTACCAAATTCATACAGAGTCGGTAAACAGACAGAAACAAGGGGAAACATCAACGAGATTATCTGCTGTAGATTGTACCCAAAAGACTGATAACATTTCATACTTTGTTTTAAATATATTGAAGACTTAGGGAGCTACGAATATATTACATGTGAGTTTTGTTCTATCAGGTTACCATAACAACAAATGGTGAAATACAAACTGATGCTTAGTATTAGGTAATTGAAGAAACTTAACATCAGCGCACTCTTAACTATCGAACTTTTTCAAGTATTCTAAATGGGTAGACAAGGTAGTAACTTTTCAAGAAGTCTTAATCACATGTTCAATGTAAAACAACTGAATCCACATCTACGCCCCATCAATTGCAGACGATTTGTTCTTTATATGAATTTAATGACACAGAAACCGACATCTAGTAACGATAAGCGATCGGTATTCAGACAAAATCTAGGTTTAATGTAGTCTGGTTAGTTCATGTCTTTATTTTTTTGATTGCGTCGCTCCCAACTTTTAAGCAGTCCTGCATCTTGTGTACTTAGCTTTCCATTAATTGC
The DNA here is from genome assembly GCA_023159025.1 of Thereuonema tuberculata. Classification (NCBI taxonomy): domain Eukaryota; kingdom Metazoa; phylum Arthropoda; class Chilopoda; order Scutigeromorpha; family Scutigeridae; genus Thereuonema; species Thereuonema tuberculata. The sequence continues at coordinate 14,303,918 of JAFIDM010000007.1, read as the reverse complement.
TACCTTTTGTAATAGAATCAAAATTAAAAATAAAACAAAATAAAACACGTTGTTGAATATATAAAGTTTTCATTAAATTCAATGTTAATTACCTGCTGGAATTGCTGCAGTAGATGTTGCAGTAGATGTTCCCGTTGATCCTGCACTGGTTGCTGTTGTTATTATAAAATGGAAAGAAGACAGAAACAATGTCTTAATAGTTATAATTACTTATAATTTCACCTGTCTAATATCAATTAGATATATTTTGACTTTAGTAAATACATAATCTGAATGCAAGGACTTTTTCAAAAAGATTTAAAAAAAAACCGAAAAACAAAACCCTTTACTTTAATCAGATTATGAAAATTAAGTAAAGATATATATACAGTAGAGTCGCGGTAATCCGAGACCCGATAATCCGAGATTCCGTGTAATCCGAGGTGCAGCCGCACTAGCCAATTTTAGTTGAAAACCACAAGATGTCGTAAAAGGGTCGTCTCCACCTCCAGCATGGTCATAAGGGGACGATTAACGTTCCATTCTTATCTGTGGTTCTGAAACAGATTTTTAGTCAATTCTAGAGGGTGGGTGAATGTTCGATTGTTCGAGCCAACTTCAGACCCTCTGGCATGCCTCTACTTTGAAGCAGAAGACCTTTGAAAGTTTTTTAAAGTTGTAAATGCTTATAAAGAGTCTTTCATGTAACCAGGTAACATTGTTAATGTATCTGTAATTTTAATATCTATTATAAATTAAATTTGATTCGTTTTAGTTGAAAATTCCACTTTTATTTTTCTTTTTTCCGTGTAATCTGAGTTTTTTGTAATCCGAGGTACTATCAGCCCCAATTACCTCGATTACCGCGACTATACGGTAGATGAATTATATCTAACTTGAAATTCAAATATTTTTTTTCTTACAGTTATTGATTTTAATTAAATGTTAATACAAAAATTATTAGAAAATTGATGTTTTGCTTCAAATTGAAAATATATCATTAGAAAATAAATAATCAGGTAGCGTCGTTCGTCATGTGTCAAATGCCACACTACGCATGAGACGATCGACCACGTAATATCAGGCTGTCCCCTTCTCTCCCAAACAGACTACCTCCACCGACACAATCAGGTAGCGTCGATCGTTTATCAACAGCTAGCACACAAACATTCACTTATTAAGAACACGCTCCGTACTACAACTACACATCACAAAGCTTATTAGTCACTCTTAAGTAAGCTGTACTGGGACCGCCCATTCAAACAGATGAAACCATACATCACAACAGATCTGACATCAGACTGGTCTGATGTGGTTTGATAAGGTCAACAAACAGACCTATCTCACTGATATTGGAGTGCCTATCAGCAAGAACATGCAGAAAACTCACGCAGACAAGATCAGTAAATACAGCGACCTAGCACACGAGCTCCAGAAGCAGTGGAGGCAGGACCGAGTACGTGTTGTAACCATCGTCCTGTCCACCACTGGTCTGGTGCCTCACACATTGCACGACAGCCTCAGCACACTAGAACTTCACAAAAACACTTTTGCACAACTCCAGAAGGCTGTGATACTCAACAAAACATGCATAGTTAGGAAGTTATGGACACAACTACACATCCCTAATCATTCTTGCACACTTTTTTTTTTTACACTTGGCTTTGGTCCATGACTCGCCATGTTGTCTTTGCTGGGGAAACCCATGATTTGAAACGTTTATAATAATAATAATGATGATGATGATGATGTACTTTTTTCAATATTCATTAACATTGGTTTTCATAAAAAGATTAATTATTTAAATAAATTAGAGAAAAAAATTACGGACATAGTACATTTTATTTTGGTTTGAAATTGTTGTTCACGAGATAGTTATAACTAAAACGAAGACTGTTAGATAATAAAGAAAGCTTCAATTTTACATTAAAAAAAAACTTTAATAATAATCAGCTCGATAACAATCAATCACTTCAGATTTTATTTTATGAGGAATTTATCAAATGTATTTGAACAATCTCGCAAATTTTTTGCTAATCTTTTAAAAAAGTGAACTTCTAAAGTTAAATAACTCTTATTATTACGAGCTTTACTAATTTTGCTTTATCTTGCTGCTGCCCTCGATAAGACTCATGGAGAACTGAACTTAATTCTTAAACTTACTTTCACGGCCTTAAAATGATTAGGATTCGTTCAAAATTGGTAGAATGTCCATTTTTTCTCACTTAATTTTTTAAGATAGATATTTGTTATATCTTTGTTTTACCTGTTTCACGTATAGTGTAGCAGCAATTCTTCGTAACAGCTGGACAGCAGGTCTGATAGCCATTACATTTCTGTCCCGCTGTACTACAAGTACTGCAGGCCAGTCTGCTTAGTCTACTAGCATCAGGACATCCTGGAAGAACAAAATAATTGATTTATTACTAAATTGCCAAACGACATAAATATACATTATTTCTTTTTCTGCAATTACGTAACTAGGAATATGCATGTAGCTAGAGTGAATCATTGTTATATCGGATGCAATGTGCACCAAACACTGAACTCACTAGACAACCCTTTCAAATACTGTGATTTGTTGTTATGATAATGAAATCATAAATCGATCTTATAGTTAAGGAAATCACCAAAAACAAGTGAAAGTTTCTTCTTCAACTGCTTTTCCAATCACTGTGATTTTTTGCTCACTCTAATTGGACCGAAGGAAACAAAGGTCTTGTCTTTCTCTTACAGAAGAAAACTTTCGAACCTGAAAACGGATAAATTTTAATCACACTTTGTAAAGTCTCCCACTACATACCTGTGTGGTCCTTGGGGTCGCGGGACGAAAGGCTCCCGGCGTTCCTTGACAAATGCGACTAAGTTGAGGTCGGGTGGTCACCCCGACGTCCGCCTTTAGCCCCCAGGAAAGAAACCAGGTTCCCATTATGCAGATGGCTGGGTAGACTCTAGGACCCGTTTGGAGGAGAAAGAAGCGTGGAAAAATCCCAGCCCTCCGCCGAAGCCGGGGATCGAACCCGCTACCTCCAAGTCGCAGCCAAACGCCCTTACCACTCGGCTACCGAGCCCACAATATGCAGGCTGATTTAAGCAAATTACAAAAATCTTAAGGTGCGGAATCAAAACGGAAGATGAGAAAAAAAAAAAAAAAACTAAAAAAAACGCGATGGCTGTTCCCTTCTTACTCCCTCCGCATTTCCGTAACCTCTTCCTGAATATATGGCTTCTCACAAAAATTTAACTGCTACTTTTATGATGTGCATATATCAAATATATGTTTTGAGAAATATTACGAATGATTTAATGAAATAAATCCATAATTAAACATTTCGTCATGATAAATTTTATTTACTGCTGAAGTCTGAATTCACAGCAGAAAAACAAAAATAAATTACAAATAAAGAAAATATCTGGAGGAGAAAGAAGCGTGGAAAAATCCCAGCCCTCCGCGAGGCCGGGAACCGAACCCGCCACCTCCAACCCGAGCCAAGCGCTCTAACCCACTCGGCTACCGGGCCCACATGTGCCGACTATTAAAGTAAAAGATAGTCCATTTCTTCTGATTCTTATTCATCCCCTTCGTCTTTTACATAGTTAGTACCCGTCAAAATCTTTATCAAGCATTAATCCATAATCTATATCGATAGGACATTCAGACAATTCAATGCACCTTTCGATGATATCAAAATTCCCTGAATAAAAGTTGATCATTAGGATTAATTGCTTTAATCATTGAAATGTTGTTGAAGCAATGAAATAACATTTGATGGAATAACTGACGTTGCATTAACTTGATTTTAATTGAATTAACAGTGAAAAATTTACTTAAAACCTCTTACAAGGCTCCCCATATCAAATTCAAGGTACCAGGTACCAAATGCAGTAATGGGCCCCCTCCCATGTTATGGTCAAAATCATAGATTCTTATGATATTGCGAAAATACCACACGACTTCGTATTTGTCCCGTTTAAACATGCCACACATAGTTATAGCATTATTTTTAAAATAAATTTATTTTTCACCAACATCTACTTTTTCATCTTAATTTCGCTGTTTCAATTATCTAAAGTATTTATTTAACAGGTAAAAATGCAACCTAAATTGATTCTGGGAATTCATAAGCTGATTACAATCTTAAATTATCCATCTCATTATTGTTTTCTTACAATTTCTTTAATTTATTTAAAAATTTGAATGTTTCAATTACAAAATAGCGTAAAAAAACAAGTGCTTAGGATCAGTTATAAAGTAAACTGTAATGTGACCCTTAATGAAATCGTAAATAAGACATTCTTGCACACAATCGTCAATATCATATCCATTGCTAAACACTTGTAGTAAAACATCTCGATTGATGATCAAATATTGTAATGTAGAACCGGTCTCTGCAAACCTTGCAAAACAGAATAGCTCTATGCAGATGGTTAAAACAGAAAAGTAGTTTATATAAACTGTAGGCTTAATTGTAAAAAAAAGTCTAGAAGTGAAAGGCTAATTCATATAATTTATTTTTTCGGTTAAGACCTCATTCCAGGCCCTTTGACTGCCCCCGTGCAGAGGAACCAACTGAATCCCCATCCCTACCCCCTTGTGAGGGCCCTGATTGGCTTATAAGAAGATCTGGTGGCTTTTGTAAAAACTGTCAGTATTCATTTAAGAGAAACAGGCATCATGTTCTCTTTTATATCAGTCTTCCTTTGTATTCATATCAACTGGGAATTCCGTATGTAATTCCCTTATAAGAGGCCCAACCATTCTGCTATCGGACAGGAATCCGGTTGACAGCGACCGAGCGTGATGCTCATCTTCTAGCATCGTTGACTACGATAAGCGAGGACGTACTCTGATGCATCTCGATCCCCACAACACTTTAAATGTCGATCCTAACAGTGACTTCATGCATTTTAGCCCATTCAATTACTCTAGTATATTCCTAATGTATTTGGCAATTTAAAATTAAATAAAAATAAATAAAAATTATATAAAATAATAAAAATTACAAGAAACTTAAATAATTAAAAGTGAGACTTGTTAAGATAGAGTAGTCAGCACCACTGAACAGCCCTATCTTTCCAAGTCTCTATTTATATTATAAGCAATTGCCTTTTTATATAGCAAGAATTCAGTTTTCAATCTTGTGATGACCTTCCATTTCATAAATTTGGTTTTATTAATTTTTGGAAAAAAGATTTTGGAAATTTTGTCTTTATTCTAAAAGAAATTATTACCAGCTATTTTAATTGATAATAATTCATAAAATTATAACAGTCAAAAGAATAAACATGTTCTTTTTTATCTAATTTGATTCATAATAAAGTTTTGGTTGCAATCCACTCACTCACAGCGCGTTCTTTGTTGCTATGGAAACAACTTACGCTTGAAAATTCTAACATTAACATAAATGCACGTGACTTCTGTTGATCAATGAACATTCTTGTTCTGTATGTCTATGGAGAAACGTGTAAGAGTGGATGATTATTACACAGTTTGATGTCATATTCAATAACTTATTGTTAAAAATTAATAATCAGAGGAATTAAAAAATATTTTGTAATTTTAGGATTTTTTTTATCTTCGACTTTTGATAAAGTTTCCTTAATGGTCTACAACAAAATAAGTGTTACAGAATTTTTTTTAAATTTTCTGTTCAATTAAGAATAGATTTGTATTTCTCTAATATATCCATTACTTTTCTCTCTTCTATTTCACTTTATAGTATTTGGATAAGGTTAGATTCCAATGCTTTCTGAAAATGATTTTTTTTTTTAATAAATTCTATGCCTTTCAGGCAAACGTGTTTTTAATCATGGTCTTTGTAGAACATGATTAAATTTTCAGTTGACAGTGCTTCTGATCTTTGATTCATTCTTATTTAAAAAGAAAGTTATTTAAAAATCAGTTAAAGCCCATGTAAAATTTAAATAAAATAATACATTACGTAACAAAATAGAATAGAATATTTGTTGTTTGTTATGTTTATAAGAATACACAGTGAATGAATGGTGTTAAAAATATGAATCCTACACTATTTAAAATCTTTTAATAATGGCACTGTGATTGATCAATGAAGAAAGAATGTGATTGTCATCAAATTCAAGGATATGAAATATCAAATATCAGATATATTAGAATATATATCAAATATATCAGATATCAAATGCAGTAATAGGCCCATCCCATGTTATGGTCAAAATCATAGATTCTTAACAACACGAAAACAACACGATTTCATATTTGTTTCTTTTACACATGCCACGCACACAGTTACAGTTAATTTTAAAGTAAATTAATTTAATACCAACATCTACTTTTTTCATCTTAATTTCACTGGTTCTGTCTCCTAGTCAATTACCGGTACCTAAAATATTCATTGAAAAGGTAAAAATGCAACCTAAATTGATGCTGGGAATTCATAAGCTGATTACAGTTTTAAAATTAACCATATTTATTATTTTTGCTTACAATTTCTTTTTATATATTTTTAATTAAAAAATGTCATAAAAGAACAAGTGCTTAGATTCAGTTATAACGGAAACTCAAGTATAATTGACCCTTGAACTCAGCCCGGGCCCCGACTTGTGTGTGTGTGTGGGGGGGGTCCTGTCTGTTAGAATACATTGCAATCACTGTCTATTGACATTTCTATTGATATTTTAACAATTTTAAGTGAACAAGGTCATTTTCACTGGGGAAGGGACCGGTGATTACATCTGGGAAAAATTAACTCGCTATCTCTATTTTCGTAAGGTAGAGAGAGAAGTCGAAGGTTAAACGTTTGGGTAAAATAAATATAAAGTGAAATGACTTGTGAATGAACAAAAAGTAAATAAAAATATATTAAATAAGAAAAATTAATAAATAGACTACATAAAATATAAAATAATAAAAAATAATATACATTAACCCGTATTTATTTTGGTTATTTATTTATTATTTAACTCAAATCAATAAATTTTCAATCTTAAATGAAACCTTAAAAAATTAAGGATTGACATTATTATTTTCTAAAAGCTTTATTTTTCCTCAAGTTATTTGGTAGTTATATTTTTTCAATAATTTGCTAATAAATTTCATATTTTATTGATATACGTAGATATTTTCTTTATTTGTAATTTATTTTTGTTTGTTTGCTGTAGAATTCTAACTTCAGAAGTAAATAAATTTATCATTACGAAATATTTAATCACGGATTTATTTCTTTAAATCATTCGTAATACGTCTCAAAACTTGCCTACTTGACATATGCACATCATAAAGATACACCAGTTAAATCTATTGCGCGTTGCCACGTATACGAAGACGTTACGGAAATCAGGAGGGAGTAAAAAGAAGGGAACAGCATTGCGTTTTTTTTCTTCCTCTTCCGTTTTAATTCCGCACCTAAGAATTTTTAGTAATTTACATAAGTCAACCTATATATTAATCCTATAAAGTTTCATTAAAATCTCCAGGTTTCCAGGTATATATGTAAATCTTCTCTTAGTTAAGCTTTTATAGTCCATAAACTGATTCAGGATATGTTGATAACCATGGATTTATGAACAACAAAAAAAAAAAAGCATGGCAGATACTCAAGATGTATATTTGTCGTCATAAGCTAAAAACAGGGACCCGTACTTTCATGTCTAGACAAGTTTAATTTGTGAACTACTACAGTGCTTCAGAAAGATTACGGTCCATCCAAATCATTAAATATTTAACTGGAGACAAAAACATCAGTGCTGGAAAAACCCTGCTGTTTACCTTATTTAATTTCTTTTTAGTATGACGTAATGAAGAGGAGAGAAATGATTTGCTAAGTATATCATGTTTTTCCAGAGATGATATCTATTTGAAAAAGGACTGACTTTGTATGTGTAAATATATGCGAAGAATAAGTTCTTAACAATTATAGAGCAAACGAATACTCAACAGAAAGTGTTTTTCGTTCATTTTATACACATGAAAACATAATTCTTGAATTTTTAGCACAAAGTTATTTTCAACAATAAACATTTTAAAAACTGAAATATTACTACTATCGTCTGCAAGCAATGTAAAGGCTTCATTCATGAATATATTATATTATATAGAAAAGCAGCTTCTTTAACTTTGCAAAAGGCATTCTTCAAAAACAGTAAATGTCAATTGGTTTTCCATCTACTGGTATAAGTCATATTCTAATGAGAAAACACATCTTCTCTTAAGCCCTGCGAACACCATGCAATTTTTCAGCAATTTAGTCGTCCGATTTTGACGTCACGAGCTGATATAATCAATAAACGGGCTAAAAACTGCTCGTGACGTCAAAATCGGACGACTAAATTGCTGAAAAATTGCATGGTGTTCGCGGGGCTTTAGAATAGCATCACTCCAGTGTATAAAAATATGAAATTTTAGATTTCAAGTTGAATACATTATTAGTTACCTGCTATGGACGCCGAACTCGCTTCAGCACATGGTGCTACTGCAACAGAAAGGAACAAGACCAGAACAACGTACTGCAGCATCATCGGATTCAAAATAAAATGTTATTCATCGCATCCCTATTTAAATGAATTGTTTTCACCTGTCTAAATGTCATGTGCGAAAACATTCTGTTTTGTTTAGCAGTTTCTTTGTGACATTCATTTTATGTTGTTATTCACTACTTGAAAGACGTGTTATTCACAAACAAACTAAACGTGAATAACAAACAAACAAAATTTAAGCAAATAACCGACAGCAGGAAGTTTCATCCAGCTAAGAATTTAAAAGCTAATCAAAAGATAAAGATAAAATTTTCAAACCATTTAACGATTGAAAGATACTTGAAAATTAATAGGCCTGGTTCACCTAATTTATCTTATCACAGTGCAGAAAGAACGTCAAATATTTCATCAGTTTCTACAGATTCTATTTCGAATGCTGTAACATTTTTTGTGTTTTTTTTGCAAAAGCATTTAATCTACTGAAGAAGTAAAGCATGAAAATGTTTTCATTAAAAGTAACAATGAATATGCTTGTTTAAGAAGAAAACGTAAACTAGTAACATGTATACAGTATTCAATTCAGATTCATAGCTTTATACTTATATATCTGCTCTTATACGAGGTTGATTTTGTTTTCATTACGGAACGACCGTCGAAAAACAAAAACCACTAGAGGAAATGTAAAATGTTCTGACTGTCCTTCAACCTAATTCCCCTCTACAGTCACATACTTCATGCAGCATTAGTACAACATTTCAAAACCTTTCTGGAAGACTTGAGTGCTACTGTTTTTGCCTCAATAATCTCTACACGACTATTAAACCTGCATGCTTTGAGGGTCTCCTTCAGCTTGGGAAACAGTCATAGTGGCTACATTTGGAGAGTATTAAGAGTTGATGAAACAGTGGTTCACAAGATACGATGCAAGATACGTTGCTTACCTGATCGGTAAGCAGATAACGTGTTGCAGAATCCAAGAATTGTTTACTAGGTGACATCCCAAGATAGCTATTTCACGCTCGCTAGTTCTCATCAGCTGGGAATAGTCACCAGCAAAACAACAAGGTCTCACTACGGAGATGAATAGAATTCTAGTCGAAAGGAATGTGGTACCTCCAAAAATTAAACTTTTGACAACTCCAAATATTAAACCTCCAAAACAGAAGATGCACATTATTAAACGAATCCACATTAAGCACGCATCTTTGGGTAAATTATCTTTTCTAACCTATAATTTACATTCAGATACATATTTAATATGGATTCGTTTATTAATTAACCCATTCATTCATTTATAAATGCTAATTTAAATGCTCTGTAGCATTCCATGAATATAACTTAGTAACAACCTTCGGAGTTAACAGGAGGTTTTTTGTGATTAAGGTTTTGACTTTTCATTGAAATGTGACTGATTTACATGCTTCCCTATCTTTTAACTAGTAGAAGGCACTATTCGTTTTCAATTCTGTTAATTTGTTTAAGGCATTGCTTCAGGGCTCACTTTTGTATTTGCAGAAATTCTGCGACATACCGAACCTTATTCCACAATCTCTTGGCACGTCAAAGTTTTTTTTCATCGCTTTCATTGTACACAACAGAATCCATTGAAAAATACTTATGATTTATAAAAGAATTTCGTAGATTAATTTAAACATTTAAAACATCCTGAAATATTTTTAAGCGAATCAAATGATTTGAAGCGAATTAAAACTTTGTTAACCTTCATTAATGAAAGAGAACGTAGTTTAAATTTGTGTTAAAAGATTATTTGATCCCTAAACTTCAATCGGGATTTAAGCACTTTGGCTAACTATTAAGATTACAAATGAATTTTTAGAATTTCCTTGTGCTATACCAACAGTATCTTCATGCACATTGGTTGAGAAGCCATACTGCGCTTTACACTTAAAACTATCGTTTTACTTTACAATTCAGCAAAAACTTTAATGAGATACTAACCAGGTAGCGTCGATTCGCTCCGGAACCCTTGCATACATAGCATTAAAAAAAATCTATTTATTTAGCAAATTACAGAGTAAATACGACTTCGATAGAACTTTGAAATACCACCTTTTCTCAATATAATGTTCTCTTCCAACTTTTATATTTTTCGTTTAAATTGAGAAAACATCAAAATTTGACCCTTTAAAAGGCGACATCTTGGAAACCAAAAAATTTTTTCGAAAGATTTTTGTAGCATTTTGTTTGTCTTAAAAAGATCTACATTTTATCCATTTACATGACCAATCTATCTCTTATATTTTGGTCACAAAAATTGGAAAAACTTAAAGTCTTATGACAGATAGAATAACGTTTTTATAATATAACGTAATAATTACATTGAGAGACTGCCCTAAATACTGAAAAAGCAGTACAACAACATTCTTTGTCGTAAATTTCTCCACTGTTGTCGTATGTTCTCTTTTAATTATTATGTAAGCAGCAAAATGTAAAACTTTGAATCTAACTATTTAGAGATTGCAACTATTAATAATAAACTGTTTTGATAGACATTCTGGACCAATAAGGACTCGAAGAAACGCAATAATTGCTAACAAAATTTGAATTTAAAAAGTTTCATTTTTTTTTAGAATACTGAAACTGACATTGTAAAATTTCAAGTCAAGTAAAATTTTATTTTCTATAAAACTCAAATGTAAACATTTAGCTATTGAAAGAATATAATTTAATGATAATAATACAATAATGATAAAAAATTGCAATAATTTAAAGCTAAACAGCAGCTTGAAATAAAATAGTTGATTTAGATGTGGGTAATTGGGTATGGAAACATTCAATACTTCATCAATTCACTGACAGATTCATTACTAAGCAGAAAAATGTAAGGACGTCCTCTTTTATGGAGAGCAATTAAAATAATGTATCTGTCTCTTTGTATTCGAACATGATTCCCTTCATTAACAACCATACCTGCTTGTAGATGTTATATAGCCTATTTCAAATAAACGACTTAGAAATCTTATGACAAATTACATTTCCATAGGAAAAATGAATAGTTCATTACAAATAATAGTAGTAAATTCAATCTTTAAGTAAAGCTTAAAGTAAATTCATTTAAATATTTCTACTTTCTTCAGTAGAGTGTTTTCTCTGGACGTCTCTATTAGTTTATGGTGCAGCTAAGATATAGGCCCCGAGGTTTTTATTACGAATGGGAACAGTCGAGAATGAAGTGGTGATCTCACTCGATTTTAATTCTCAGAAAATAAAATCGTGATTCCTATTTCACAAAGGGCTGGGTGCACACTAGAGCTCGTTAGATAGAAATTGTGCAGAATTACTAATCAAAACTGGTTTGCACCTCTGCAACTAGTTACTTCTAGTTAGTTGCTAGTTCCTTGAAGAATTACTTATCAACCATTCTTAGATCGACACAGGCTTCATTACTATTGGCTGAGATGTTTTATCTAATCTATACTAGTTTTCAAAAAAGAAGGGTTTGCCACATATGGTCATTACGTAGCGATCGATTTTGTCTGGAACAAACGTCACCAATCATGACGTAATCAACTTGAACTCACAGCAGTCAATCCAAGATGGCGTCGTTTTTGATCTCATAAGCGTGACCAAGAAAGGACAAACTTTGCATAGCCAAGCAAGAGGAATACTGTGGAAAGTTTTTAATTATTAAAACGCAATAAATATGTTTAGTACGACTTTTAAAACATTACAATCTTTTTGTTTCCTTGATGGACTTCAATAATTGCTACGCTTTCAAATACAATATCGCCAGATTTAATTCCGCTTATTTTATAAGATTTTGAAGCTGATCTCTTGAAATCGATGTAACGGATTCTTGAAAGAACAGCTATTCTTTGAAAAATTATATTTTACGAAAAGCAAAGAAAGTATAGCAGAAGACAGTAAAGAAATAAAAAAAATGATAGACTTTGAAATTTATGATAAATTAAATTAATAATAAATAAAGAAAATAGCCGTTCCGCCATGGCCGAGCGGTCTAGACGGCGGTCTGCCGTGTGGTCGATGTGTCGGAACCCGGGTTCGAATCCCGGCATGGGCATGGCTGTTTCTTTCTTCTTCTGTGTTTCGTCCGTTTCTCCCTGGAACTTACAATTTCAGGGTTATTTCTGGCTGAGCTGTGAATCTCACCCCCCTTCTTCAATTTCCTAGCCTCATCCTGACGTTGTCAGGTAGGGCTAGCTCTTGGTCCACAGTTGGCCGTTGTCGATAAAAGAAGAAGAAGAAGAAATAAAGAAAATAATAAATGAAGGCTAATATTTTTTCGTCTTCTCGCGCTAATTTTTCGATAAGAACACCCACTCAGGAAAACACCCACTCATCGCAAAATACGAAGATTCAGGAAGATCATTGGGTGGTTCAAAAATTGTACTAAGAGAACACAAACATACACACAAACTAACTGATTTAATAAGCCCCAATTTCCTGGTAAATAGGCTAAAAATATACAATCAAGCATAATAGTTTAAATATCAAATAAAAACTAAGGAAATTTTTCTAGAGTTTCTTCCGTCTGTCATATCCAAGTGCACCACTCCAGTCTACAAGGCATCAACTCTATTACCCTATTACACTGCTCTTCATCACAATACAACTTCCTTCCTTGTAGCGTCATTGCCACTCTTGGCTTCCTGACATTAAAGCAATGCTTATAACAATCAAATTCAAGAATTGTAAACACTTCCATTCTCAATCATTCATTTTGTCGTTATTTCTACCTAAAAATAACTCCGTCGTAACCACAAGCAAATACAGCTGGTACTAAATACTAAATAAGTACTAAATGCAAATAAGGTGTAGGTTTGTCTACACGCATTAATAGCACTTTCAATTCATTATAATACAAGAATCTAAAAACAGTACTCAAAGAAACCTTCTATAAAAGAAAGCCTAACAGTGCAGGTTTTCAGAATTTGTCCATTTCTCATTGTAGAGAGAATTTTAAAATATAGATAGAATTTCAAGATGTAGATAGAAATTCACATGCATTAATTTATTTTCTTATTTTTTTTTTCAGGAAACAAGGAGAAAAATACAATTGATTGGTCATTTTAAATAGCAAATTTATTTATAAATTTAATAATTCTTTACTGTACTGAATTGAGTTGAAACTAGAACAAATCTTAAATAGGCCTATTTAAATCTTAAATATTTAACAAATATTAAGTAATTTAGGTTTTTCTGGGCTTTTAATAACATAAAATAAAGTTATAAATGAATTTGCTATTTAACACATAATATCTGTAAGAACAATGCCTTTTTCAATTATTCTTTATTCTCTGTTATATTTTTATTACTTATGTTTGCCCGAGGGTGTAGAATAAATCAGGAATTTGTAACTGTTTATCACATTTGCCTTAAACATTCTTATAATAACCAATAATTATAAAACATTATAGTAATGTTACTAATATTACTTCCATTTCATAATTTATTCATTATATTCTACTTTATTTTTATTATTCGTACTTTCTTTTATTTTTATATTATTATTTAGATTTATTTTTTGATCTCACATGTATTTGTTAATTTTATAAAGTTTGACGATATAAAAGTATGTAATAATATTTAAAATATGTATGTATTTCGATATAGATATCTTTTATTCATTATTTTTAGTTGAATCTTTGCTAAAAAAATATAGTCTACTTAACGTTTTTTTTACAGAAAAAAATGTTTATAGGAATAATTATGGTATTTTTATTTTAATTTAAACTGCAGCAACCACGACCAAGCCTCCAACAACAACAACAGCAACAACAACACGAAAAATAACAACAACAACAACAGCTCGACCAACAACTACAACAACAACTCAACCAACAACAACAACCCCAGATCCACGTAATAATTCTCAATTTATATTTGAAATTTTTTGATAGTTAATACTAATAAACGTTTTTATTTATAAAGCATGCTCTAATACTTGGTAGCAGCATTTAAAACTGGTAACATTTAGGCTTTTTGTATATACAGAGTGTTTTGGAAATGATAGATAAAGCGAAGGGTTCCAAAGGTCATTTTGAGTCGAAAATGTTCTACGACATTTTATTGTAGGGCCGTAGTTTTAGAGTTAGGAAATGAATGCTTTGGGAATGGTCCCTAATCATAGAAAGCTCTTTTCTGGCCATTTTCAGAATTTTCTTTAATTATCATACCTATTTTCAGTCATGGCATTTGTTATCCAGATTACTTTTTGTAATAAACCTTCACCATATTTACTTACATTTCCTAATGTGAACTGAGCTTTCTTTGATTAGGGACCATTCTCATATCATTCATTTCCTCACTCTAAAACTACAACAAAATATCATGGAACATTTTCGATTCAAAATGACTTTTGCAACCTGCATCTTTTCGCTTTGTCTACCATTTCTGAAATACCCTCTATGTAGGAGCAAATCTTCAGTGACATAAGTAAGCCAACTTAATTGATAACGTTTAGAATATCATTAATGTGAGTTAATATTTTTTCACTCTTATTATTAAATTACTGTTACTAGAACTGTGCAGCTCGAGGTTGATGATTAAAAATGTAGTACAGCCAGTGCCTTTATCATGAGAATCAGTCAAGTTGAGTATATCTAATTCGGAATGCTTGGGGCCCGAAAATATTTCGGCTTTGGGAATTTTTGTGGGTTTTGGAAATTGACATGGAGATGTTGCAGAGAAGTGAAAAATATTCACTTCCATTGCAGTGATTTTTTATTGAACAAAAAAAAAATGTGAATACAAATAGAATAAGCAAAGATTATCTTATTCGGAATATCGAAAAATGGCTGACAAATAGTGTGAATTGACTTAATTGTCTCCCAAGACTTCGTCATTGATAGGGATGACTGCAGTCATTTTTAGCCAATCAGAGCAGCATATTGTGTTGTTTATGACCAATCCTGTATTCCGAAAATCAAAATTAGAGAGAAATGTAATGACGCGATTATCGGTCAGTGCTTACAACACAAAGCATGAAAGGTTTGGCTAAAGGAATATTTTGATGAGTTTTTATAACTATATTTATAATTATTTTGCTTATTCTATTTTATCCTATTTACTTTTATATGCATTTTACTGTTCCAATCAATTAGAATCTAATCAGTTGTAAATTTCAAATTATGACCGTTAACGATCTTTTCCTGTTTTGTTTACTTTTGAATTTCAGCGGCTGAGGGTTCCCATAATTCCCTGTAATTTAAAATCTTCAGTTAATTTCAGTTACGAATCACATGTTATTTTAAATCACCCAATGCACTGTTAAAGCCCTTAGCCAACGACCGATCATTGTAAATAAGCTATAAATAGCCCTTGCTCTCCCTGAATAAACAGAACAGTACAGAACACAGTTACAACACAGAGAACCCAGTTAGTGCCGACTTCAGTCTAATATATTTTATTTCTACAAACCAGTGGCCAGATAAATCACCACAATATCCTACATTCCTCAGTTGATAGAAAATCCAGAGAAATCCTCAGCATTATGATCCTAAATAATTATCATCAGTTTATATTTCTAATTTTTCTTAGGTGATCAACACATCACTCAGAGCAACGAGAAGAAAGCGCGCATATGCCTTCAACCGCATTAGCATGTTAAGTTTTGGATTTCGGAATTCCAGATTAGCGATACTCAACGTTATTATCATTGCAGCATTTCATTTTGCTCTCAAAATTTCGACTATGTTGCCTTTATAGTTTCAAAAAAAAAAAAAAGGCACAGGAACACATGAAGGAAATTGAACAACTATTTTAAGGAATTAGCACCATGGCTATAGAGCTGTTTATTGTCCTCAAAATGAAAGTTGGCCGGCGGAAGTTTGAACTGCGCAGTCCTTCCGGTAGCTGATCAATTATGTTTTCCTGTCATAATGGACGACGTAGTCTGTTTTCACTGAGAAAGACATGTTGATAACGCCAAATTAAAACTTCTCTCGACTATTTAGCGTTATTTCAATACCAGTTGCTAAAAATAAGTATTTATATAAATAAATAAATATATATTATTTATAAATACAATGCTCTTTTGCAAAGTAACAAGCAATTAGCATAATGGCGGGGTCCTGTCATAAAATCAGACGGAAGTGCCTGACCAGACTAATCGATGATACATGCGCAGATCTCACAAAAACAGGGCGGCCATCTCTCATTTGGAGGACAGTAGAGACAAAACTGAAGATTTGAATGACATTTTGCTATCTCATGGGTGCAAAAATAATAATTTAAATAACATAATTAAAAACTATAAAGACTCTTGCAAATAGACAAACTTGAAAATACTTGTAAGAATAAATACTTATTTTCTGTGATGTATTTCTTTATGAATAGACGATCAATGTCCAAATCCCGCAACATTAGATCGATTGGCTTGCACTAGATGCAGTACTGATGGTGAATGTGGTACTGGTAGAATGTGCTGTAAAGCGATCTACAAGAGCTGTTGTTTCACTCGAAAGGCTGGTTAGATAGAAATAGGTAAGAAATTTTCTTTTATTTATTTTGAAATTAATAAGTTTAGTATCCGAAATGTTGTGTAGGTTGATTTAATTTTAATTTGCCGGTCGGGATAAAAATAATAAAGAGAGCTACTTCGACTTGAATAATTGACTAATTTTGTTTTATTTTTGCTCAGATTGTTGAAATAGCTCTAACGAAAATTTTCTGCCACCAGATGGCGCAATTTAAATCCACTAGCAAAATTAGTAATAAAAGCAACTTAATCTAAATCATATTTCTTATAATTTTCTTTTTTTTTTAATTTAATATTTTTATCGCAACAACTGATATGTAATATTGATATTTATCACTGCAGTTTTGCTTGTGACTAAAGTCAGTTTCAGGAAAAGATCGGGAGTTACGTCATGCGTAGAAATCTCTATTTGTGGTTGCGATATGGTCTAAGCACCCGGTTCCTTGCTAAGCTTCGCTGGATCGATTCTCCTCTAAGCTTTTTTTGTTTTTTTTTCTCTCTCTCTGGTTTAGTTTTTTAATTTTTCGGAATTTTAATTTTATTTTTGCCAGTCAAATCACAGGACCGGGCAAAGACTGACTTTTACGATTAACTTTAAAGCAGATATGAGGAGACACGTACGAGCTAGTGGAAGCAGCCATGATGCCAAGTAGTTCGACATCTTAATAACCAATAGCATGATTGATTTTTCCTAGTTTGAAAATTTCCCCCCAAAATAATTTTAAACACTTTATTACCTATCAGTACAAACTTAAAGTAATTTCACATCTTACAAAAACTTTTGCTTGCAGAACATATTTCTACAAAGGTGGAACTATGTTTCGGACTGACGGATACTGTGTAACTTGGCTCAATGACGTCACTTCCGATCTTTTTCTGAAACGAATTTAGTAAATGAATTCTTGAAACCCCAAAACAAAAACTACAGTTAGCTTAGCTGCATTTTCCCATTCATTTTTGGGAAACATCTAGATTAGAAGATTTGGTTTTACATTGATTCAGTTTTCTGTCTTACTGTTTATAACTTTATTATATTTATTTTTTTTAAATTATAGTTTTTCTCTGACATGTTGTGATACATATCATTATGCGATAAGTCTGATTTATGGATTTATGTTAATGTAAATGGAGCGTAAGAATTGTATCTGTTTAGTCAAAATTTTACAACTTTATAAAGTTTATTTCTGTTTTAGCATATTTATCAAAATTTCATAAAAAAAAATCAGAATTATTTAATTCCATGATAAATCTAGTAGATAAATACTCTAAATCAGACTAAAGTAATCAGATATTTTTATTTAGGCAATTCATGATAGCATGAAGTTAATTAATATTAGGTGGGGCCATTTTTTTCTTCAGTATCAGGTTAAGTCTTTGTATTGAAGTAGACACAGAGAAAGAAGAATCACTAAATACGGAGAAAAAAAAAAGGATCACTTAGTTGATCCTGGAAATCGCTAATGCAGAAGCAATATGGCGGAGTCATAAAAACAGGTTACTGTAAGACCTGCACAGCCAAGCTAGAAGTATAATGTGGAACCTTTTTCCCTATTTTAAGAGTGAGGTGACGGAATATGTATTTCTGAATTACTACGAAGATCGGTTGTTGCTGCAAATTAATGCCATTTGACAATGAAGAGAATTGCGAACGAGCGAAAAACGACAGAAGCCGCAATTTGTTTTTCTCGCCCGGGCATTTTGTTTTCCTTATCCGAAGCCACTTTTGGACATGATTATGTTTATAAAAAACGTGTATATGTATAAAAATAATAACACTTCATTAAAGATATGAAGAATAAAAAGAAAGAAATCGATAATCTTGTTCACTTTTACATTGCTTTGCAGAATTGTCGAAAATAGTTACGATGCTTTGCGATAGAGGTCGCTGACCATACATGGAATTCTTATCCATAACCCACAATTTTCTTCTTTTTTTGGGGGGTCTCGTATGGATAGTCGCATATTGCTGCAAGCATTTGGGCATTTCCTGAAGAGTAGTAGTAAAGAGGTTTTTTAGTCGCAATTTAAGTTGCAACTCACACCCTCAAGCACTCAATGATGATTGTATCGGGACTATCACAGAGCTCAAAAGTTCTTGAATACTAATTTCCTCAATGTGTAGGTTATTTTTGACTTCATGCCCTTTTCTCAAGACTTTGGACTAAACCCTAAAATGGGTATTCGTACCCGCAAAGAGGGAATTCTAGAATGCCATAAACTATTCCGACACATTTCTAAAACACACAAGATTATTTGAATGCAAATGGTTCCAGCATAAAGGAAATAACGTTTAGCGTTTCATTTATTTTTCTTGGATATCTGCAATAACAACTTTTTTTCTCCTAAATTAATTTTTATATTTCTAATCTTTTTTTTTCAGAAATCCTGAAGTTTAAAGCTGTGGAAGACAATGAAGTTAAAGTTACTGGAAATAAAGTTGATCTTAAAACTATTGTATGAATTATCAATGTAATTTCTTTCAAATAAATTAACAGTAATCAAAATTTCTAAAGCATGACAGCGTGATTTGTATTTACTCCATTAATTATCTATAAACACATTATAGAAAACAGACTAAAACATTGCGAATACATTTATGAATTTATTTAGTACAGATTAACTAATGCCCCTAAATAGCCTAATAAATACTATGAGTGAAATTGACAGTCATAAGGAGTTTTTTTGAATTGATAGCAAAGTGGGACTTAATTTAAAGTAGCAAAAACCCAACCATTGATAAACTCGCGTACTGTTAAAATCACTTCCGAAAATAAGAAATATATACACATGATAAGATTAAAGGTATGTAAAATGACATAGTAGGATTATTTTAGAAAATTTTAGAACAAACGGCGCTTTTGTTATAACATTTTTTTATGGCTTTTTACAATTTTGTTAAAATTTACAGTTTCAAGTGTTGAATATGTTGGTATACTTCTACATGGATTGTATGTGGGTATGGAAAATTTCCTATTTCTAGCTACTGTAGATTTTGAATAAACCGGTTCACAAAATGTGATCTAGTTGGGTATGGAGAGACACGTTTCCCTCATCTTACTCATCAATTATTGAAGCCGTATCCCAAGTAGAGGACATCAGGTGCTTAATAAAAAAAAATACATAGCCTTGAGATTTTTGTAAGTCTAAGAACTGTGTTTATTTCTCCTAAAATTTATTTCGCTAAAAAATTGAAAGTGACATAAGAACTATACACCAATTTCCTTAAACTAAGCATATATGAACTATACAAAACAAAAAAAATTTAAAAATCGTATTGAAATAAATGATAGATTACCAACTACACAATTCTGATTTTGCAAAGGCACAAATACAAGGGATAGCACAGGCATGCTAATGAGAATTGCTGAAAGAATGATCAACTGTAACAAAGAATTAGTGGTCTGCTTTATAGATTACGAGAAAGCCTGTGATAAAATTGTTTGGAATAAACTTTTCAAAATTCTTTCATCAATAGAAATAGATCCAAAAGATAATCAATTAATAAGAGAACTATATCTAAATCAAAAAGCAATCGTTTGGACAGGTGAAAGTTTAACAGAGCCCATAATAATAATCAGAAAAGGAGTGAGACAAGGCTTCTCTTATCACTAGACTTCTTCAATTGTCTGCAGAAATTATGAGGAATGACGCCTTAATAAACTGTCAAGGAAGAGTAAAAATGAGAGGAGAAAAACACGAAACAATAAAATTCGCTGATGATCAGACTATACTAGCAGAGAATAATAACGACATGCAGGAGAATAATTCAAACAATAGAAACATTTGGAATGCAAATAAACATTAATAAAACCAAAGTTATGTTAATATGAAAGCGAGAGAAACAAATAAATTTAACTATTAATAGACAAAGAATTGAACAAGTAAAAAGTTTCTGTTATCTGGGACAAATAAAGATTGCAGATGTAAGATGGAAATGAAAACTAGAATAGCAATGGATAAGACTGCATTTAGAACAAAACAAAACTTACTTCAAAACATAACTTAAGAAAAAAATATTAAACAACTTATATTTGGTCGATTACATTATGTAACTCGGGAATATGGAGACTTAGCATTAAGGAAAATAAATATTCAGAAGCCTTTAAAACGTGGTGTTACTGAAGAATAGAAAAATCAGAAGAAAGGCAAAGAATGAGGTATTAGGAATAGTGGATGAAGAAAAGAAAATTATAAGTTTAATTAAAACAATGAGACCTATATTGAGACATGATAATCCTACACAGAGAGTCTTAGAGGAAAGATTTCAAGCGAAGGTAGATGAAGAGGAAGACCTCGCGATAATTTTATAACACAAACGTGCAATGAATGATCACTCTTAAATTTAGGCCAAACACTATTTCGGTAAGACAATCAAGCAGTTATGCATTGTTCTACTTCAAAGCCTTGCATGTTTAGGATTTTAATTTTCTTATCTGAGATTAGTGTAGATTTTAGTCTTCATGGGTCCATGTCATCTGTCACTGTTGAACATAAACCAAGCTGTGAATGAAGTAACAAACAATAATATTTCTGCGATCAGATTTAAACAGCAATAATATAACTGGATATTTAGTGTTTGTACTCTCGCTTTATGGTATGGGACTGAAAACTATGATCTAAATACTTAAAGCGCTAACACAGAATTTCACAATTGAGAATTTAAATCAAAATTTGGAATTTGTAACAAAACCTCATGGATCTTCCTGAGGTCTGATGAGATCTGACGAGAATCTGAAGATCCATTCTAAAATTTTAATGAACTATGGAGATGTGATTAGATTTTGCTTTCTGTACTTTTATTTTGAAACGTTAGTATGTAGTATGTTTATAGTTACGACTTTCTGTCTGAATAATTGAAATTTCTCAGCATTATCCATGTTCAGTTTGACCAAAAAAAAACAAAAAAAAAAACGAGACAGATTTGAAAAATAGAGAATTTGATCTTTATCGATATGTAGGCAAAACAAACAGTGGAGAAACATCCCACATCCCTAAGCGATATTAATGTATGTCCGAACATCACGGTTTTGAATATAAACTATATGGTAATTGGTTTTAGATTTTGAATCAGTTGAGATAATAATGGTATGGAACACAAAAGAAAGGGTATTTGTAGTTGAAAATCACAACCGTTCATACGGTCTAGGACGAAAAAACGGACCCAGACTTGCAATTGTAAAGGATGGGTTTCAGCTTACGTTTCGGAACACATTAGTGACAGCGTATTCTTGATTTTTCATCGAAAAATTTCGAACGGATCGTCATGAACTGTAAAAACAAATGAGAATCAGGGCCGTCTCTTGGAACAGATGTGATGTGCAGTCAGTTTATTCATGAAAACATTTAGAATATCTTGGATGGATATTGCTAAGTTAGGGTTTTCCTGAATTACGTAACTGATATTTAATTGTATTTATTGCTCGCACTCCTGGTTACTGTCGTTAAGTACTGTTCGTTTTGCCCATTATCGTATTAAAAGAGATTCATATGGTTTTAATTGAATTGATATGAATATTAATTAATAAGTCTTGAATTGATTAATTCAAGAAAATCAATTCAACTTTATTTATTCTGTATTTGGCATTTGGCCTAATTTTGATCATCGACTAAAATTTCTTACTTTTTATAAACTTTCAACCTCAACTTAATGTAATGTAAGTTTTAAAACAAGCACACTTAAGTAAAATTAAAATATATTAATAATAAAAAACCGTGCTGACGTGGCCGTGCGGTTTAGACGGTGGTCTGCCGTTGTGGCCAGTGCGCCAGTTCCCGGGTTCGAATCCAGGTAGTGGCACGGATGTTTCTTTCGTCTTCTGTGTTTCGTCCGTTTCCCACTAGGATTCACTCTCTCAGGTGTATCCTCGACGAGAAAGTGCATTCTTTCTCGTCTCTGATTTCCTAGCCTTGTTCTGACATTGTTAGGAGAGGCTAGCGCGTGGTCCATTCGCGAACAAAAAAAAAAAAAAATAATAATAAAAATACTGAAAAAACAGACTTTTTCTTCTAGCAAAGACGGTGCAACCTTCTTCATCAGATGAATGTAGAATAAGGCTCTGTTTAAAGGATAAGTATTAAGTAATCCAGGATTAAAATTTGATTGATTATTTTATATTTTTTGAACAATGGAGTTTATTAACAACATTTCCTTTCCAGAACTGAAGCAAGACTCACGAAACATTACAGTAAGAAAAACTGTCAGAAGGTTTTAAAAAACTTAAGACCAAGACCTTAAATTTATCAAAAGTTAAATAAATAGAAAAAAAAGAAACAAGAATTGGATTAATTAGGATAGATTAGAATGGATTATATAGTTAAGTGTAGTAAAATTTACGTAGTTCTGCTTCTATGACTTTAGTTAGGCTAGGTATCCCACTGAGGCCTATTGGGACGCTGGAGGTAAGGCTCCCAACAATTCAGTGACCCGGGACTGAGATGAGGTCGGGTGAGGTCAGCCCAACAGTCGTCCGTGGTATCCCAGGAAAGATACCCGGTACTCATTCTATAGGGGCTGCATAGACCCTAGGACCTGATTGGAGTAGAATGGAGTGTGGAAAAAATAAAAACATGCCTTCCTCCGAGATCGGAAATCGAACCCTCTACCTCTAACCCAGAGTCATGCGTCCTTACCACTCGGCTGTTGACTTTAACAGGAGCTAAAATCGGTGTTTGATTTTATTTTAAACTAAAATATACATATAAAAGAAGTTTAACGTGCCGGAATAATTCAAAATTAGGTTTCAATCCACGGCACAAAGCTAAAGTTAGGATTCGCACCTTGAGTTGTCGTCGGGAAGAGACTGGGACGGACTGTTTTGTCCTTCTCGGGTGCGAGAACCGGGATACTAACACCTCGCGCACTTTCTGAGTTGTCATCAGGGGAGTTTGGCTGGCTGAGGAGTCCTAGTGAGGACGAAACGGTCCGTCCCAGTCTCTTCCCGATGACAACTCAAGGTGCGAATCCTAACTTTAGCTTTGTGCCGTGGATTGATACCTAATTTTAAAATATACGTATATAATAGTATTTTGAATAAAATTTGCAATAATATAAAAATAAACAAGACAGGAATTGAAAAAAGGAAATCAAATTACTTGAAGAAAATTTTCTTGGACATTCTTTTAAATTTCTCAACATTTGAATTAGTCATCACTATAGTCTGATGCAGTGCTTGTAGTAAAAGACCATTTTTTTTATTTCCAATCGACTGTCGGCCGATACTTTACTAAAATATATTACAAATGAATCGCAGTAAAACTGAAGTTTCAAAAATAAAAACATGATTGACTTTTTCAGATTTTATGTACTACAATGCAACTTGGATAATCGAACGTCTTTAATTTGAAATCGTGGTTAATTCGAAGATTTCTCTTAGTCCCTTGAACTTCTTATTAAATCAATGTTAAAAAATCGTGGATAATTCGAAGTTCAACTTCCTTAATTCGAAGTTTTTTATAAAAAATTTCGAACCATAACGACTTTTCGGCGTTTCATCGTTAAGAAATTCGACACGGGACAACTGCAATCCCCTTCCCGCCATCGTTCGACACGTGACACCATTCAACATGTGACGCTTCAGACGCCATTCGAGCTTCTTGCTGTCAGTGTCACCATGTCTTTCAGTAAACCACGCGTGTACAAGAATTTATCGTTTGCTGAAAAGGTCGCCGTCATTCGCGAGGTGGAAAAGGGTGTGAAGAAATGCCAAATCGCCAACGAGTACGGGATAGCGCCGAATTTCGTCGGTACATTGAAGGACAAACCAACGTAAGTAAAGCTGTTTTCCGTTCACTAAACATGCTTGATGATTTTGCTAACCTTAAGATTTTGCGACTGAATTCTACAAAACAATCAGACATTGCACAATTTTTTGAAAAACTATAATTTTCTGTATTGAATATACCGTATATGCTCCAATAAACGCCGAGTCTCTTATTGTCGCCGGTCTCTAATAAGCGCCGGGCTGCAGAGGGGGCACGGCCAAATAGTAGCCGGTCTCTAATAGTAGCCGGGTCTTTGATATTTGCCTACCGGTATTAGTGTAAGCATCCGTATCTTTATAGTCGTGCGTAATACTTTACGGAACATTGCCTTACAAAATGCCGCCGAAACGGTCATTTGACATTGCCTTTAAGATTCGCGCGGAGGAATACGCGAAACAAACTTCCGGTGAGGCGGTCACCCGTCATTGCTGATTCCGACGACGAATAGCAGCGAAAGGTACAGAAAGACATCGCCATTTATCTTTAACAGTCTTATGTAGCATGTGAAATTCAAATAAAAGTAACTATTTGTAGTGTTAGCCGGTATTTATATGTAAAAATATTGCGTTCTAAAGGTTTTTGTTAATAACGGCCGGCCTCTAATAGCAGCCGGTCTCTATTAAGCGCCGGGAGTCGAGGCTAGTTCTGCAAATAAACGCCGGGGGCCTCTATTGGAGCATATACGGCAATATATACTAGCGTAATATACAATATATTACGTAGCTTACGTAATATAAATCATATTTTGTTTACATACATATAGTGTTTAAGTCTTTCATACCATGATCTTTCTGAATAAATATTTACTTATTGACAGAATAATCTTTTCAAGCATACGGACCTGAAATTAAAGTTAAAAGATGTAACTTGTTTAATTCGAAGTTTTGGATAATTCGAAGTTTTGTAGTGGTCCCTTCAGCTTCGAATTATCCATGTTGCACTGTATTAGATTTTTTTTGTGCATGGCCGACCTTAATAACAAGTCAGCAACGTATTTTGTCACGTTGGTTTTGTCACATTTCTTGGAATAAATACTAAGGTGGTTTTCTATTGCCTTCCTTAGGAAACCATTATGGAACGGCTGATAATACGAAGAATAAGAGTAGAAAAAAAACAAAGGAAAGGAAGGAAAAATGGATGCTGGTTCCGGGATTCGATGTTCAGGCGTATTAACCTCGTTGCAGTCCGTCGCCTTGATTACTAGGCTGTGCTGAACGGTTGCTTTAAGATTACATCTGACAAACTAATTTTATACTGTAAACTTTTATCTTCTATACAATCTTAGGTACATAACGCGAGGTTCTAATTAGTTTCTAATATTTTCTATATTGTGTATTGTCAGGGAGCCTTAACGAATACTTCGGGGACCAACGCTTTGAGTACCACTGCTCTAACAGACAGCAGAATTGTACAGAATTACCCTATTATATTCTTATCATCATCAACCTGTCACTTCCCTTTATGCTACCATCGCTTTTATTCTTTATGACTGTCTGTTCTTTAAAGTAATTCTTGAAAACTTAAATGCATTCGATGAATCGTCAGTATTGCACTCTTTTGTTTTTTATTCTACTTATCTGATTCTTATAGAATAGACAGCTGAGCACATATTCCCTACAAAACAAACTCATGTTTCTATTACAGGGCGTTGACATTTTTAACAAAGAACTTGGTAAAGTTATATCAAACACGTTCACTATAAAAGACCATCTACTGGGAGCTCACGATATCAGAATTTATTAACTTTTTTTCCATAGAGAACCTTTAAGCTATAGTTGTACATGCTTATTTAATTATATTTTTATTTCATTTTTCAGAAAACATTACTCTGCCTGAATTCCTTCGCTTGGTTGAAGGTTCACAAAATTAACTGGCGAATTTATTAATTTATTAATCCTAATATAAATAATTGGCTTAACTAAAAAAAACTTGAAATTATAGCATCAATTAATTCAGATTCTATCAGATTTTCGTTGCATGTATAAATGTAAAATTATAATAATAATGTACTCTTATGTATAGTAACTTTTTAAACCATTAATATTCTATTTAATCATTCGTTGGTATCTTTTTTCAATATCTAAGATCGGAGTATCGTAGACAATTGATAAGAACACACCAGTATTTTGATTTCTGAAATTCTTTTAATCATTTTCGTAATTCTGTTTATCATCATTTTGTTAATGAGCAATATTATTAAATATTAGTACGTATTTAGAGAAATAATTCTCTTGCTACAATTATTTTATTTTTTACTTATGTTACAGTCCCGCCATTTTATCAACCAATGTTGATCTTGGGAAAATAAAAAGCTTCTGTATGTGATTCATAATAATCTTTACCGTTATTTATTTTAAAGCTTTTATTTTAAAATTCTTTTCCGTTTCTGCCCTTCAATTCGTTAATCAATTTAAGTTTGCTATGTTTTAATCCAATCGTTCTGTATATTTTAATTAATCTTCCAATCAAATCACATTATGTAAATATTATAAAAACAAATGTTTCTCATTTAATAAATCAATTCAGTTCAGTTCTAAACTTGACTCGTAGTTTTCTTGCTCCTAAAAGATTCTCCTACAAAAACCATTACAATAATATTTGTTGTCCTGCATATACCAAAACCTGTTGCGTTACTCCAAAAATAACTAATGGAAATCGTATTTAATTTCTTCATAAAGTTATTAATCATCTAACTCTTTTTGTATTTTAAGTGTTTGAATTTGTCCAACTAAAAGTTATCCACGAATTAAAGTTAAAGACAAATAAATAAAAATTGACTTTTGATTTCTGAAACATTTTATATATAAATACATAAATTTATATAAATTAAATTTCTCATCCGGTCTAACTTGTGATAAATTAGCACATTCTTATGATAAAGAAGAAAGATTTTTAATAAATTTTAATTAAACTCATCAATCTGTTTAGACATTTCTCAAAACGCAGTCATTGGACTGTGGAGCACTGGAAACAAGTAATGAATACCGCTATACGATTTGGCACTCCCATAGACGCGTCTGGTTTGGTGGATGCCAGGAGAACGCTTCCTACCCGAGTGACTGTCAATTTGGTGGCGCGATATCTTGGTTTGAGGCTGTTTCTCATGGTTCGGCCTTTGTCCTATAGTTCCTTTGATACTATGGAACATAACAGGAATTCTGAACAGCTGTTTCATCCTTATTAGGAATCATCAGCAGAATTTACCCTTGATGTTTGGCTCAATTGCGCGAAAGCTTTATGTAAAAGCATTCTCGATCTCGGGAATGAACCGCCGAGATAAAAAACAAAAACAAAAAAAACAATCAAATAAAAATAATCCTGTGAAATCCACAGTATTAATCCCTTGTCCTTTCACTGAAAGGCACTAAGGAATTTAATTGTAACAAGAAAAACATCACAAGTACAATGAAAAGCAAATTTGAATGCTTTTAGCTTAACTTTCGCGCAACTGAGCCAAACATCAAGGGTAAATTCTGCTGATGATTCCTAATAAAGATGAAATAGCTGTTCAAAATTCCCGTTGATGTTGGCTCAATGTGTCCTGTTGTGATTTTTTTCTCTTTATTTATGAATTATTACGGTCGTTAAATTTGCTTTTTGTATATTTTTTCTTAATAAGTAATCACCAACCAAATTTTCAAGTGAAAATCAAGTAATGCAAGGAATTACAATAATATTTTTCAAAAATGGATAAACATTTATTTATTACTTTGCAACGATGTATTGTGGATTTATTTACAGTTGTTTACATAATCTATTTGTTCTTGTTCCAATCATTGGCCGAAAAAAAAAAGACATAAACAAAGAAAGATATTTCCTTTTTTGAATAGGAGTGCGACATTTTGAAAGTTTTTACAGAAATTACTAATTGTTTTCTTCTCATTTCATCCTCTTTCTCCAATTACCACCTGTACGTTGTAATGCAAATAAAAAGAAAAAAAAGAAAAAAAAAGAGTATACTGATAAGAAGGACGAAACACAATGACTTTTAAAAAACATTACAACCTTTTTTTTTCCTTGATATACATACATACATACATACATAGTTCTCTGCCAAGGGCAGGTCCTTCACTGCAAACCCAGCATTCTCCAATCTTTCCTATTTTCTGCCTTCCTCTTTATCTCCACATAAGATCCATTTACCATAATGTTGTCGATCATCTTAAATCTTCTTCTGCCTCGAACGTTTTTACCGTTCACCATTCCTTCCAGTGCATCCTTCATTAGGGAGTTTCTTCTCAGCCAGTGACCCAACCAGTTTCTTTTTCTCTTCCTGATCAGTTTCAGCATTATTCTTTCTTCACCCACTCTTTCTAGCACAGCTTCATTTCTTATTTTGTCTGTCCATTTCACATGCTCCATTCTTCTCCATATCCACATTTCAAATGCTTCTAGTCGTTTCTCTTCACTGCGTCGTAATGTCCATGTTTCTGCCCCATACAATGCCACACTCCACACAAAGCACTTCACTGGTCTCTTCCTTAGCTCTTTTTCCAGAGGTTCGCAGAAGAGGCTCCTTTTCCTATTAAAAGCCTCCTTTGCTATTGCTATCCTCCTCTTGACTTCTTGGCAGCAGTTCATATCACCACTTCTAGTACACCCTAAGTATTTAAAGTTGTTCACTTGTTCCAATGTCTCATTCCGAATACTTATGTTTATCTTCTTTGTCTTTCTTCCGATAACCATAGTCTTTGTCTTGTTTACATTTATCTTCATTCTATATTGTTCACAGCTGTAATTCAGCTGCAGTAGCAAATCCCTCAGTATCATCTCCTCTTCTGCTAACAATGCCATATCATCAGCAAATCTTATGCACTTTATTCTTCTTCCTCCTACTATCACCCCTCCCATGTTCTGAAAACAATTCTTCACTAACTCCTCTAAGTAGATGTTGAACAGCGTAGGTGATAGAGGGCATCCTTGTCGCACCCCTCTCCCTTTTCCACTTCCCTCTGACAATTTTTCTCCTATTCTGACTTTGACTCGTTGTTTCATATAAAGATTAGTTATTAGCCTTCTCTCTTTCCAATCCACACCAATTTTCTTCAAGATTTCCATAAGTTTATTCCAATCCACTCTGTCAAAAGCCTTTTCCAGGTCCACAAATACTGCATATATGTGTTTATTTTTTTCTAGTTATCTTTCGCGGATTGTTCGCAGCAGTCCAATTGCATCTCTCGTACCTTTTCCTTTCCTAAAACCAAACTGCTCTTCTTCCAACTCTCCTTCCACCTTAGAATATAAACGTCTGTTCAGTATTCGCAGAAGAATCTTCGCTGAGTGCGATATAAGGCTGATAGTCCTGAACTCACTGCACTTCTTTGCATTATTTTTCTTCGGTATTGGTAGCAATACTGTTTCCATGAAATCATCAGGCCATTCACCTTTCTCATATATTTCATTGCATAATGATAGTATTTGCTTCTTGTCTTCACCCAAGCATTTAACTAACTCAATGTGTATTCCATCAACTCCTGTTGCTTTCCCATTCTTCATTTCCCTAATCGCTAGCTCAACTTCTTCCCTTAGAATACAACATCCTTTTTCGTCTTCTGATACAGCTGTTTCATCTTCTACAGCTAAGTAATCTGGACGATTCCCTGTCTCATATAATTCTTCTACATACTTCTTCCATCTGTTCAAAATTCCTTGTTTGTCGGTTATTTCATTGCCGATTTCGTCTTCTATCAACCACATGGACTTCTTATTCTTATTTGTGAAATCCAAACATTTTACTTCGCGGTACATTAAATCATATCTTCCTTTTCTCTCTAGATCCTCTACTTCTTCACATTTCTGTTTCATCCAGTCTTCCTTCGCCTTATCAGTTACTCTTCTTAGTTCGTTGTTTAGTTTCTTGTAATTTCTTTTACCTTCTTCTGTGTTGATGTTTTTCCATTTTCTCCTTTCCTCCATCTTCTCCAACATTTTCCCTGTGACCCAAGGTTTCTTATTACTCTTACCTTCTCGGTATCCTATTGTTTCTTCTGCTGTTTCCTGTATACAGTTTTTTAGATGAGTCAGTATTCATTACTATTTTCAGGTGTGGATTCTAAATTAGAGGCTTTCTTTTGAAAATGTTCTTCAAATTTTCTTTTTTCCTCTTCGTTCATAAGTTTTTCTAATTCAAACTTCTTCGTCACTTGCCTTCCTCTTATCTTTTTCAGACGAATATCTACTTCGCCTATCAGTAGGACATGATCTGAATTAATATCCGCTCCTGGTAGAGTCTTTGCATTTTTTAAGCAATTTCGGTATCTTTCCTGTACGAGTATATAGTCTATCTGATATCTACTGTCATCCCTTGGGCATGTCCACGTGTATCGTCTTCTTTTATGCTGTTGGAATAACGTATTTCCAACAATCATTTCATTCCGTTTA
Source organism: Thereuonema tuberculata (assembly GCA_023159025.1). Lineage (NCBI taxonomy): Eukaryota > Metazoa > Arthropoda > Chilopoda > Scutigeromorpha > Scutigeridae > Thereuonema > Thereuonema tuberculata. The sequence goes on along the minus strand of JAFIDM010000007.1, from coordinate 14,272,882 downwards.
CAGAAATTTACCAAAGATTCTCCTCTGTCATTTCTTTTTCCCAGTCCATATTTTCCAACTGCGTTCCAGTCGCCCATTAGGATTACACATGCACCATTCTTCTCTTTCTCAACTATTTCTTCTATCTTCTCGTAGTATTCTTCCACTTTCTCGTCTTCTAATCCACTATGTGGCATGTAAATTTGCACTAGCACTAAGTCCAATTTTTTCCCTTGTAGTCTCACCATTATCATTCGGTCATCTACATAACGCACTGATATCACTTTATCTTTCACACATGGTCCCAGTAGTACACCAACGCCATGACTTCCTTTACATTCACCATTTGAATAAAACATTCTAAATTCATCACTCACCAACTCACCACTATTTCTCCACCTCACTTCTGATATTCCCATCACATCCACTCTGTTTCTTCTCATTTCTTCCTTCAAGTTTTCCAACTTCCCCGCTTGAAGAAGAGTTCTCACATTCCATGATCCAATCCTCAATCTTCTTTTCTTCTGTCGGTTTATTTGCTTCAATAATTGCTACGCTTTCAAATAGAATAAGTAGCCTATCGCCAGATTTAATTCCGCTTATTTTGTAAGATTTTTTACCTGATCTCTTGAAATCGATGTAACGGATTCTTGAAAGAACAGCAACTCTTTGAAAGATTATATTTTACGAAAAGCAAAGAAAGTATAGGAGAAGACAGTAAAGAAATAAAAAAATGATAGACTTTCAAGTTTATGATAAATTAAATTAATAATAAATAAAGGCTAATATTTTTTCGCCTTTTCGCGCTAATTTTTCGATAAGAACACCCACTCAGGAAAACACCCACTCATCGCAAAATACAAAGATTCAGGAAGATCATTCGGTAGTTCAAAAATTGTATCAAGAGAACACAAACATACACACAGACTAACTGATTTAATAAGCCCCAATTTCCTGGTAAATAGGCTAAAAATATACAAAACAATAATAATAATTAAATATATAATCAAGCATATCAGTTAAAATATCAAATAAAAACTAAAGAAATTTTTCTAGAGTTTCTTCCGTCTGTCATATCCAAGTGCACCACTCCAGTCTACAAGGCATCAACTCTATTACCCTACTACATTGCTCTCCATCACAATACAACTTCCTTCCTTGTAGCGTCATTGCCACTCTTGGCTTCATGACATTAAAGCAATGCTTAAAACAATCAATTTCAACGAATTGTAAACACTTCCATTCTCAATCATTCATTTTGTCGTTTTTTCTACCTAAAAATAACTCCGTCGTAACCATAAGCAAATACAGCTGGTACTAAATATTAAATAAGTACTAAATACAAATAAGGTGTAGGTTTGTCTACACGGCATTAATAGCACTTTCAATTCATTATAATACAAGAATCTAAAAACAGTACTCAAAGAAACCTTCTATAAAAGACAGCCTAACAGTGCAGGTTCCAGAAGTTGTTCATTTCTCATTGTAGAGAGAATTTTAAAATTTTCTAATTGTAGAATTTTCTCATTGTAGATATAAATTCCCATGCATTAATTTATTTTCTTATTTTTTTTTTCAGGAAACAAGAAAAATATAATTGATTGCTCATTCTAAATAGCAAATTTATTTATAAATTTAATAATTCTTACTGTGCTGAATTCAGTTGAAACTAGAACAAATCTTAAATATTTAAATCTTAAATATTTAACAAATATTAAGTAATTTGGGTTTTTCTGGGCTTTTAATAACATAAAATAAAGTTATAAATGAATTTGCTATTTAACACATAATATCTGTAAGAACAATGCCTTTTTCAATTATTCTTTATTCTCTGTTATATTTTTATTATTTATGTTTGCCAGAGGGTGTAGAATAAATCAGGAATTTGTAACTGTTTATCACATTTGCCTTAAACATTCTTATAATAACCAATAATTATTAAACATTAAGTAATATTAGAAATATTACTTTCATTTCGTTGCATTCTACTTTATTTTTATTATTCGTACTTTCTTTTATTTTTATATTATTATTAAGATTTATTTTTTGATCTCACATGTATTTGTTAATTTTATAAAGTTTGACGATATAAAAGTATGTAATAATATTTAAAGTATGTTTGTATTTCGATATAGATATCTTTTATTCATTATCTTTAGTTGAATCTTTGCTAAAAAAATATAGTCTACTTAACGTTTTTTTTACAGAAAAAAATGCTTATAGGAATAATTATGGTATTTTTATTTTAATTTAAACTGCAGCAACCACGACCAAGCCTCCAACAACAACAACAACAACAACAACAACCCGAAAAATAACAACAACAACAACAGCCCGACCAACAACAACTACAACAACAACTCAACCAACAACAACAACCCCAGATCCACGTAATAATTCTCAATTTATATTTGAAATATTTTGAGAGTTAATACTAATAAATGTTTTCATTTATAAAGCATGCTTTGGTAGCAGCATTTAGAACTGGTAACATTTAGGCTTTTTGCAAATACAGAGTGTTTTGGAAATAGTAGACAAAGCGAAGAGATATGGGTCCAAAGGTCATTTTGAGTCGAAAACGTTCTACGACATTTTGTTGTAGGGGCCATAGTTTTGGAGTTAGGAAATGAATGCTTTGGGAAGGGTCCCTAATCATAGAAAGCTCAGTTCTGGCCATTTTCAGAATTTTCTTTAATCATCATTCCTATTTTCAGTCATGGTATTTGTTATCCAGATTACTTTTTATAATAAACCTTCACCTTATTTACTTACACTTCCTAATGTGAACTGAGCTTTCTTTGATTAGGGACCATTCTCAAAGCATTCATTTCCTAACTCTGAAACTACAACAAAATATCCTAGAACATTTTCGATTCAAAATGACTTTTGCAACCTGCATCTTTTCGCTTTGTCTACCATTTCTCAAATACCCTGTATGTAGTAGCAAATCTTCAGTGACATAAGTAAGCCAACTTAATTGACAACGTTTAGAATATCAATAATGTGAGTTAATATTTTTTCACTCTTATTATTAAATTACTGTTACTAGAACTGTGCAGTTCGAGGTTGATGATTAAAAATTTAGTACAGCCAGTGTCTTTATCATGAGAATCAGTCAAGTTGAGTATATCTAACTCGGAATGCTTGGGACCCGAAAATATTTCGGCTTTTGGATTTTTCTGGGTTTTGGAATTTGGCAAGTGGGTGTTGCAGAAACGTGAAAAATATTCACTTCCATAGCAGTGATTTTTTTTTAACATCAAAAAATGTGAATACAAATGAAATAAGCAAAGATTATCTTCGGAAGATAGAAAAATGGCTGACAAATAATGTGAATTGACTTATGTCTCCCCAGACTTCGTCCTTGATAGGGATGACTGCAGTCATTTTTATCCAATCAGAGCAGCATATTGTGTTGTTTATGACCAACCCTGTATTCCGAAAACCAAAATTAGAGAGAAATGTAATGACGCGTTTATCGGTCAGTGCTTACAACACAAAGGATTAAAGAAATATTGTGATGAGTTTTTATAACTGTATTTATAATTATTTTGCTTATTCTATTTTATCCTATTTACTTTTATATCTATTTTACTGTTCCATTCAATTAGAATCAAATCAGTTGTAAATTTCAAATTATGACCGTTAACGATCTTTTCCTGTTCTGTTTACTTTTGAATTTCAGCGGCTGAGGGTTCCCATAATTCCCTGTAATTTAAAATCTTAAGTTAATTTCAGTTACGAATCACATGCTATTTTAAATCAACCAATGAACTGTTAAAGCCCTCAGCCAATGACCGATCATTGTAAATAAGCTATAAATAGCCCTTGCTCTCCCTGAATAAACAGAACAGTACAAAACACAGTTAGAACACAGAGAACCCAGTTAGAGCCAACTTCAGTCTAATCTACTTCATTTCTAGAAACCAGTGGCCAGATAAATAACCACAATATCCTACATTACCCAGTTGATAGAAAATCCAGAGAAATCCTCAGTATTATGATCCTAAACAATTATCATCAGTTTATTTTTCTAATATTTCTTAGCTGATCGATACATCATTCAGAGCAACGAGAAGAAGGCCCGCATATGCCTTCAACCACATTAGCATGTTCAGTTTTGGATTTCGGAATTCCAGATTAGCGATACTCAACCTTATTATCATTGACAGCATTTAATTTTGCTCTCAAAATTTCTACTATATTGTCTTTATGGTTTCACGAAAAAAAAAGACACAGGAACACATGAAGGAAATTGAACAACTACACTCATTAACAAAACAAAAGACCACTTAGAGGTAGTTTGTCCAATGGAGACAAAAATTGGTGGAGAGGAAGATTATGTACAGAATAGAAAATGATTAAACTTTCAGACAAATTGAATGATTTATTTCAGAGTTACAGAGTTACAAAGTAATGACCTCAATAAGGTGTTGACCCACCTCTACCCTGAATGCAAGCTGCCACACGACGTGGCATAGAGTGATAAAGCTCCCTGATGGTCTCTTGCGGTATTTCTTGCCAAATTTGCTCCAATTGTCGGGCTAGGTCATCCACATTCCCTTGTGGATGCAGTCGCCTTCCCATCATATCTCAGACATTCTCGATTGGAGAGAGAACTGGGGATCTGGCTGGCCAAGGAAGTGTTTCACAAGTTGAAAGACAGGTCATAGCAACATATGCCGTATGGGTTCTGGCATTATCTTGCTGAGAAATAAGGCCGGGGTACTGCAAAAGGAAGGGTAGCAAAACAGGTCTCAGAATGTCGTCGACGTACCGCTGTGCTTTAAGTGTGCCGCTAATGACGACCAAAGGGGTTCCGCTATCAAGGGAAATGGCACCCCAGACCAATAACTCATGGTTGAGGGCCTGTTTGGCGTGCAATAGTGAAAGGAGGATCGGCACGCTGCCCTGGGCGTCTCCACACACGTCTGCGACGCTCGTCAGGACACAGTTGGAAGCGGCAAAAACACTATACGTCCCCAGTCAGCATCATTCCAACCGGATCGAGCCAAGCACTACTGTAATCTGGCCCGACGGTGTGCAGACGTGAGTGGCAGGTGGCGTAGCGGTCGGTACGAGCGTAGATGTCGCTCTCTCAGCCGTCTGGGAATGGTCATGGTGGACACTCGTGTGCGGGTCGCACAGTCTGATGGTTGATAACGATGATTCAGACGGTGTGACAGCTGATCTGACAATCACTCTATCCTCCCGCTCTGCTGTGGCCCTAGGTCGACCGCTTACTTCATGACGCTGAAATCTGCCACTGTCCACCCATTCCTGCCAGCATCTTCTAATCGCCACATCATTTCGACCCATATGACGAGCGATTCTCCGATTTGCCCAACCTGCCTCTTTCAATCCAATGATACGACCTCTTTCAAACTCTGACAGTTGCACGTCATGAGCTCGAATCTTGCGGCGAAGCATTTTTTCTGTCGTTGAAAGGTATCCTAACTCGCAATGCAACAGAAAATTTGACCATCAGATTGAGAATCGCTTCTTATATATATCTACTGAGTGCGCAGTTCCAATGCGTTGTAGCTCTCGCTATTCATTCATTGGACACCAAAGTTTAATCATTTGCATGGGTGGCCCCAATGTCTTTGCATACGAAATTTCATTACAATCGGACAACTCCTTCTAGGGTTGTCGGTTTTTTTTTGGTAATGAGTGTATTTCAAAGAATTTGAATTTGAAAGAATCAAAGAGAAAAACTGAAGATTTGAATGACATTTTGCTATCTAGAATAATT
>JAFIDM010000007.1:14238577-14257148 GCA_023159025.1 Thereuonema tuberculata | reverse complement strand
AGTACGTGTTGTACCCATCGTTCTGTCTGCCACTGGTCTGGTGCCTCACACATTGCACCACAGTCTCAGCACACTGGGACTTCACAAAAACACTTATGCACAGCTGCAGAAGGCTGTGGTACTCAACACTATACGCATAGTTAGGAAATTTATGGACACAACCACACATCCCTAATCATTCTCGCACACGTCTTTACACTTGGCAGTATGTGCTTTGGTCCTTGACCCGCCATATTGTTTTTGCTGGGGAAACCCAAGGTTTGAAACATACAAACATAATAATAATAATAATAAAAAAGAAATCGATAATCTTGTTCTCTTCTACTTTGCTTTGCAGAATTGTCGAAAAAAGTTACGATGCTTTGCAATAGAGGTCGCTGAGCATACATGGAATTAGTAATCCATAACCTACGATTTTCTTCTTTTTTTGTGTCTCGTATACATAGTCGCATATTGCTGCAAACATCTGCGCATTTCCTGAAGAAGAGTAGCAAATAGGTTTTTTAGTAGCAATTGATGTTCCAACTCACACCCTCAAGCACTCAGTGGTGTTTGTATAGGGACTATCACAGAGCTCAAAGTTCTTTAATACTCAGTTCTTCAGTATGTATTTCTGACTTCATGCCCTTATCTCAAGACTAGGGACTAAACCCTAAGAGGGTTATTCGTGATATGAACAAGCAAAGAGAAAATTCTAGAATGTCAAAAACTATTCCGACACATTTCTAAAACACACACAATTATTTGAATGCAAATGGTTCCAGAATGAGAATAAAAGAAATCACGTATAGCGTTTCATTTATTTTGCTTTGATTTAAGCAATAACACTTACTTTATTTTCTTCGTAAATTAATTTTTATATTTCTAATCTCTCTTTATTTTCAGAAATCCTGAAGTTTAAAGCTGTGGAAGAGAATGAAGTTAAAGTTACTGGAAATAAAGTTGATCTACAAACTGTTGTATGCATTATCAGTGTAATTTCTTTCAAATAAATTAATAGTAATCAAGCATGACAGTGTGATTTATATTTGCTAAACACTTCATTAACTATCTATAAACACATTATAGAAAACAGACTTTTCGAATATATTTATGAATGTATTTAATACAGATTAACTGATACACCTAATTAGCCGTATAAATACTGTGAATGAAATTCAGAATCATTAGGAGGTTTCTTGAATTAATAGGAAAGTGGGATTTAATTTAAAGTAGCAAAAAGAACTAAGCATATATGAACTAAACCAAAAAAAAATTAAAAATCGTATTGAAAGAAAATAAATGATAGATTACCAACTACACAATTCTGATTTCGTAAAGGCACAAATACAAGGGATAGCATAGGCACGCTAAGGATAATTGCTGAAAGAATGATCAACTGCAACAAAGAATTAGTGCTCTGCTTTATAAATTACGAGAAAGCCTGTGATAAAATTGTTTGGAATAAACTTTTCCAATTTCTTTCAACAGAAATAGATCCACCGATAATCAAATTAATAAGAGAGCTATATCTAAATCAATAAGCAATCGTATGGACAGGTGAAAGTTTAAAAGAGCCCATAGTGAGACAAGGCTGTCTCTTATCACTAGATTTCTTCAATTGTCTGCAGAAATTATGATGGATCACGCATTAATAAACTGTAAAAGAGGAGTAAAAATTGGAGGAGAAAAATACGAAACAATAAAATTCGCTGACGATCAGACTATACTAGCAGAGAATGATAACGACATACAGGAGATGTTAGACAGAATAAATCAAACAATAGAAACATTTGGAATGAAAATACGCATTAATAAAACCAAAGTTATGTTAATATCAAAACGAGAGAAACAAATAAGTTTAACCATGAATAGACAAAGAATTGAACAAGTAAAAATTGTCTATTATCTGGGACAAATAAAGATTGCAGATGTACAATGGAAATGAATACTAGAATAGCAATGGCTAAGATTGCATTTAGAACAAAACAAAACTTACTGATATGTAAAAATAGATATTAACTTAAGGAAAAAAATAGTAATGATTTATGTTTGGTCGATTACATTATATAACTCGGAAATATGGAGACTTACCATTAAGGAAAATAAATATTCAGAAGCCTTTGAAACGTGGTGTTAGTGAAGAACAGAAAAATCAGCTGGACAGAAAGAAAGGCAAATAATGAGGTATTAGGAATAGTGGATGAAGAAAACAAAATTATAAGTATAATTAAAACAAGATTAAAATGGCTGGAACATATACTGAGACATGTTAATCCTATAAAGAGAGTCCTAGAGGGAAGATTTCAAGCGAAGGTAGATGAAGAGGAAGACCTCGCAATAATTTTATAACACAAACGTGAAAGACTTAAGGAGTTAGAGGCTTTGTGGAACAGAAGAGGATGATAGGATTGAGTCAGATGAAGGAACATGACATGGACCTCATCCTAAACAGTCTTCGGATTGAGTCACTAATCATCAGCATATTGGTAGGTTTATCAAGGTCAATGGTTTATAAAAAAGAAAGAAATTCGATTGTGGTCCACCAATGAAATTGCAGATGGACGTGCTATTTCGCATCTATTTAGCATTTTATTTGCAGTCTACTTACTAGAATTCCATTATATAGTATTTTAATGAAGTATCACTTTTAAATTTATACCAATCACTATTTTGGTAATACAATCAAGCAGTTATGCGTCGTTCTACATCAATCCCTTGCATATTTAGGATTTTTAATTTCCTATCTAATGGGAGTTTAGATTTTAGTGTTCATAGGTCCATGTCATCTGTCACTGCTGAACATGAATCAAACAGAGAATGAAGTAACAAAGAATAATATTTCTGTGATTAGGTTTACACAACTAAACTGGATATTCTCGTTTTATGGTATGCGACTGAAAACTATGATCTAAATACTTAAAGCGTTAACACAGATTTTCACAAATGAGAATTTAAATCTTATGATTATATCTTATTAATTTGGAATTTGTAACCAAATCTCTTGGATCTGCTGAGGTCCGATGAGATTCTGAAGATCTGTTCTAAAATTTTAATGAATTGTGGAGATGTGGTTTGATTTCGCTTTCTGTACTTTTATTTTGAAAGGTTATAATGTTTATAGTTACGACTTTCTATCTGAATAATTGAAACTTCTCAGCATTATCCATGTTATACTTTCACAAAAAAAAAAAAAAAAAAAAAAAAAATGAGACAAATTTGACGAATAGAAAAAACAAATGAGAATCAGGGCCGTCTCTTGGAACAGCTGGGGTGTGCAGGCAGTTTATTCATGAACACATTTAGAATATTTAGAATTTACTGTAAAGATGGGTGGATGGATATTGATAAGTTAGGGTTTTTCTGTATTACATAACTGATATTTAATTGTATTTATTGCTCCCACTCCTGGTTACTGTCTTTAAGTACTGTTCGTTTTGCCCATTATCGTATAAAAAGAGATTCATATTTTTTAATTGAATTGATATGAATATGAATTAATATTCAAATACAGAATAAATACCAAATACAGAATAAATAAACTTGATTTTCTTGAATTAATAAATTCAATACTTATGAATTAAATGCAACTTTCTTCTTCAGATGAATGTAGAATAAGGCTCTGTTTAAAGGATAAGTAATAAGTAATTAAGGATTAATATATATGAATTATATATATGATTTATATATATGATTTATATATATGAATTATTTTATATTTTTTGAACGATGGAGTTTATTAACAACATTTCCTTTCCAGAACTGAATTAAGACTTTTTTCCCGAAACATTACAATAAAAACAACTGTCCGGAAGTTAAAAAAAAACAAAACAAACCTTAAGCTTATCAAAAAGTTAAATAAATAGGGAAAAAAAACCTACCCTCCTCCGAGACCGGAGATCGAACCCGCTACCTTCACACGCAGCCAACGCCTTACCACTCGGCACACCGTGACTTTAACAGAAGCTAAAATCGGTGTTTTATTTTCCAGTAAATATGACTGGATATATATAAATATATATATATATATATATTTCTAGTCCATTCTTTTAAATTTCTTAACATCCAAATACAGTCATCAATGTAGTCTGATGCAGTGATTATGGTAAAAGACCATTTTTTTTTTTTTTATTTACAATCGACTGTGGGCCGATACTTTACTAAAATATAATAAAATGAATCGCAGTAAATCTGAAGTTTCAAAAATAAATATAGGCTTTGTTGTTTTTTTGTTTTTCTAGATTTTTTCAGATTTTATGTAGTTTTAGATTTTTTTTTGTATTCTGTCTTATGGCCAGTCTTAAGTCAGCAGCGACTAAGAGCAAATCTCTTAAGACACTTCTCACGGAGGGCCTCCCTGCGCCCTGTGAGATGTCTTCCTTGCTCCGAGTATTACCGGCTGTTAGGAGGTTTGTGACTGCTTCTTTAACAGAATCTCCGCCGGGTTAACTCTCGGAGATGTCCTACGGCTTTGGCCTCCGATCTATAACGTTGAGAACCGGAGTTTTACTGTTTTCTGATTTCGAATTATTGATGTTGTCTTTATTTTTAAATTCTTTTCCGTTGCAGCCCTTCAATTCGTTAATCAATTTAAGTTTGTTTTGTTTTTAGCCAATCATTCTGTATATTTTAATTAATCTTCCAGTCAAATCACATTATGTAAATATTTTAAAAACCAATGTTTCTCTTTTAATAAATCAATTCAGTTCAAGTTCTAAAACTTGACTGTTGTTTTCTTGCTCCTAAATGACTCTCCCACAAACACCATTACAATACAAACGCCATCTCCCACAATAGGATTTGTTGTCCTGCATAAACAAAACCTGTTTCGTTACGCATCAGACTCGAAACCTCCCTTCTTCAGCGGCCCCATTCACTGCAGCTCTGTGGAAGAAACTTGTGGAATGGAAGAAAATTCCTCCTCACATATTTCAAAATCTGTTGGAAAGTCTTCTCAGAAGAATACATGATTATACAAAAGTTGGTGTTCGGATATTTTTGGCTTTATAGTGTATTCGAAAACAGATCTCTAAACAATATATTATGTTTAAAAAATAAAATTCAGCTTAACATGGAATCTAAGGACGATTAAGAACTGTCTAATGCTTAGACAAATTGTAGGGGAGACCGGGGCAGAGCGGTCCACTTTTTTTTAAGGAATTTTTTTTTTTTTTTTGTTAAGAGATTTTCCATTGCATTTATTTTTGTCAGAATCGGGAACTATTCAAGAATGTAAATACTTGATTTCATTTCATTAGATTCATAAATAAAATTGGTATTAATTCGCAAAGCAAAAATGGTAGAGTGGTCCAACCTGCCCCGACCACGGGGCAGGCTGGACCACCCCATGGGGCACGTTGGTTCGAGTAAGAATAACAACATTTAAAGTAAGTTTTTTTATTGAATATAAAATAATATGCCATTTAGGATATCATGAAATAAAGTTTAACTTAACATAGACTACCTATGGTATTACATATTCAAGTGCAAATTTAAAATAATCATTATGCAGTTGAAAGTCGTAAATGCATAATATCAAATAGGTTTACTTTGAATTAATTAATCACTTTCACAAGAGAAATCTTCTTTGCAGTTGAGGCATTCGTAAAATGAACCCCGAATATCCCTGGCTACGCAGGAACTATGGGCCCATCTCTTGCACTGCGTACATTGAATCCACTCTTGCCATGGTTTGCTTTTTTTAAAGTTCTTCAAACAGGAAAGGCACACAGCATCTTCATCATCTTCATCATCACTAATCATCTGTAATTGTTTCCTTTTTATCCCTTTGCCTTTGCTTCTATTTGGTTTTTGTTTATGTTGCTTTTAGAGACTGTTGACCGAGTCATGTTTTTCGTTGCTACTCTTTCTTTTCTTTCTTTAGATTTTCGTTGCTCTTCTTGCAGAGCTTTTTTTACTGGCGTATCCGTCAGTATTGCAGTTGACCTTTTTTTGTTCTCTATTAAGATTATTAAGATTATATTGTTATTTATGCCATTTTTTAATGCTTCCTAATGTAACAAAGTGTGCATAGAATTGATATTTAATTTAGAGTTTTACTTACTGAAAAATGTGTTAGTTCACTTAGGGATGTAATTGTGTGTGTTTTAGAATACCCTCCCTCTCCTGATGGGGTGTACTTTTTGCCCGTGTGTTTCAGATTCATCAACTGATCTGATTTTTCCCGCCAGAGTGTACTTAACTTTTCTTCTTTTTGTTCCACGAGAAAACGAAACAGATAAAACCACGTGATCACTCAATCAATGCACAACTGTTTTTTCGAAGTTTTTCTTTTTCTTTCGCAAAATTGTTTTCTAAATAACCTCAAACCATTACAATAATATTTAACCATGAAATATCACAATAATAATATACAAGACTTTACCAAATACAAAAATTACAATACATAATTACAACAATACAATTATTAAAAATCAAAATATATTCCCTCAGAGACCAAGATTTTAATCGTGTCATGTTGCCAATTCCACAACGTGACAGTTTGCATAGTTTTTAATTAGAATTTAATAACAGTTAAATGTATAAATTGGCTATTTTCGAAGATTAAGATGCCTTCGCACGAAGTCTTCCCCTATTACGGTACTTGCTGAGAGGAATTACTAAAGGGGTAATATCCTTTAATAATATAGGCTACACACAATATATAATAGCCTACATAAAAAAATAAATAAAAAAATATAATATGTAATAATATACAATATAATAGGCCTAATAAATATATAATATAGAAAAAAAATATAATGTATAGTGCCAAAATATTTTATTGTAAAAACAGCGGGGCAGAGTGGACCAATGGTCCAATGTGCCCCGTGTTGTTCGGTCCACTCTGCCCCATCGCCTTTTTGGCGTTTCCTTCAGTTGTAACTATCGACTACTTTAAGTATTCAATTCATACTACAGCTTAAAATGATCTTTAGATTACCACCTTCAATATGAATATTACGGTTATGTTATTCAATGCATCGCTAAACGGCAATATTAAAGTAAAAACAACACTAAACATTTACTTACCTGGACAAAAACAAAACAATCGATCACCTCACTGTCACCAATAAGCCGAATTCACTGACGCTTTTGTGGTAGCAACGCCACAATGGCACCAACCTTCTTTCCGATTTTTGGCGCATTCTAGCGTCTACGCGAATTACTAAAGTCAACGGTCCACTCTACCCCTAGGTCCACTTGGCCCCGGTCTCCCCTACATAATATATTTTTGTACTTTAATTAAAGTCAATAGTTGTATCATTTTAATTTTATAAAACAGGGATATCTATCTCTCTGAACTCATTTTACAAATTTTCAATACAATTAATCGTTTTTGAACTCTAAAAACCTAACGTTCGTTTTAAATATTGCCATAAAAATAGGTTTTAAATTAGAATAATAAAATTAATTTGATAATTCGTATTCAGTCCAGGATCTAAAGAATCAGATGGTTTCGAATTGCAAACACATCCTTCTTTGTTTAATTCGTCATTTATTTCTGCTGTTTTACTGAAACTGTCAGCAATGAAATCTTTCTTGCTCTTTTTCGTTGTCCCTATAATTTTATTTGAAATTAATGAAGGTGGCGTTGTTGAACCAATTGATTATGGTACAACCCCAGGGCCAAACGGTAAAAAAAAAAATGTTTTTGATATAATTTTTTACACTTTTTTATAATTTTTTACAGAAAGTACTTGAAACTTTTAAAAAAATAGATTAACGTGCAGACGATATTCTTAAATTATAGTGTAAAGCCTCCGCAAATGACTAAAAAAATGCACTTTAAATTACAATTAAAATTGCAGCCAGCTAGTTGCGTCCTGAATACTGACTGGACATCCAAAGGGAAATGGTGACAGACAGGAAATCACAAGAATAATAGCGTAATAGGACCAATGAGAAAGTGGAAAATGGCAGGTTGATGTGGGATCGCCGTAGAATTATGAGCCAATGATACGGTATGGGGGAATGATTAGGAAAAAAACCCAATTAGATGAGACCTCAAGCGTTGATCCCTAAAGGCAATCAAACAGAGCACATGACAATCTTTATAAACAAACGATTGTAGCAAAGGACATAGCAATGTTGATAAACAAAGGGCTGTATTGTGGCGAAGCACATGGAGGAAAGGTTATTGTAAGTCCTTGAGCCGGAGGGTCAAAGCCATATTGGTAGATATTGTTTACCGAAGAGTTCTGTAGCAGGAGTTTGTGGTTACAATAAATACCGATTCCTTACACTTTCGGAGAAAATGTGAATCAAATACAGCATGCACTGTCCGGCTACGAAAATTGATAGAATATCCCGTGCTGTTGATAGGCGTAGCTGTAATAAATGTGAGGTCACTTTCTGCACATTCTCTGCGATGTTCGTTGATACTACCACTAAGGGGACACCGTGATTCTCCAATGTAACAGCAATCGCTTTCAAAACAGGACAAAGCATAGAGGGCACCTTTGACTCGTCCTATAGGGGGAATAGTTGCAAATTTCTTATGCAGTATTGCAGCATGAGGAGATAATGATAATCCCATATTGCCTTAAAAGCTTAGACAAAACTAGAAAAACAAGTCGATGGTAGTCAATAGAGATATACTTTTTTTTTAGATGGGAAACACTGTTGAGCTTTGAATTGTTTAGTAATTAGTCTGTGTAGATCGCACATGTGTGGAGATGAACATTGGTGGATAATCATTTGCGTGAAAATAATTGTAGATGAAGTCCAGTTCATCATTAAATGAGTCCATTGAACTTAGAAACCGCGAAGGTCCTACGAACGGCCATACAAACTATATTAATCTTGAAGGTTGTAGGTCAAAATGAGTGGATTCAGGTAATGCCTGAATATATTGGCTTGCGGAAAACTTCGGTAGCAAAATGAAGCAGTAATTCAGACATCGAGAAAAGGATTAGAACCATTCACATCATTTTCCATTTCCAAACTGATAAATGCTATTAAAAATGTTGAACGCTTGTTTCTTGGCATCATTGTCCGCGTAGAGGAGAAGGTCATCCACATATCGAGCATATATGGGGAATAAAAGGCGATGTTCATCTAAAATTCAGTAAGCCGTTTCCTCGATGTAAATCATCGCCCAGTGTACCAACAATGCGGACGCAGATAAACCCATAAAGAGGTCCGAATGTAGCTGGAAAAAGCACACGATGTATTCAAAAATCTGCTTTTGAAGAGAGCCCGCACCAAAAATGAAATCTGATAGAACCTTATTCGCCGAACCACAGCAGTTAATGATTGGCCGGACAGGATATAAGGAATCACTTCCGTTGTTCTTATGTAATTTAGGCAAAATTATATTTTAAAATTGTAAATTCTAAAATTGTATTTTAAACAAAATTCAATAGGCGCTAAAACTGACCAACCACAACCACAGGCAAAACGCCTTAGCGCCTACTGAGACGTCTCTTTACGTTCAGGACAGTGATGTATCAGTCTATCTATGCTGCAGTCTTGTTAGAAATGTCCGCAGGACACGGTTCAATTCACTCATTAATCCATTGGAAGTGTAAGATATTATGGACATCAAGAGAAATAATAACATTTTTCTAGTAGTTTCAGACAAAGGTAATAATCCTGTTGTTCTCAACACTTTCATGTATAATATATGGCCAAAATTTCCTGGCTAATGAAGAAAGTATTTCCTTTTTCATCTTCCTGAACAAAGACGTCCTAAACATCGTCGCGTTTTGGGAAAGCTGTGCAAATCCGGTCTTCTTCAAGATAAGATGAAAGATGGCGATTTACTGGTTCCACATTTGAGAAGTTTGTCAAAAATTCTTAAAGGGATTCCGGACATCCTAACGGCCAATCGTTAACTGCTCTGGCTCGGCAATAAAGGTTTTATCAGAGTTCATTTTTAAAACCATGGTTTCATAAACAGTTCGATCAAGTTATGCAGTCCAAAACAAAAAGGAGCTTCTTTGCAGATTTCGGGGATTGTCTGCTAAGGAAGGTTACAGCCTATTCTCCTTAGATGTCAAATCACTGTTCACGTCAGTAATCGTACATTTACTTGAAAAAGGCTTTGCAAAACATTATCTTCAAATATTACAATTACTTTAAATAGATAGACGTTTTTCAAAATCTGCTCCAAATGGTGTGCTCTTTCTTTCAAATGCAGATTTTTGAATACAATGTGTGCTTTTACCAACAACATTCGGGCCACTTTATGGGTTTATCTGCATCGACATTGTTGGCAGAATGGGCGATTATTTAGGATGAACAACGCCTTTCGTTCCCCATATAGGCTCGATATGTGGATGACCTTCTCCTTTACGCTGACAACGATGCCAAGAAGGTATGTTTCTATTGACTACCATCGACATGTTTTTCCAGTTGTGTCTAAGCTTTTAAGACAACATGGGATTATCGTCTCCTCCTCATGCAGGAATACTACGAAAGAAATTTGCAACCCGTTACTATCCATTACCTCTACAGGACGAGTCAAAGGTGCCATCTATGATTTGCTATGTTTTGAAAGCGATTATTGTAACATTGGCGAATAATGGCGTCCCTTTAGTGATAGAATCGACGAAAATTGCAGAGCATGTGCAAAAGCTACACATAGTTACTACAGCTACACATATCAACAGCACCGGACATTCTATCAACTTTCATAGCCCGATAGTATTTGCTGTAGCTGATTCACATTTCCGTCGGAAATGTAAGGAATCGGTATTTATTGTAAACACAAACTCCTGTTACAACGACTGTGTGGTCGGTTCGCACCGAAGTGCGAGCTTCGTTGCCGAAGCATCCGTGCTCCAGGGAGCGCTAGTGTTCCCAAGACGGCGAACCCCTAGCAGACTCCCTAGAATTACAAGGGAAAGATACTGGGGTGGTTTTCCGTGGCCTTCCCCAGGACGCCATTAAGGAATGACGTCAGACCGAAGAGAAAGGTTACAACGACTACGTTTCGGTAAACAATATCTATGAATATGGCTTTAAGCGCCGGCTCCTGGACTTACATGAACGATTCCCTAAATGTGCTTCGCTACAATGCAGCGCTTTGTTTATCAACATTACCATGTGCTTTGCTACAATCATTTCTTTATTAAGATTGTCAGTTGCTCTGTTTGATTGCCTCTAGCGCTCAACGCTTGAGGTCTCTCCTTATTGTTTTTTTTTTCTAACCCAGCCCCCCCCCCCCCCCCCCCCTTTCATTTCTTCTTAATTCTACGGGGATCCTACATAAACCTGCCATTTTCCACTGTTGTTTTGTCCTATTACCCTATTTATGCCTGTGTTTTCCTGTCTGTTACCATTCCACTCAGCATTCTGGCTGCAACTTGCAGGATGCATTTTTAATTGTAATTTAAAGTTCAATTTTTATTCAAGTGGGAAGGTTTTACTCTACAATATTTGAAACCTATTTCCTTCATAAAATTTTGTCATGAAATTTATTTGTTACTCTTTCTTTATTTTATTGTCATGAACAATACAACAGAAAAATCCATGTTTACTTTTAAATAATAATGTATACTTAATGTAAATGATAATGTCACAGAATTCATGCGTCAGAAATTGCATCGTGGTTTTGGGATTCCGGCCGACAGGAAAATTGAATTTGCAATACAGCGAATAACCTTCATGCCACGATAACATTTGCTTCATAAAAACAGCAGTGAGTTAATAAGGCATAACTTGAAAATCAATGAAAACAACACCGAATATCTCAAAATCTGTAGGGAGTTGGCCCTAAAAGCTATACATATGCATATTTTTGTTCTTCGTGTGTACTTTCATCTCATGAAAGGGCACTGGGATTTGAAAGATAAAAGGTGTGACCTCTCCTTGTTAGTTCTATCCTTTTGTAGATATGTCTTTTCGCCGCTGCTTATCCCACTATCTCAAAGGATCCCCTTCAGACCACCTATTATTCTTCTTTCATTCATAAATTCTCTTTTAGTTTTGTATCATAGAAACATTGATTACAAATATTTGCTCCAAGATATTTAGTGCGAAGGAGGCAGTGACCATTTATTTGAAGTCTAATATGAACTTACATTATTTTCTTTCTATACATAAATAATTATATTATAAACCAAATATATAAACAAGAAATTGTTTGTCATTTATTGCTTAATTTGTCTTATTTATTAATCAGCAAAGGATTCGATGAAGTCTTTAGGGAATCTAGAAGGTGCGAGGGATGTAGTCTACCAATTCTCGACCCATGGGATAATTTGGAGGTTTGAGTCATTATGATGCTCCGTTCGTCATAAAGGACCATCTTCTTCCTCTACACAAGCATCCATATATCAGACCTTCTGTTATTAGACATTTTAATACTTTTCTGACAATTTAATTAATGTATTTCATATATTAGTAATTTCTTAGTATTAAAAGTGTAGGTCCATATTCCTAATATTGGCATCTTTAAAGAGATTAAGGACTTCAGTCTCTACCTTCCTCCGAAGTTTAAAAAACAAAACAAAAACAATTAGCATTTGTAGTAGGAAGAATCCTTGCTTTTCTCTTTCTATAACTTTGATCGGTTGCCTTGTTTTCTTCTGCTACATAATCAAAAGTAAGTGTAGCCTATATTATAAAGGAGATAAGTTGATAAGCTTTGTAACTTAACATATATTCCAAAATATATATATATATATGCATATATACATCTACATACACTCATTAACAAAAATACGACGACCTAGAAGGAGTTGTCCGATGGAGACAAAAATTGGTGGAGAGGAAGATTATGTACAGAATAGAAAATGATTAAACTTTCAGACAAATTGAATGATTTATTTCAGAGTTACAGAGTTAGAAAGTAACGAGCTCAATAAGGTGTTGACCCACCTCTATCCTGAATGCAAGCTGCCACACGACGTGGCATAGAGTGATAAAGCTCCCTGATGGTCTCCTGCGGTATTTCTTGCCAAATTTGCTCCAATTGTGGGGCTAGGTCATCCACATTCCCTGGTGGATGCAGTCGCTTTCCCATCATATCCAAGACATGCTCGATGGGAGAGAGATCTGGGGATCTGGCTGGCCAAGGAAGTGTTTCACAAGCTGAAAGACAGGTCATAGCAACATATGCCGTATGTGGTCTGGCATGATCTTGCTGAAAAATAAGGCCAGGATACTGCAAAAGGAAGGGTAGCAAAACATATCGCTGTGCTGTAAGTGTGCCGCTAATGACGACCAAAGGGGTCCGGCTATCAAGGGAAATGGCACCCCAGACCATAACTCCTGGTTGAGGGCCTGTGTGGCATGCAATAGTGAAAGCAGGATCGGCACGCTGCCCTGGGCGTCTCTAGACACGTCTGCGACGATCGTCAGGACACAGTTGGAAGCGGGATTTGTCGCTAAACACTATACGTCCCCAGTCAGCATCATTCCAACCGGATCTAGCCAAGCCCCACTGTAATCTGGCCCGACGGTGTGCAGACGTGAGTGGCAGGTGGCGTAGCGGTCGGTACGAGCGTAGATGTCGCTCTCTCAGCCTTCTGTGAATGGTCATGGTGGACACTCATGTGCGGGTCGCACAGTTAGATGGTTGATAACGATGATTCAGGTGCTGGGACAGCTGATCTGACAATCACTCTATCCTCCCGCTCTGCTGAGGCCCTAGGGCGACTGCTACCTTCAGGACGCTGAAATCTGCCATTGTCCACCCCTTCCTGCCAGCATCTTCTAATCGCCGCATCACTTCGACCCACATGACGAGCGATTCTCCGATTTGCCCAACCTGCATCTTTCAATCCAATGATACTACCTCTTTCAAACTCTGACAGCTGCACGTAATGAGCTCGAATCCTGCGGCGAGGCATTTTTTCAGTCGTTGAAAGGTATCCTAACTCGCAATGCAACAGAAATTTTAACCAAAACATTGAGAATCGCTTCTTATTTACACCTGCTGAGTGCGCATTCCGATGCGCTGTAGCTCTCGCTATTCATTCATTGGACACCAAAGTTTAATCATTTGCATGGGCGGTCCCAATGTCTTTGCATACGAAATTTCATTACAATCGGACAACTCCTTCTAGGTGCGTCGTTTTTTTTTGCTAATGAGTGTTTATACATGTCAAACGTTTTCTATAATAAGCTTTTGTTTTTCCTTAATTTCTTCTGTTTTATTCCATGATCGGGTTGTATTCATGATTTATTTTTTTTCTTTCACTGAAAGAAATTCGAGACATTTCGAAAGAAATTATTGCAGAAATTGTCTTATAATTTAAAACAAGAGTAATTGTTGTTAAACAGTTATTTTAAACCGAATACAAAAAAGATGCAAAAGAAGTTTGTAGAAAGTTTCTCTAACACTTAAGCATCCAGTGGATAGTTAATTAGTAAGTTTAGAAAGTTATGATGATTTTAGAAAGTTTAGCTTTTGAGAATAGGGAAGAATTGAAGAAATTTAAAATGTATTATGATGAATTGATAGAATTAATAAAACTAATAACTGAGAACATATATTTTAAACACCAAGATAGGATTTTCAAACAAGTCAAAGGTTTCCCTATGGGGTCACCTTTGTCAGGGACATTGTGCAATATTTATATGAATTTTTTTGAACAAAAATTATTGAAAGATACTAAATTTAGAATGGAATATTACCGCTATGCGGATGATATACTTATACTATGGTTCGGGACAAAAAGGCAATTTAGTAATTTTTTCAGTGACATTAACAAGAGACACAAAGACATACATTTCAAAATGGAAGAAGAAATCAATGACTCATTGAATTTTCTTGATCTGAAACTAATAAAAAAGATAACAAAATAACAATGAAGCATTACATTAAAGATTATAAAAGTGATCATATTTTAAAGTTTGATTCTGGACACAATATGAAAATAAAAAGGAATATAATTGAGAATTATTTAATTAGAATTGATAATAATACCAGTAATGAAGATGATTTTAATATAGGAGTAAATGATATGAAATCAAAATTAAAAAAGAATGGTTATATTGACATAGATAGTTCAATAAGAAATTATAATAAATTTAAGATAAAAGAATTGGATAAACATAATGAAAATAGATTTTTCATTCCGTATCTGAATAAGAACAGCTGGAAATTAAAAGAAATTGGTAAAAGATATGGTGTAAACTTAAATTTTGAATATAGAAATAAATTAAAAAATATTTTGTGTAAAAAGATAAATAGCAATGACAAGAAGTTTGAAATGGGTGTTGTTTATAAATTAGATTGCCTGGATTGCGATTCTTTCTATCTTGAGGAGACGAAAAGAACAGTTCAAGAACAGTTCAAGAACGCATGGGGGGAACACGAATATTACATTAGAAAAAATTAGTAAAGGAATCAGAAATTGCTGAGCACTGTAAAGACAAGCAGCATTGTATTAATAGTGAGGTAAAAATTTTATTTAATGAAACAAATACAAAAATTAGAAAGACAATAGAAAGCCTATGTATCCGAAATTCGAAAGAAAAAAATCTCAATAGATATGATGGAGTTAAAGTTTGTGAAAATTTGGTAAAATTGGCTAGAGAAATGATTAACAAAAAATTTGTAACCTCTAACAAAAAGGTAATAATCGAAAAATTAAAGTGTTAATAGTCTTTATATGTAAGAAGTATCATGTATTTTTTCGATAAGAATTTGTGATTATTAATAATGTGTGATTATTATATAGTAGATTATGATCCCTTATTATTATTGTATTAACATTTTTTAATTGTTAGTATCAATATTTTAAGGTCATTGTCATAAAAGAATCTCATCTATTTATTATTATAATGTAAAAGGCTTGAAAAAGAGGAGAAGGTAAATTTTATCTCCTTGAAAATTCGTTTTTTTTCGGTTAATAAATGTAGTTTATGACATTTATTTTCTGGTGGATGATGGTCAATAATATTTATTATAAAAGAGAAGATTTAAGGAAGAAGTATGGTTTGTTTGTATATAGTAATTAGTAAGTTTCTTCTAACGGTGTAAGTTTCTAGTTATACTGCAATCCCGAAGGCAGAATTTTAACAATTAACATTTCTATTTGCGTTTTAGAAAAGCAGAAACATATACGTATAAAAAATTTGTTGTAGCAAACAATAATCTAAATAGCGTAATCAAAAGCTATGAAAGTAGTTGCAAATAGACAAACTAGAAAATAGTTAAAAGAATAAATATTTATTTTCTGTACTGTATTTCTTTATGAATAGCTCAGTGTTCAGAACCCCGAATAATAGAACAACGCCCTTGCTTTAAATGCAGAACAGATAGTGAATGTACTGATAGAATATGCTGTAAAGCGATCACCACGAGCTGTTGCATCACTCCTTTTGGTCTTGTAAGAAATTTTCATTTATTCATTTGAAATTAGTAATGTTAGTAATCAAAGTGTTTTGTAGGATGATTTAATTTCAATTTGCCAGTCTGGTTAAGAATAATAAAGAGAACTAATAAGAATTGTATAGCCGCTTTATTTTGTTTTAATTTTTGCTGATAAAAAACTGTTGAAGTAACTCTATGAAACTTTTCTGCCACCAGATGGCGCAATTGAAATCCGTCAGTAAAATTGGTAATAAAAATCAACTTACTCTGATTCTTGTATCTTATTATTTTATTTGATAAAGTTTTCAGAATCAAATATTTTTCTATTGTGACACCAAAAAATATTACAAATGTTCATAATATTTTTTATCAAAATATTACAAATGTTCATAATATTTTTTACCGCAACAACTTATGTATAATACTGATATTTATCACTGCAGTATTTCTTGTAACTAGCAAATGAATTAATGAAATCCCAAAACATAAACTACAGTTAACTTTGGCTGCATTTCTCCATTCATTTTTTAAGCATCTAACTTGTAAGATTAACAGATTTCGTGTGCATTCAGTATTCTGTCTTACTGTTTGTATTATTATTATATTTTTTTCTTAAATAATAGTTTTTGTTTGTTTGACTTGTTGTGATACATATCATTATACGATAAGTCTGATTTATGGATTTATATTAATGGGAATAGATCGTACGGATTATTCTATTTAGTGAAAAAGAAATTTTATATAAAACAATAAATACACGTTTAAAATGAAACAAGAAAATTCATGTGCCGGTTTCCGCCAGCCGATGATCGCCAATACAGATTGAAAAGACAGTTATAAGATGTTACCATAGCAACCACTATGCCTCAACCATTGTTGATTATAAAAATTATACTACTTTGTAAAGTTTATTTCTGTTTAAGCATGTTTATTAAAATTTCATTAATAATCAGAAATATTAAATCCCATAAGATAAATCTAGTTGATAAATACTCTATCAGACTAAAGTAATTAGATACTTTTAGTTAGGCAATTCATGATAATATGAAGTTAATTAATATTAAGTGGGATCTGAGTATCAGGTGAAGTCTTTCTATTAAAGTATGAACAGAGAAAGAAGATTCACCAAATATGGAGAAAAAGGGATCACTTAGTTCATCCAGGAACTCATTGCTAAAAAAAGCAATAAGGCGAATTCATAAGAACAGGTACCGTAAGGCCAGCACAGCCAAGCTAGATATGTAATTTAGAACGTTTTTCACTATTTTAAGAGTGAAGGTGATGGAATATGTATTTTCTGAAAGACAGGCTATTGATACAAATTTATCCCATTTGCCGGTGAAGATTGTCAACGAGCGAAAAACGATGCAACCACAGTTCGTTTTTCTCGCCCGGGGTTCTTTTCCTTGTCCAAAGCTAATGTTGGATATGATTATATTTATAAAGAAACTGAATAATAATAGGAGTACGTAGATACGTTAAATATGCACAGAATAAATAAAAATATCGAAAATATTGCTTGCAGAAATGTCGGAAATAGTTACCATGCTTTGCAATAGACATTACTAAAGACATATGGAAGTTAGTAATCCATAACCCACGATTTTATGTTTCATATAGATACTGACATATTGTTGTAAGCATTTGCACATTTCCTGCAGAGCAGCAGCATAGAGGTTTTTCTAGCTCATAAAAAAAAAAAATTGACTTTTCAACTCAAACCCTCAAGCACTTAATTCCGGTTTGTATTGGGACTATCATAGAGCACACAAATTCTTGAATACTCATTTCTTCAATGTGTCGACAAAATAATGTTACTTATACACACATAATAAAATTTAAAAATAAATATATTTAGAATAAAAGCCGCTATTGGTTTCTCTGGGGAGGCCACCAGTTTCTTCAGGCGAATAATAAAAAATTTACAAAGGTCAACATTATATACAATCTACTCAAGAAACTAATTTGAATAAATGTAATGCAACGTCCTAGAATGTCTTGACGATTTCGATTCTCAAGCAGAGGGCGGAAAAGGTGGACATCCCACACTCTCTTGGAAGGTTTTCAGTGGCAACAGCAGGGTTGATATGGTCGATATCTTGAATCTTCAAATTACGTCGGATCTGCTTTGGAAGCGAAATCGTCTGTTCAAGGCATTCTGGGACGTTGCATTACGTTTATTCAAATTACTTTCACGAGTAGATTGTATATAATGTTGACCTTTGGAAAATTTTACTGTTCTAATGAGGAAACTGGTGGCCTCACCTGTGATAGTTTTTATTGTAAATATATTTATTTTTAAATTTTATTGTGTTTGTA
>JAFIDM010000007.1:14217549-14233349 GCA_023159025.1 Thereuonema tuberculata | reverse complement strand
ATATATATGAATTATATATATGATTTATATATATGAATTATATATATGATTTATATATATGAATTATTTTATATTTTTTGAACGATGGAGTTTATTAACAACATTTCCTTTACAGAACTGAATTAAGACTTTTTTCACGAAACATTACAATAAAAACAACTGTCCGGAAGTTAAAAAAAACAAACAAACAAAACCTTAAGGGTATTAAAAAATTAAATAAATACGAAGAAAAACCTGCCCTCCTCCGAGACTGGAGATCGAATCCACTACCTCAACACGCAGCCAACTCCTTACCACTCGGCACACTGTGACTTTAACAGGAGCTAAAATCGGTGTTTTATTTTCGAGTAAATATGACTGGATATATATATATATATTTCTAGTCCATTCTTTTAAATTTCTTAACATCCAAATACAGTCATCAATATAGTCTGATGCTGTGATTGTGGTAAAGACCATTTTTTTTTTTATTTACAATCGACTGTGGGCCGATACTTTACTAAAATATCATAAAATGAATCGCAGTAAATCTGAAGTTTCAAAAATAAATTTAGGCTTTGCTTTTTGTTTTGTTTTTTCAGATTTTTTCAATTTTAGATGTAGTTTTAGATTTTTTTTTGTATTCTGTCTTATGGCCGGTCTTAAGTCAGCAACGACTAAGAGCAAATCTCTTAAGACACTTCTCATGGAGGGCCTCCTGCGCCCTGTGAGATGTCTTCCTCGCTCCTGGTATTACCGGCTGTTAGGAGGTTTGTGACTGCTGCTTTAGCAGAATCTCCGCCGGGTTAACTCTCGGAGATGTCCTACGGCTTTGGCCTCCGATCTATAACGTTGAGAACCGGAGTTTTACTGCTCCAGTACCAGCGGCTTTAGCGGCTTGCCACCTCTGCTATAGCAGAACCTATGCCGTATTTGTTTCTATCGGGGTTATCCCACTCCTGAGGTCTTCAATTGACGAATGTTTATAACGAGAGTTCTTCTGGTTCCTTGTACAATCGGCTCAAGAGGTGATTTTAGCAAAATCAAAGCCAGGTTAATCTTTGGAGAAGTTCCACGCCAGAGGCCTCCAATTTCCGTTCTATGGTAACCGGAGTTGTTCCCGCTCCTGCGGTGCCAAAATACCACACAGTAAGGCATACA
The DNA here is from genome assembly GCA_023159025.1 of Thereuonema tuberculata. Taxonomy (NCBI): domain Eukaryota; kingdom Metazoa; phylum Arthropoda; class Chilopoda; order Scutigeromorpha; family Scutigeridae; genus Thereuonema; species Thereuonema tuberculata. The sequence goes on along the minus strand of JAFIDM010000007.1, from coordinate 14,232,209 downwards.
ATTTTATTTTTTCTCTGTAGGTAATTCCCAAGGGAATTCAACCCAACCACCGCAGAGAAGCTTACCCATTGACTGCCTGCCCCAGATAGGTATCATAGGTATCATAATGATTAAATAGAATACTAATACTTTAAAAACTTACTACACCTAAAACAATATTATTATTATAATCTGCCCCAGATAGGTATCATATTGTTCACCGCCAACCGCCGTGAGGGAATTTTGTTTTATTTGTTGTGAGTGTCGTGATATGGTAGTTCTTTCCCCCCTTGTGAACAGTCCTTGTTTGCTTTGCCTTCCTCGCGATTCTTCGGGTTTGCTTTCCGAGGCTGGGAGTTTCGCCCAAGTTAGATAGTCGAAAGACATGGTGCCAAAACACAGATTGCAACAGCCGTAACCGTACAGACTGACACCAGAATTGTTTACCCTATTGCATTCTTATCATCATCAACCTGCCACTTCCCTTCCTGCTACCATCGCTTCTATTCTTTAGGACTGTCTGTTTCTTTAAAATAATCCTTGAAAACTTAAATGCATTCGATGAATCGTCAGTATTTCCACGCTTTTGTTCTTTATTCAACTTATCTAAAACTGATTCTGATTGAATAACCAGCAAATACAGCTGAGCAAATACATACTCCCTACAAAACAAACTCATGTTGCTATTACAGGGCCTTGACATTTTTAACAAATATTTTAGTAAAGTTCTATCAAACAAGTTCACTATAAAAGACCTTCTAGAAGTTCATGATATCAGAATTTATTAACTTTTTTTCCATAGAGAACCTTTAAGCTGTAGTTGTACATTCAAGATAAAACAAATTATTTTTTTATTTAATTTTTCAGGAAACATTACTCTACCTGAATTCCTATGCTTGGTTGAAGGTTTCTCAAAATTGACTGGAAAATTTAGTCATTAATTAATTCTAATATAAGTAGTTTACTTAATAAAACAAAAAACCTGAAATAATAGCATCAATTAATTCAGATTCTATCAGATTCTCGTTGCGCGTGTAAATGTAAAATTATAATAATAATATTGTTTTAGGTGTAGTAAGTTTTTAAAGTATTAGTATTCTATTTAATCATTATTTCGTTGGTATCTTCTTTTCAATACCTCAGATCGGAGTATCGCAGTATTTAGTATAAGTATCGTAATACTTGTCAATTGATAAGTATTTAGATTTCTCAAATTCTGTTAATCATTTTCGTAATTCTGTTTATCATCATTTTGTTAATGAGCAATGTTATTAAATATTAGTACGTATTTATAGAAATAATTCTCTTGCTGTAATCTATTTTGTTTTTTACTTATATGACACTCCCGCAATTTGGTCAACCAATGCTGATCTTGAGAAAAAAAGAAGCTTCTGTATTTGATTCATTTTAATCTTTACCATTATTTATTTTAAAGCATTCGTTTTATGTTTCCGAATTATTGATGTTGTTGTCTTTTCCGTTGCAGCCCTTCAATTCTTTAATCAATTAAAGTTTGTTTTTAGCCAATCATTCTATTTATATTTTAATTAATCTTCCAATCAAATCACATTATGTAAATATTATAAAAACCAATGTTTCTCATTTAATAAATCAATTCAGTTCAAGTTCTAAAACTTAGCTGTTGTTTTCTCGCTCCTAAATGACTCTCCCACAAACACATTACAATACAAACGCCATCTCCCACAATAGGATTTGTTGTCCTGCATAAACAAAACCTGTTTCGATACGCATCAGACTCGAAACCTCCTTTCTTCAGTGGCCCCACTCACTGCAGCTCTGATGGACGAATGGAAGAAAATTCCTCCTCACGTATTTCAAAATCTGTTGGAAAGTCTTCTCAGAAGAATACATGATTATACAAAAGTTGGTGTCCGGATACTTTTGGCCATATAGTGCATTAGAAAACAGATCTTTATACAATGTATTATGTTTAAAAAATAAAATTCAGCTTAACATGGAATCTGAGGACAATTTAAGAACTTTCTAATGCTTAGACAAATTTATATAATATATTTTTGTATTTTAATTAAAGTTATATATATATATATATATATATATATAATTAAAGTTATATCATTTTATTTTTATAAAACAGGGATACCTATCTCTTCTGAACTCATTTTACAAATTTCCAATAAAATTAATCGTTTTTGAACTCATAAAAACCTAACCTTCGGTTTCATTATTGCCATAAAAATAGATTTTCAATTAGAACAATAAAATTAATTTATTCGTATTCAGTTCAGGATCTAAAGAATCAGATCGTTTCCAATTGCAAACACATCCTTCTTTGTTTAATTCATCATTTATTTCTGCTGTTTTACTGAAACTGTCAGCAATGAAATCTTTCTTGCTCTTTTTCGTTGTCTCTATAATTTTATTTGAAATTAATGAAGGTGGCGACCCAAATCCAAATGGTACAACCCCATCGTCAAATTTACACGGTAAAAAAAAATATCTCTTTGATATAATTTTTTACGCTTTTTTATAATTTTTTACAGAAAGTATTTGAGATTTATAATAAATAGATTAGCGTGCGGACGATATTCTTAAATTATAGTGTAAAGCCTTCACAATTGACTAAAAAAAATGCACTTTAAATTACAATTAAAAATGCAGCCTGCTAGTTGCGTCCTGAGTACTGACTGGACATCCAAAGGGGAATGGTGACAGACAGGAGATCACAAGTATAAATAGCGTAATAGGACCAATGAGAAAGTGGAAAATGGCAGGTTGATGTCGGATCGCCGTAGAATTATGAACCAATGATACGGGGTGGGGGAATGGTTAGGAAAAAAAAAACACAATTAGATGAGACCTCAAGCGTTGATCCCTAATGGCAAGCAAGCAGAGCTCATGGCAATCTTTACAAACAAACGATTGTAGCAAAGGATATAGCAATGTTGATAAACAAAGGGCTGTATTGTGGCGAAGCACATGGAGGAAAGGTTATTGTAAGTCGTTGAGCCGGAGGGTCAAAGCCATATTGGTAGATATTGTTTACCGAAGCGTTCTGTAGCAGGAGTTTGTGGTTACAATAAATACCGATTCCTTACACTTCCTGAGGAAATGTGAATCAAATACAGCACGTACTGTCGGGCTACGAAAATTGATAGAATATCCCGTGCTGTGGATACGCGTAGCTGTAATAAATGTGAGGTCACTTTTTGCACATGCTCTGCGGTGTTCGTTAATACTATCACTAAGGGGATGCCGTGATTCTCCAATGTAACAGCAGTCGTCAATAGAGATATACTTATTTTTTAGCTGGGAAACACTGTTGAGCTTTGAATTGCTGTATAAATTAGTCTGTGTAGACCGCACATGTGTGGAGATGAACATTGGTGGATAATCATTTGCGTGTAAATAATTGTAGATGAAGTCCAGTTCATCATTAAATGAGTCCATTGAACTTAGAAACCGCGAAGGTCCTATGAACGGCCAAACAAACTGTATTAATCTTGAAGATTGTAGGTCAAAATGAGTGGATTCAGGTAATGCCTGAATATATTGGCTTGCGGAAACTTCGGTAGCAAAATGACCTTCAGAAGCAGTAATTCAGAAATCGAGAAAAGGATTAGAACCATTCACATCCTTTTCCATTTCCAAACTGATAAATGCTATTAAATATGTTGAACACTTGTTTCTTGGCATCATTGTCCGCGTAGAGGAGAAGGTCATCCACATATCGAGCATATATGGGGAATAAAAGGCGTTGTTCATCTAAAATTCAGTAAGCCTGTCCTCGATGTAAATCATCGCCCAATCTGTCAATAATACGGACGCAGATAAACCCGTAAAATGGTCCGAATGTTGGTGGAAAAAGCACATGATGTATTCAAAAATCTGCTTTTGAAGAGAGCCCGCATCAAAATTAAAATCTGATAGAAACTTTTCGCCGAGCCAGAGCAGTTAATGATTGGCCGGACAGGAATCACTTCCGTTGAATTTAATTTAGACAAAATTCTGTTTTAAAATTGTAAATTCAAAAATTATATTTTAAACAAAATTCAATCGGCGCTAAAACTGACCAACCACAACCACAGCCAAAACGTCTACTGAGACGGCTCTTCTTTACGTTCAGGACAGTGATGTGTCAGTCTACCTATGCTGAAGTCTCGTTAGAAATTTCCGCAGGACACGGTTCATGTCACTCATTAATCCATTGGAAGTGTAAGATATTGTGGAAATCAAGAGAAATAATAACATCTTTGTAGTACCTTTAGACAAAGGTAATAATCCTGTTGTTCTCAATACTTTCATGTATAATATATGGCCCAAAATTTCCTGGCTAATGAAGAGAATATTTCCTTTTTCATCTTCATGAACAAAGACGTCCTAAACCTTCATCGTCACGTGGTGGGAAAGCTGCGCAAATCCGGTCTTCTTCAAGATAAGATGAAAGATGGCGATTTGTCAAAAAATTCTCAAAGTGTTTCCGTACATCCTATCCGGCCAATCGTTAACTGCTCTGGCTCGGCAATAAAGGTTTTATCAGAGTTCATTTTTAAAACCATGGTTTCATTAACAGTTCGATCAAGTTATGCAGTCAAAAACAAAAAGGAGCTTCTTTGCAAATTTCGGGGATTGTCTCCTAAGGGAGGTTACAGCCTCTTCTCCGTAGATGTCAAATCACTGTTCACGTCAGTAACCATACATTTACTTGAAAAAGGCTTTGCCTTTAATTATTAATTACCTTTAAATATTACAATCTCTTCAAACAGATAGACGTTTTTCAAAATCTGCTCCAAATGGTGCGCTCTCTCTTTCAAAGGCAGATTTTTGAATACAACATGTGCTTTTACCAGCAACATTCGGGCCACTTTACGGGTTTATCTGCGTCCGCATTGTTGGCAAAATGGGCGATGATTTACATGGAGGGCACGACTTACTGCATTTTAGAAGAACAACGCCTTTCGTTGCCCATTTGTGCTTGATGTGTGGAGGACCTTCTCCTTTACGCCGACAACGATGCTGAGAAACAACTGTTCAACAATAAAAGAGGCGTACTTTATTGGCACAAAAAAAAGTTAAAATTAATCTAAAAGCGTTAAAAAAGCATTGACGTAAGTTTCGGGATCACAACGATGTAGATCCCCTTTTTCAAAATAATAAAATATAAAAACCCTACCAAGGGTAGGAAAATTCTTCCTTTAAGGATGGAAGTCGTCGGTAGAATGATCGTGGCTCAGTTACTGTGTCGAGTGGATAAAACAGCTATCCACTGCCGTGATACGGGTCATGTCCTGGATATTGAAAATACCCAGATATTAGGGGTTCGTTCCAACAAATATTTACGCGAATTCTATTAATCGGGTTGATCCGACTCCAAAAAAGCTACAACCAGGACCTCTCCACAACTAATATCCTTGAATACGGCTCCTAAAAATATCCTCAAATTAACCCATCTACTTATTTTTGGGAGGCACTTGTGGGTAAAAAGTTCGAGTAAGGAAAAGTTTCTCTTTTTTCTTAATCGATATTTTTTTTTCTCTTCTCTTTCCATTTCTTTAAATCCATTCCTTCCAAGCGCCGGACATTCTATCAACTTTCATAAACCGATAGTACTTGCTATAGCTGATTCACATTTCCTCCGGAAGTGTAAGGAATCGGTATTTATTGTAAATACAAACTCCTGTAAATTACAATTGTAAATACAACGACTACGTTTCGGTAAACAATATCTATCAATATGGCTTTGAGCGCCAGCTCATGGATTTACAAGAACGATTCCCTCCATGTGCTTCGCCACAATACAGCCCTTTGTTTATAAACATTACCATGTGCTTTGCTACAATCGTTTGTTTATTAAGATTGTCATTTGCTCTGTTTGATTGCCTCTAGCATCAATGCTTGAGGTCTCTCCTTAATGTTTCTGCTAACCAGCCCCCCCCCCCCATACCATTGCTTCATAATCTACGGGAATCCCATATCAACCTGTCATTTTCCACTATTTTTTTGTCCTATTACCCTATTTATACCTGTGTTTTCCTGTCGTTACCATCCTCCTTTGGATGTCCAGTCAGCACTGTGGTTGAAACTAGCAGGATGCATTTTTAATGGTAATTTAAAGTTCAATTTTTATTCAAGTGCGGAGGCTTTACATTACAATATTTGAAATATATTTTCTTCATAAAATCTTGTCATGAAAATTTATTTGTTTATTACTCTTTCTTTATTTTATAGTCATGAACAACATAACAGAAAAATCCATATTTACTTGTAAATAATAATATATCCTTAATGTAAATGATAATGTCACAGAATTCATGCGTCAGAAATTGCATCGTGGTATTGGGATTCCGGCCGACAGGAAAATTGAATTTGCAGTACAGCAAATAGCCTTCATGTCACGGTAACATTTGCTTTATGAAAACAGCAGTGAGTTAATAAGGCAATACTTGAAAATCAATAAAAACAACAATGAATATCTCAAAATCTGTAGGGAGTTGGCCCTAAAACCTTTACATATATTTTTTTTGAAGTACTTCGTGTGTACTTTCATTTCACAAAAGGGCACTGAGCTTTGAAAGATAAAGGGTGTTACCTCTCCTTGTTAGTTCTATCCTTTTGTAGATTTGTCTGTTCGTCTCTGTGCTTATCCCACTATCTCAAAGGATCCACTTCAGAGCACCTATTATTCTTCTTTCATTCATAATTCTCTTTTAATATTATATCATAGAAATCTTGATTACAAATAGTAGCTCCAAGATATTTAGCGCGGGAGTAGGCAATAACCATTGTTTAAAAATTTTATAACGAACTTACATGATTTTCAACCTATACAAATAATTATATTATTAAGCAAATATATAACAATAAAAAATTGTTTGTCATTTACTGCTTAATTTGTCTTATTTATTAATCAGAAAAGGATTCGATGAAGTCTTTAGGGAATCTAGAAGGTGCGAATGATGTAGTCAACCAATTCTCGACCCATAGGAGAACTTGGAGGTTTTGAGTCATTATAATGCTCCGTTCGTCATAAAGGACCATCTTCTTCCTCTAGACAAGCACCATGTATCAGACCTTCAGTTATTAGATATTTTAATATCTAATATTGACAATTTAAGTCATGTATTTCATATATTAGTAATTTCTTAGTATTAAAAGTGTAGGTCCATATTTCTTAATATTGGCATATTTAAAGAGATTAAGGACTTCAGTCTCTACCTTCCTCCGAAGTTTAAAAAACAAAACAAAAACAATTAGCATTTGTAGTAGGAAGAATCCTTGCTTTTCTCTTTCTATAATTCTAATCGGTCTGCCTTGTTTTCTTCTGCTGTATAATCAAAAGTAAATGTAGCCTATATTACAAACGATGAAGTTGATAAGCTTTGTAACTTAACATGTATTCCAAAATATATACATCTATACATATATATATGTGCACAATTGCGCATGTATTTTTAAAATATACTTTTGCTTTCCTTCCTTTCTTCTGTTTCATTCCATGATCGGGTTGTATTCATGACTTATTTCTTTTCTTTCAATGAAAGAAATTCGAGAGATTTCGAAAGAAAATTATTCATCATGTATATTTCCATATAATAGTAAAAATAGACCATATACACAAAAGGAATCCATCAAAAAAAGCTTAAAAATAACATGTTTCGGGATAATCTCCCATCATCAGTTTACAATATAAAAATACAAAATCGTAAAAAATAATCGATAAATAATCCATGCTTTTCTAAGAAGACCCTTCCCTGAAAGGTAAACCACTGCATATTAAACAATGCTTCTATCATACTTATCAATACATTTAACGGTACTAGATCCTTCTTGCATTTATTAATATCTAATTCATAAACAAATTTGATGGCATCTTTTATAAGACTTAAAGATAAGGATGTATACAGACTTGTAACATCAAATGACACCATACAATCATCAATCTTTAATTTCACTTTTTTCCGTTCTTCTATGAACCCCATATTATTACTTACACAGAATCTGGATGGGACTTCCTCGTCCGCTGTAATTGCTGAAATGAATCTGGATGGGACTTCCTCGTCCGCTGTAATTGCTGAAATTGTTATGAACTACATACAGCAGCTAGTTTGGGGGGTTGACACTGTCACTAATAATGTATCATTAATGTGCCGATACGTTGATGATACGTTCATTATTATCAATAAACACAACATTAACCAAGTCTTGGATGTTTTTAATGGTATACACCAGGATATACAGATCACCATAGAATTTGAACATGAAGGAAAGATCCCATTCCTAGACGTCTTGGTAATCAGAGATAACATGCAATTTGATACTACTGTTTATAGAAAAGAGACAAATGCTAACATTAAATTACATTTTTCTGCAGCTGGATATATTAAATACAAACTTAACTCTTTATGCATAGCTATAAAAAGAGCGGTCAAAATTTGTCGTAAAGAAATACTCTTAATAAATGAATTACAAAATATTAGGAATATTTTCTCAGGTAATGGCTACCCCATGCATTTCATTAATAAATATATTAATAAGATCTTAAAGGCTGGAAGGAACCAAAGGATTGAAGGCAACGTTAATACAACATATGTTTCCATTCCTTTCGAAAAGAATTTAACTACAAAATTGACTCCATGGTTAAGAGGCTTCAATATTAAGTTGGCACACAAAGCCAAAAACACACTTGGCAGCATCTTATATTCCCATAAAGTAGCTATTAATAATAAAGACAAGATGACGGCAGTTTATGGAATAGAATGTGAAGGCGGTGCTAAAACATGCAGGTACATAGGAGAGACCAAAAGAAGGGTTAGTCTCCGAATGAATGAACATAGAAGAGCCATCAATTGTAACAATAAGCAATATCTTACTAATATTCATCATAAGGCAACTGGACACAATATATTAACAGACAATCCAATTGTTTATGCCATTGAGAAGGACGATTATCTCAAAAAATTTCATGAGTCGCTTATTATTAAGTCCAAGTCCATTCCTTGTTACAATACTGAGGTTTCTATTCTTAATGATCTTGAATATGACATTAAATGAGATGAAATGTTGTCATTATTAGTTATAATTCCTATATTGCTGTTATTGTTTTAATCCATTGGTTGTTAAAGATGTAACATTGGCATTGTTAAACTTATTACTTTGAAAAAATTTTATGTTCTTATGCTGTTTAAAATTTTACTGTAGATGTGTAGGTTCCGATTTTGTATTTTTATATTGTAATCTGATGATGGGAGATTATCCCAAAACATGTTATTTTTAAGCTTTTTTTGTTGAATTCCTTTTGTGTATATGGTCGATTTTTACTATTTCGAAAGAAATTATTGTAGAAATTGTCTTATAATTTAAAACAAGAGTAATTGTTGTAAAACAGTTATTTTAAACCGAATACAAAAAAGATGCCAAAGAAGTTTGTAGAAAGTTTCTCCAACCCTTAAGCATCCACTGGAAAGTTAATTAGTAAGTTTCTTCAAACGGTGTAAGTTTCTGGTTATACTGGATCCCGAAGGCGGAATTTTAACAATAAACATTTCTATTTGCGTTTTAGAAAAGCAGAAAAATATATGTATGAAAATTTTTGTTGTAGCAGACAATAATCTAAATAGCGTAATCAAAAGCTATGAAAGTTGTTGCAAGTAGACAAACTAGAAAATGGTTATAAGAATAAATATTTATTTTCTGTACTGTATTTCTTTATGAATAGCTCATTGTCCAGAACCCCGAAAACTAGAACCACATGTTTGCATTAAATGCAGAACTGATGGCGAATGTACTGATTTGGGTAAAGATAGAGTATGCTGCAAAGCGATCACCAAGAGCTGTTGCTACACTCCTGGTCTTGTAAGAAATTTTCATTTATTCATTTGAAATTAACAATGTTAGTAACCAAAGAGTTGTGTAGGATGATTTAATTTCAATTTGCCAGTCTGGTTAAGAATAATAAAGAGAACTAGTAGGAATTGTATAACCGCCTAATTTTATTTTAATTTTTGCTGATAAAAAAATGTTGAAGTAACTCTACGAAACTTTTCTGCCACCAGATGGCGCAATTGAAATCCGTCAGTAAAATTGGTAATAAAAATCAACTCACTCTGATTCATATTTCTTATTATTTTATTTGATAAAGTTTTCAGAATTAAATATTTTTCTATGGTGAAACCAAAAAATATTACAAATGTTCAAAATATTTTTTATCGCAACAACTGATATGTAATACTGATATTTTTCACTGCAGTTTTTCTTTTAACTAGCAAATGAATTAATGAAATCCAAAAACAAAAACTACAGTTAACTTTGGCTGCATTTCTCCATTCATTTTTTAAGCATCTAACTTGTAAGATTAATAGATCTATCTTAATGTTTCTAACATTATTATATTTTTTTCCTAAATAATAGTTTTTGTTTGTTTGACATGTTGTGATATATATCATTATACGATAAGTCTGATTTATGGATTTATATTAATGTAAAGAGATCGTACGGATTATTCTATTTAGTGAAAAAGAATGTGGCAACTCCAGAAATTAAAAATAAAACAATAAATACACATTCAAAATGAAACAGGAAAATTCATGTATTGGATACCGCAAGCCGATGATCGCCAATAAAAATTGAAAAGACAGTTCTAAGATGTCACCATAGTAACCACTATGCCTCAAGCATTGTTGATTACAAAAATTATACTACTTTGTGTAGTTTATTTCTGTTTAAACATGTTTATTAAAATTTCATTAAAATTCTTTTCCAAAATATTGCTTGCAGAAATGTCGAAAATAGTTATGATGCTTTGCAATAGAGATCGCGAGAGATATATGGAAGTTAGTAATCCATAACCCACGATTTTATTGTTTTTTTGTGTGTTTCATGTAGATACTGACATATTGTTGTAAGCATTTGCCCATTTCCTGCAAAACAGCAGAGGTTTTTCTAGCTCATAATTGACTTTCCAACTCAAACCCTGAAGCATTTAATTTGGTTTATACTGGGACGATCATAGAGCACACAAATTCTTGAAAACTCATTTCTTCAATGTGTAGACAAAATAATATTACTTATACACACATAATAAAATTTAAAAATAAATATATTTACAATAAAAGCCGCTACCGGTTTCTCTGGTGAGGCCACCAGTTTCCTCAGGCGAATAACAAAATTTTCCAAAGGTCAACATTATATACAATCTACACAGGAAACTAATTTGAATAAATGTAATGCAACTTCCCAGAATGCCTTGAACAGACGATTTCGATTCACAAGCAAAGGGTAGAACAGATGGACATGCCACAATCTGTTGGAAGGTAGATTTCAGTGGCAACAGCAGGATTGATGTGGTCGATATCTTGAATCTTCAAATTACGTCGGATCTGCTTTTGAAACGAAATTGTCTGTTCAAGGCATTCTGGGACGTTATGTGTGTACAAGTAGCTACACACGTTAAAGTTATTAGCATTCTTCATTGTATATTTCCGACTTCAGATCCTTTCTCAAGACTTGGGACTAAACCCTAAATGGATATTCGTGATATGAACAAGCAAAGAGGGATTTCTAGAATTACAAAAACTATTCCGACACATTTCTAAAACAGACACAATTATTTGAATGCAAATGGTTCCAGAATAAAAGAAATCACATGTAACATTTCATATATTTTGCTTTCATATATGAATAACAACTTCTCTTTTTTCTTCGTAAATTAATTTTTATATTTCTAATCTCTCTTTTTTTCAGAAATCCTGAAGTTCAGAGCTGTGGAAGACAATGAAGTTAAAGTTACTGGAAATAAAGTTGATCTTAAAACAATTGTATGCATTATCAATGTAATTTCTTTCAAATAAATTAATAGTAATCAAAATTTCTAAAGCATTGTAGTGTGATTTGTATTTGCTAAATACTCTCTTAACTATCTATAAACACATTATAGAAAAACGACTGAAACATTTCGAATACATTTATGAATGTATTTAGTACAGATTAACTATTGCACCTTATTAGCCTAATAAATGCTGTGAATCAAATTGACAATCATTTGGAGTTTTCTTGAATTGATATCAAAGTGGGATTTGATTTAATGTAGCAAAAAAGCCGGGCTTTGACTGAATCGCGTACTGTTAAAATCACTTCCGAAAATAATAAATATATACACATGATAAAATTGAAGGTATTTAAAAGTAACTAATGCTACGACGCTGTGGGATTATTAGAAATTTTTAGAACTCATGGCGTTTTTGTTATGGCATTTTTATGGCTTTTTGCAAGTTTTTAAAAACAAATAATTGTGTTAAAATTTACAGTTTCAAGTGTTGAAAATTTGATTGTGCACTTCTACATGGATTCTATGTGAGCAGGCAAAATTACGTATTTCTGGTTACTGTAGATTTTGAATAAAACAGTTCACAAAATGTGATCAAGGCCGCGGAAAGTGACGTAAGAAATTAACTCCAATTTCTCTGAACTACGCATATTTGAAATATAAAAAAAAATGTTTCAAAATAGTATTGAAAGAAAATAAATGATAGATTACCAACTACACAATTCTGATTTCGTAAAGGCACAGATACAAGGGATAGTAGAGGCATGCTACGGAGAATTCCTGAAAGAATGATCAACTGTAAGAAAGAATTAGTGCTCTGCTTTATAGAGAAAGAATGTGATAAAATTGTTTGGAAAAAAACTCTTTCAAATTCTTGCATCAACAGAAATAGATCCAAAAGATAATCAAATTAATAAGAGAACTATATCTAAATAAGAAGGCAATCGCATGGATAGGTGAAAGTTTAACAGATCAGAAAAGGAGTGAGACAGGATTGTCAAAATCTTATCACCAGATTTCTTCAATTTATTTGCAGAAGTTATGGTGCAACACGCATTAACAAACTGTGAAGCAGGAATAAAAATTAGAGGAGAAAAACACGAAACAATAAAATTCGCTGACGATCAGGCTTTACTAGCAGAGAATGATAACGACATACAGATGTTAGACAGAATAAATCAAACAATAAAAACATTTCGAATGAAAATAAACATTAAGAAAACCAAAGTTATGTTAATATCAAAGCGAGAGAAACAAATTAATTTAACTTAAATAAGTTTCACCGAAAATAAATTCACAAATTTGAAGAATAGAGAATTTTATCGATATGTAAGCAAAACAAACAGTGGGGACATATTCAATATGATATTAATGTATGTCCGAACATCACGGTGTATTTGAATATATAGTAACTGGTATTAGATTTTGAATCAGTTGAGGTAATAATGATATAGAACACAGAAGAAAGGGTATTTGTAGTTGAAAAATACAACCGTTAATACGGTCTAGGACGAAAAGACGGATTAAGACTTGGATATATAAAGAATCGGTTTCAGCTGACGTTTCGAAACACATTAGTGACAGCGTATTTCTTGGTTTTTATCGAAAAATTCCGACGGGATGACGATGAACCGTAAAACAAATGAGAATCAGGGCCCATTCGTTGTTTTCTGGCTTTTAAAAGACTCTCCTACAAATACCATTACAATACGATTTGTTATCCTGCGTAAACAAAACCTATTACGTTACTCCAAAAATAACTTCTGGAAATCGTATTTAATTTCTTCATAAAGTGTACTGTTATTAATCATCTAAATCTTTTTGTATTTTAAGTGTTTGAATTTGTCCAACTAAAAGTTATCCTCGAATTAAAGTTATTAACAAATAAATTGACAATCATTTGGAGTTTTCTTGAATTGATATCAAAGTGGGATTTAATTTAAAGTAGCAAAAAAGCCGGGCTTTGACAGAATCGCGTAGTGTTAAAATCACTGTCCCCATAAGTCCAGTTCTTTACCTCCTCGTGGTGACGGACGGGCAACGTGATAAAGAGGTAGCCTGTGGGTTTCCCGGGGATCAACTCTGTAAGCGGCTAAATTTGAACTGGCGAAGAGGTCGGCGGAAGAATCTTCAAGATCAACGGTGACACTCTTCGATGCTGCATCTGTACTCCAGTGGAGCGGCAGCAAAAGGCGTCTGTTCTTCAGGTTAGAAGCGGCCTGATTTGAACCTGGCAGAAGGTTTAAAATGCATCTTCCAACCCGTTTGGTCAGCGTGGGAGATTAGACCATATTTCCCCTCAAATGAAGAGAAAAAACAAGAAAGGCCACAACAGCCAAGGCCGAAATGGGCACTCACTTCTACCGATAACGACCACTTCTCAATTAAATGACATTTCTAGCTTAAATCCATCTGGAAGGCCAGAAATTGATGAAAAATTGAGAAAACCTCCACTTAGTTCAAGAACTAAACTTTACGTTTTTACCTACAATGTTAGAACTCTACTGGGAGAAGACAGACTAAAAGAATTTGAAAATGCTCTCAAATCTCTTACTTGGGATATTATAGGACTGTCAGAAGTGAGAAAGGAAGGAAACAACATAATAGAAACAAAAGACTATATACTACATACATTTGGAGAAAAAGGTGGACAAGGAGGAGTTGGAATAATGATTAAGAAAAAATTGAAAGTATAATTAAAGACTTTACACCAATATCTTCTAGAATTACATCAGTGACTTTAAGAATAAATAAATCACAAACTATGAAGATTTATCAAGTCTATGCTCCAACCTCCAGTTACCCTGATGAATTAGTTGAAGAGTTCTATGAAGAATTAGAAAATAGTATAAGACTACAGTCAAGCTCATATACTTGGACC
>JAFIDM010000007.1:14202460-14213633 GCA_023159025.1 Thereuonema tuberculata | reverse complement strand
CAAGTGCGTCGGCTTTAATTTTGTTACACAAACATAGTAACATTTTTATTAAACAGATACAATTCTTACGCTCCATTTACATTAATATAAATCCAAAAATCAGACTTATCGCATAATGATATGTATCACAACATGTCAGAGAAAAACTATAATTAAAAAAAAAATATATAATAAAGTTGTACACAGTAAGACAAAAAACTGAATCAATGTAAAACCAAACCAGAATCTAAGATGTTTCCCAAAAATGAATGGGAAAATGCAGCCAAGCTAACCGTAGTTTTTGTTTTGGGGTTTCAAGAATTCATTTACTACGGCAAGTTTCAGAAAAAGATGGGAAGTAACGTCATTGAACCAAGTTACACAGTATCTGTTAGCCCGAAACATAGTTCACCTTTGTAGAAATATGTTCTGCAAGCAAAAGTTTTTGTAAGATGTGAAATTACTTTAAGTTTGTACTGATAGGTAATAAAGCGTTAAAAATTATTTTGGGGGGAAATTTTCAAACTAGGAAAAATCAATCATGCTATTGGTTATTAAGATGTCGAACTACTTGACATCATGGCTGCTTCCACTAGCTCGCACGTCTCAAATATACTTTAAAGTGAATCGTAAAGGTCAGTCTTTGCGCGGTCCTGTGATTTGACTGACAAGAATAAAATTAAAATACAGAAATTAAAATTAAAATTCCGAAAAATTAAAAAACTAAACTAGAGAGAGAGAAAGAAAAACAAAAAAAGCTTAAAGGAGAATCTATCCAGCGAACTTCAGTATGAAAGACGGGTGCTTAGACCATATCGCCACCACACAATACAGATTTCTACGCCTGATATCACTCCCGATCTATTTCGGAAACTGCCTTTAGTCACAAGTAAAACTGCAGTGATAAATATCAATATTACATATCAGTTGTTGCGATAAAAATATTAAATTTCAAAATTTAATATTGTATGGTGTTTGCGTAGAAAAATACTTGATTCCGAAAACATTTTCATAGAAAATAACAAGAAATATGATTTAGATAAAGTTGCTTTTTATTACTAATTTTGCTAGCGGATTTAAATTGCGCCATCTGGTGGCAGAAAATTTTCGTAGAGCTATTTCAACATTCTGAGATAAGCAAAAATAAAACAAAATTAGTCGGTTATTCAATTCGAAGTAGTTCTCTTTATTATTTTTATCCATACTGGCAAATTAAAATTAAATCAACTTACACAACATTTCGGTTACTAAACTTATTAATTTCAAATGAATAAAAGAAAATTTCTTACCAATTTCTATCTAACAGCCTTTGGAGTCCAGCAACAGCTCTTGCTTATCGCTTTACAGCATATTCTACCAGTACCACATTCACCATCAGTTCTGCATAGAGTGCAAGCAAATCGTTCTAATCTTGCAGGATCTAGACATTGATCGTCTATTCATAAGAAATAAATCAAAGAAAATAAGTATTTATTCTTACAAGCATTTTCAAGATTGTCTATTTGCAAGAGTCTTTATAGTTTTTAATTACGTTATTTAAATTATTCTAGATAGCAAAATGTCATTCAAATCTTCAGTTTTTCTCTGTAAATTCTTTGAAATACACTCATTACCAAAAAAAAACGACAACCCTAGAAGGAGTTGTCCGATTGTAATGAAATTTCGTATGCAAAGACATTGGGGCCGCCCATGCAAATGATTAAACTTTGCTGTCCAATGAATGAATAGCGAGAGCTACAACGCATTGGAACTGCGCACTCAGTAGATATATATAAGAAGCGATTCTCAATCTGATGGTCAAATTTTCTGTTGCATTGCGAGTTAGGATACCTTTCATCGACAGAAAAAATGCTTCGCCGCAAGATTCGAGCTCATTACGTTCAACTGTCAGAGTTTGAAAGAGGTCGTATCATTGGATTGAAAGAGGCAGGTTGGACAAATTGGAGAATCGCTCGTCATATGGGTCGAAGTGATGTGGCGATTAGAAGATGCTGGCAGGAATGGGTGGACAGTGGCAGATTTCAGCGTCATGAAGTAAGCGGTCGACCTAGGGCCACAGCAGAGCGGGAGGATAGAGTGATTGTCAGATCAGCTGTCACAGAGTCTGAATCATCGCTATCAACCATCAGACTGTGCGACCCGCACACGAGTGTCCACCTTTACCATTCCCAGACGGCTGAGAGAGCGACATCTACGCTCGTACCGACCGCTACGCCACCTGCCACTCACGTCTGCACACCGTCGGGCCAGATTACAGTAGTGCTTGGATCGATCTGGTTGGAATGATGCTGACTGGGGACGTATAGTGTTTAGCGACGAATCCCGCTTCTACCTGTGTCCTGACGATCGTCGCAGACGTGTGTGGAGACGCCCAGGGCAGCGTGCCGATCCTGCTTTCACTACTGCACGCCAAACAGGCCCTCAACCAGGAGTTATGGTCTAGGGTGCCATTTCCCTTGATAGCCGAACCCCTTTGGTCGTCATTAGCGGCACACTTACAGCACAGCGGTACGTCGACGACATTCTGAGACCTGTTTTGCTACCCTTCCTTTTGCAGTACCCTGGCCTTATTTTTCAGCAAGATAATGCCAGACCATATTTGGCACGTGTTGCTATGACCTGTCTTGCAGCTTGTGAAACACTTCCTTGGCCAGCCAGATCCCCAGATCTCTCTCCAATCGAGCATGTCTGGGATATGATGGGAAGGCGACTGCATCCACCAGGGAATGTGGATGACCTAGCCCGACAATTGGAGCAAATTTGGCAAGAAATACCGCAGGAGACGATCAGGGAGCTTTATCACTCTATGCCACGTCGTGTGGCAGCTTGCATTCAGGGTAGAGGTGGGTCAACACCTTATTGAGGTCATTACTTTGTAACTCTGTAACTCTGAAATAAATCATTCAATTTGTCTGAAAGTTTAATCATTTTCTATGCTGTACATAATCTTCCTCTCCACCAATTTTTGTCTCCATTGGACAACTACCTCTAAGTCGTCTTTTTTTTTATTAATGAGTGTAGTTGTTCAATTTCTTTCATGTGTTCCTGTGTCTTTTTTTTTCGTGAAACCATAAAGACAATACAGTAGAAATTTTGAGAGCAAAATTAAATGCTGTCAATGATAATAAGGTTGAGTATCGCTAATCTGGAATTCCGAAATCCAAAACTGAACATACTAATGTGGTTGAAGGCATATGCAGGCCTTCTTCTCGTTGCTCTGAATGATGTATTGATCACCTAAGAAATATTAGAAAAATAAACTGATGATAATTGTTTAGGATCATAATGCTGAGGATTTCTCTGGATTTTCTATCAACTGGGTAATGTAGGATATTGTGGTTATTTATCTGGCCACTGGTTTCTAGAAATGAAGTAGATTAGACTGAAGTTGGCTCTAACTGTGTTCTCTGTGTTCTAACTATGTTTTGTACTGTTTTGTTTATTCAGGGAGAGCAAGGGCTATTTATAGCTTATTTACAATGATCGGTCGTTGGCTAAGGGCTTTAACAGTTCAATGGGTGATTAAAATAGCATATGATTCGTAACTGAAATTAACTGAAGATTTTAAATTACAGGGAATTATGGGAACCCTCAGCCGTTGAAATTCAAAAGTAAACAGAACAGGAAAAGATCGTTAACGGTCATCATTTGAAATTTACAACTGATTAGATTCTAATTGAATGGAACACTAAAATACATATAAAAGTAAATAGGATAAAATAGAATAAGCAAAATAATTATAAATAAGGTTATAAAAACTCATCACAATATTCCTTTAGCCAAACCTTTAATGCTTTGTGTTATAAGCACTGACCGATAAACGCGTCATTACATTTCTCTCTAATTTTGGTTTTCGGAATACACGGTTGGTCATTAACAACACAATACGCTGCTCTGATTGGCTAAAAATGACTGCAGTCATCCCTATCAAGGACGAAGTCTGGGGAGATATAAGTAAATCCACACTATATGTCAGCCATTTTTCGATCTTCCGCAGAAGAAAATCTTTGCTTATTTCATTCGTATTCACATTTTTTTATGTTCAATAAAAAATTACTGCTATGGAAGTGAATATTTTTCACGTCTCTGCAACACTACCTTGTCAAATTCCAAAACCCAGAAAAATCCCAAAGCCGAAATATTTTCGGGTCCCAAGCATTCCGAGTTAGATATACTCAACTTGACTGATTCTCGTGATAGAGGCATTGGCTGTACTAAATTTTTAATCATCAACCTCGAACTGCACAGTTCTAGTAACAGTAATTTAATAATAAGAGTGAAAAAATATTAACTCACATTATTGATATTCTAAACGTTGTCAATTAAGTTGGCTTACTTATGTCACTGAAGATTTGCTACTACATACAGGGTATTTGAGAAATGGTAGACAAAGCGAAAAGATGCAGGTTGCAAAAGTCATCTTGAATCGAAAATGTTTTATGATATTTTGTTATAGTTTTAGAGTGAGGAAATGAATGCTTTGAGAATGGTCCCTAATCAAAGAAAGCTCAGTTCACATTAGGAAGTGTAAGTAAATAAGGTAAAGGTTTATTACAAAAAGTACTCTGGATAACAAATGCTATGACTGAAAATAGGTAGGATAATTAAAAAAAATGCTGAAAATGGCCAGAACTGAGCTTTCTATGATTAGGGACCCTTCCCAAAGCATTCATTTCCTAACTCCAAAACTATGACCCGTACAACATAATGTCGTAGAACGTTTTCGACTCAAAATGACCTTTGGACCCGTATCTCTTCGCTTTGTCTACTATTTCCAAAATACTCTGTATATGCAAAAAGCCTAAATGTTACCAGTTCTAAATGCTGCTACCAAAGCATGCTTTATAAATGAAAACATTTATTAATGTTAACTATCAAAAAATTTGAAATATAAATTGAGAATTATTACGTGGATCTGGGGTTGTTGTTGTTGGTTGAGTTGTTGTTGTTGTTGTTGGTCGGGCTGTTGTTGTTGTTGTTATTTTTCGGGTTGTTGTTGCTGTTGTTGTTGTTGTTGGAGGCTTGGTCGTGGTTGCTGCAGTTTAAATTAAAATAAAAATACCATAATTATTCCTATAAGCATTTTTTTCTGTAAAAAAAACGTTAAGTAGACTATAGTTTTTAGCAAAGATTCAACTAAAAATAATGAATAAAAGATATCTATATCGAAGTACAAACATACTTTAAATATTATTACATACTTTTATATCGTCAAACTTTATAAAATTAACAAACACATGTGAGATCAAAAAATAAATCTTAATAATAACATAAAAATAAAAGAAAGTACGAATAATAAAAATAAAGTAGAATATAACGAATAAATTATGAAATGGAAGTAATATTTGTAATATTACTTAATGTTTAATAATTATTGGTTATTATAAGAATGTTCAAGGCAAATGTGATAAACAGTTACAAATTCCTGATTTATTCTACACCCTCGGGTAAACATAAGTAATAAAAATATAACAGAGAATAAAGAATAATTGAAAAAGGCATTGTTCTTACAGAAAATTCATTTATAACTTTATTTTATGTTAGTAAAAGCCCAGAAAAACCCAAATTACTTAATATTTGTTAAATAAGAAGATTTAAATATTTAAGATTTGTTCTAGTTTCAACTCAATTCAGTACAGTAAAGAATTATTAAATTTATAAATAAATTTGCTATTTAGAATGACCAATCAATTATATTTTTCTCCTTGTTTCCTGAAAAAAAAAATAAGAAAATAAATTAATGCATGTGAATTTCTATCTACAATGAGAAAATTCTACAATTAGAAAATTTTAAAATTCTCTCTACAATGAGAAATGGACAAATTCTGAAAACCTGCACTGTTAGGCTTTCTTTTATAGAAGGTTTCTTTGAGTACTGTTTTTAGATTCTTGTATTATAATGAATTGAAAGTGCTATTAATGCCGTGTAGACAAACCTACACCTTATTTGCATTTAGTACTTATTTAGTATTTAGTACCAGCTGTATTTGCTTGTGGTTACGACGGAGTTATTTTTAGGTAGAAATAACGACAAAATGAATGATTGAGAATGGAAGTGTTTACAATTCCTTGAATTTGATTGTTATAAGCATTGCTTGAATGTCATGAAGCCAAGAGTGGGTAATAGAGTTGATGCCTTGTGGACTGGAGTGGTGCACTTGGATATGACAGACGGAAGAAACTCTAGAAAAATTTCTTTAATTTTTCTTTGATATTTTAACTGATATGCTTGATTATATACTTAATTATTATTATTGTTTTGTGTATATTTAGCCTATTTACCAGAAAATTGGGACTTATTAAATCAGTTAGTCTGTGTGTATGTTTGTGTTCTCTTGGTACAATTTTTGAACTACCGAATGATCTTCCTGAATCTTTGTATTTTGCGATGAGTGGGTGTTCTTATCGAAAAATTAGCGCGAGAAGGCGAAAAAATATTAGCCTTTATTTATTATTTTCTTTATTTATTATTAATTTAATTTATCATAAACTTCAAAGTCTATCATTTTTTTATTTCTTTACTGTCTTCTGCTGTACTTTCTTTGCTTTCGTAAAATATAATTTTTCAAAGAATAGCTGTTCTTTCAAGAATCCGTTACGTCGATTTCAAGAGATCAGGTAAAAAATCTTACAAAATAAGCGGAATTAAATCTGGCGATATTCTATTTGAAAGCGTAGCAATTATTGAAGTCCATCAAGGAAATAAAAGGTTGTAATGTTTTTAAAAGTCATTGTGTTTCGTCCTTCTTATCAGTATACTCTTTTTTTTCTTTTTATTTGCATTACAACGTACAGGTGGTAATTGGAGAAAGATGATGAAATGAGAAGAAAACAATAAGTAATTTCTGTAAAAACTTTCAAAATGTCGCACTCCTATTCAAAAAAGGAAATATCTTTCTATGTTTATGTCTTTTTTTTTTGGGCCAATGATTGGAACAAGAACAAATAGATTATGTAAACAACTGTAAATAAATCCACAATACATCGTTCCAAAGTAATAAATAAATGTTTATCCATTTTGAAAAATCTTACTGTAATTCCTTGCATTACTTGATCTTCACTTGAAAATTCGGTCGGTGATTACTTATTAAGAAAAAATATACAAAAAGCAAACTTAACGTCCGTAATAATTCATAAATAGAGAGAAAAAATCAGACCCGGACAACAAATATGCCTTCACACATTGAGCCAACATCAACGGAAATTTTGAACAGCTGTTTCACCCTTATTAGGAATCATCAGCAGAATTTACCTTTGATGTTTGGATCAGTTGCGCGAAAGCTAAGCTAAAAGCATTCTAATTTGCTTTTCATTGAACTTATGATGTTGCTTTTTTGTAATTAAATTCCTTAGTGCCTTTCAGTGAAAGGACAAGGGATTAATATTGAGGATTTCACAGGATTATTTTTTAATTGATTGTTTTTTGTTTTTTTTTATCTCGGCGGTCCATTCCCGAGATCGAGAATGCTTTTACATAAAGCTTTCGCGCAATAGAGCCAAACATCAAGGGTAAATTCTGCTGATGATTCCTAATAAGGATGAAACAGCTGTTCAGAATTCCTGTTATGTTCCACAGTATCAAAGGAACTATGGGACAAAGGCCGAACCACGAGAAACAGCCTCAAACCAAGATATCGCGCCACCAAATTGACAGTCACTCGGGTAGGAAGCGTTCTCCTGGCATCCGCCAAACCAGACGCGTCTATCGGACTGCCAAATCGTATAGCGGTATTCATTACTTGTTTCCAGTGCTCCACAGTCCAATGACTGCGTTTTGAGAAATGCCTAAACAGATTGATGAGCTTAATTAAAATTTATTAAAAATCTTTCGTCTTTATCATAAGAATGTGCTAATTTATCACAAGTTAGACCAGATGAGGAATTTCATTTATATAAATTTATGTATTTATATATAAAATGTTTCAGAAATCAAAAGTCAATTTTTATTTGTTTGTCTTTAACTTTAATTCGTGGATAACTTTTAGTTGGACAAATTCAAACACTTAAAATACAAAAAGAGTTTAGATGATTAATAACAGTACACTTTATGAAGAAATTAAATACGAATTCCAGTAGTTATTTTTGGAGTAACACAGCAGGTATTGGTGTATGCAGGACACCAATACCTGCAAATAGTATTGTAATGGTGTTTGTAGGAGAGTCTTTTAGGAGCAAGAAAACAATAGTCAAGTTTTAGAACTTGAACTGAATTGATTTATTAAATGAGAAACATTAGTTTTTATAATATTTACAGAATGTGATTTGATTGGAAGAATAATTAAAATATACAGAACGATTGGATTAAAACATAACAAACTTAAATTGATTAACTAATTGAAGGGCAGAAACGGAAAAGAATTTAAAAATAAATGCTTTAAAATAAATAACGGTAAAGATTAATATGAATCACATACAGAAGCTTTTTATTTTCCTAAGATCAACATTGGTTTATAAAATGGCGGACTGTAACATGAGTAAAAAATAAAATAATTGTAGCAAGAGAATTATTTTTCTAAATACGTACTAATATTTAATAATATTGCTCATTAACAAAATGATGATAAACAGAATTACGAAAATGATTAAAAGAATTTCAGAAATCAAAATACTGGTGTGTTCTTATCAATTGTCTACGATATTCCGATCTTAGATATTGAAAAAAAAATACCAACGAATGATTAAATAGAATATTAATGGTTTAAAAAGTTACTATACATAAGAGTACATTATTATTACAATTTTACATTTATACATGCAACGAAAATCTGATAGAATCTGAATTAATTGATACTATTATTTCAGAGTTTTTGTTTATTAACTAAATTACTTATACTAGAATTAATAAATTACTAAATTCTCCAGTCAATTTTGTGAATCTTCAACCAAGCGAAGGAATTCAGGTAGAGTAATGTTTCCTGAAAAATGAAATAAAAATATAATTAAGCAACTTATTCAAGCATGTACAAATATAGCTTAAAGGTTCTCTATGGAAAAAAAGTTATTAAATTCTGATATCGTGAGCTCCCAGTAGATGGTCTTTTATAGTGAACGTGTTTGATATAACTTTACCAAGTTCTTTGTTAAAAATGTCAACGCCCTGTAATAGAAACATGAGTTTGTTTTGTAGGGAATATGTGCTCAGCTGTCTATTCTATCAGAATCAGATAAGTAGAATAAAAAACAAAAGAGTGCAAATACTGACGATTCATCGAATGCATTTAAGTTTTCAAGAATTACTTTAAAGAAACAGACAGTCATAAAGAATAAAAGCGATGGTAGCATAAAGGGAAGACAGGTTGATGATGATAAGAATATAATAGGGTAAACAATTCTGCTGTCTGTTAGAGCAGTGGTACTCAAAGCGTTGGTCCCCGAAGTATTCGTTAAGGCTCCCTGACAATATACAATACAGAAAATATTAGAAACTAATTAGAACCTCGCATTATGTACCTAAAATTATATAGAAGATAAAAGTTTACAGTATAAAATTAGTTTGTCAAATGTAATCTTAAAGCAACCGTTCAGCACAGCCTAGTAATCAAGGCGACGGCCTGCAACGAGGTTAATACGCCTGAACATCGAATCCCGGAATCAGCATCCATTTTTCCTTCCTTTCCTTTGGTTTTTTTTCTACTCTTATTCTTCGTATTATCAGCCGTTCCATAATGGTTTCCTGAGGAAGGCAATAGAAAACCACCTTAGTATTTATTCCAAGAAATGTGACAAAAACCAATGTGACAAAATACGTCGCTGACTTGTTATTAAGGCCGGCCATGCGACACAAAAAAAATCTAATACAGTGCAACATGGATAATTCGAAGCTGAAGGGACCACTACAAAACTTCGAATTATCCAAGACTTCGAATTAAACAAGTTACATCTTTTAACTTTAATTTCAGGTCCACTGAATGCTTGAAAAGATTATTCTGTCAATAAGTAAATATTTATTCAAAAAGATCACGGTATGAAAGACTTAAACACTATATGTATGTAAACAAAATATGATTTATATTACGTAAGCTACAGTATATATTATATTCAATACAGAAAATTATAGTTTTTCAAAAAATTGTGCAATGTCTGATTGTTTTGTAGAATTCAGTCGCTTAAGGTTAGCAAAATCATCAAGCATGTTTAGTGAACGGAAAACAGCTTCACTTACGTTGGTTTGTCCTTCAATGTACCGACGAAATTCGGCGCTATCCCGTACTCGTTGGCGATTTGGCATTTCTTCACAGCCTTTTCAACCTCGCGAATGACGGTGACCTTTTTCAGCGAACGTTAAATTCTTGTACACGCGTGGTTTATTGAAAGCCATGGTGACACTGACAGCAGGAAGCTCGAATGGCGTCTGAAGCGTCACGTGTCGAATGGCGTCACGTGTCGAACGGTGGCGGGAAGGGGATTGCAGTTGTCACGTGTCGAATTTCTTAACGATGAAACGCCGAAAAGTCGTTATGGTTCGAAATTTTGTATAAAAAACTTCGAATTAAGGAAGTTGAACTTCGAATTATCCACGATTTTTTAACATTGATTTAATAAGAAGTTCAAGGGACTAAGAGAAATCTTCGAATTAACCACGATTTCGAATTAAAGACGTTCGAATTATCCAAGTTGCACTGTAGTACATAAAATCTGAAAAAGTCAAACATGTTTTTATTTTTGAAACTTCAGTTTTACTGCGATTCATTTTTAATATATTTTAGTAAAGTATCGGCCCACAATCGATTGGAAATAAAAAAAATGGTCTTTTTCTACAAGCACTGCATCAGACTATAGTGATGACTAATTCAAATGTTGAGAAATTTAAAAGAATGGACTAGAAAATTTTCTTCAAGTAATTTGATTTCCTTTTTTCAATTCCTGTCTTGTTTATTTTTATATTATTGCAAATTATTATATATGTATATTTTAAAATTAGGTATCAATCCACGGCACAAAGCTAAAGTTAGGATTCGCACCTTGAGTTGTCATCGGGAAGAGACTGGGACGGACCGTTTCGTCCTTACTAGGACTCCTCAGCCAGCCAAACTCCCCTGATGACAACTCAGAAAGTGCGCAAGGTGTTAGTATCCCGGTTCTCGCACCCGAGAAGGACGAAACAGTCCGTCTCAGTCTCTTCCCGATGACAACTCAAGTGCGAATCTTAACTTTAGCTTTGTGCCGTGGATTGATACCTAATTTTGAATTATTC
>JAFIDM010000007.1:14161304-14178493 GCA_023159025.1 Thereuonema tuberculata | reverse complement strand
ATGACATATTAACACTGACTATATTGACTGGCTGTACATTAGACTGGTTATATGTGTGTATGTGTATATATATATATA
This sequence comes from Thereuonema tuberculata, assembly GCA_023159025.1. Taxonomy (NCBI): domain Eukaryota; kingdom Metazoa; phylum Arthropoda; class Chilopoda; order Scutigeromorpha; family Scutigeridae; genus Thereuonema; species Thereuonema tuberculata. Next base: position 14,178,415 of record JAFIDM010000007.1, on the reverse strand, counting down.
CTATGCTTTATGTACCTAACTATCTTATAAAATATAGTATAATATAGCTAACTGAAAAACAACAAGTGTAATTCATTTTTTTTTAATTCTTGACTAGTACAAATTACAATAATTGGATGAGTACATAAAGTACTTTAATAGCTCATAATTAAATTGTTCTATTCTTCAATTTGATTAAAAGTTCTTAGATCAATAATATTAATATCTTTGCTCGGCATTGCTTAAGTTGCTTAAGGAGTCTTATCGTTGAAGGATCACTAACACACTGATTATGGAAGTTCACACAAAGTAAATCACATGAAGTTCCGTCACTGCTTAATAAATAATAAATTCACTCACTAAAATACGTTTGCTAATTTCGCACTCTTTCAAAATTAGCACACTAAATCTTCTACTTGAAGATCAATCAAATAATAAACTTATAGATTTAATCACTACCGAAGTAACACACTTGGTTCTTCTGTAATTCAAAAGCACTAACTATTTTGCACTATCTTGCCGATGTCTTATTATCTTCACTTTAAGATAAAGTTGTAATATCAGCTTCTTCAAAATTATTCACTTGCTACTATCGATGATATTCACCCCCTAAATGTTCGTTGATATTTCGTAGATTATCCACTTGTAACTTTTAGTAATAAAATTTCGTACCGGTACCCATAGTTCATGAAATGATTTGACTACGTTGACTTCTTACGGTAGAAGCACTATCGCTTATTAACTTTCCGACTTCTCTTGATTTTCCCTCTTACTTGCTTTCATAAACACTCGAATGAATAACCTGCAATGTGGTCTTCTTTTGAATCAATCGTCGGCTTTCTATTCTCAACTTTGTGCAGTCTTCGTTTGAACCATACAGCGAATTGGATTAGGCCTAACGGAATTTCTCACAACGAAAGTATCGCTCAAAACTAACTAACCGTAAATAAATTGCTGCCAACTTGTCTTATATATGTTCAGCAAATCCAATATATTCCAGGGTTGATGAAATAGATTGCTTGAACGTTAAAAATTAGTTATTTTAACAGACTTTAATAAGACCACTAAAGAGAACCTTACACGTGCTGAACAGCTAGGAGGTGGGACTCAATTGATGACGTGATTTCTGAGCGGCATGGCCTTCTGTTTCTCGTCGGCCTCGAATTGGTAATAAAAATCAACTTAATCCAAATCACATTTCTGATTATTTTATTTGATAAAGTTTCCAGATTCAAATATTCTTGAAACTTCAAGAATATTCTAGAAGAAATAATATTGATATCCTTGAACAATTTACTAAGGATGACATATATGATTTATTAGGTAAACTAGTAAGCCATCTTAATATTCTTGTTGGAAGCACATTTAAGTTGCCCATCGTATTCTATCCTCAAAGAAAAACAAAGAACAACCAATCATTGCTAAATCTTCATTAAAAGCAAAAGAATTATGACTTGTAAATGCCAGAAAAAAGAAAATCATACTAAACCTTGATATATTTAATTCATCCATCCGTAGTATTCTGTCCGGAGACAGGTTCAATTCTATGGAATTCACGGGGAACTCCCAGAAACACCTGGGGAAAGATACTGGGGTGGTTCCCGTTGCCTGCCCCGGGACGACATTAAGGAATGACGTCAGACCGAAGAGAAAGTGAAAAAGAGGCTAACAACACAGGAAAAGAAATTGAAATAGCCAAGCCACGGCCGGGAACCCGGCTGCCGACACAATGCCCGCACGGCAGACCACCATCAAGACCGCTCGGCCACGCCGGCACGGCATATATTTCATAATAATGATCAATCAAAGATTTTCATAAATGAGAATCTAACTGCTAAGAAAAAAGCTTTGCTTTGGAAAGTAAAACAACTATCTAAAGAAAAACAATATAAATTTGTTTGGATCAGGAATGGAAAGATGCTTGTTAGGAAAAATGATAATCAGAATATGTGATGAAAGTGAATTGAAGAAACTCTTTAAAAAAAAAAACTATATTCATTTCATTCATAGTTCTCTGCCAAGGGCAGGTCCTTCACTGCAAATCCAGCATTCTCCAATCTTTTCTATTTTCTGCCTTCCTCTTCGTCTCCACATAAGATCCATTTACCATAATGTTGTCGATCATCTTAAATCTTCTTCTGCCTCGAACTTTTTTACCGTTCACCATTCCTTCCAGTGCATCCTTCATTAGGGAGTTTCTTCTCAGCCAGTGACCCAACCAGTTTCTTTAATATAATATAATACCCAGCTCATATCACCACTTATAGTACACCCTAAGTATTTTAAGATGGAAGAAATAAATATATACCACCAACCTACTAGTGTTTTTCCAAGCTTAAATGACTGTAATAATTATAATTCAAATGATAAAAAGCTTAATTTGCATATTTTTAATTATTAGAAGTTTATGGATAAATTTTGATTATCAACATTAAATACACAAAATATTAATAATAATATTGATTTTATAATACTTGTTGAAATCAATGTAAATTTGAAAAACCTGGACTCTATACGTTTTAATATGATTTATAAAGATAGAGAAAATAAAAGAGGGGAAGGAATTTTGGTTTTAACTACAAAAAATGTATGTTATAAAAGAAATAAACATGGATACAATTAGCTGTTAAAATTTAATATGTACAGTCATTAATAATATAAATAATCGAACTATAATTTTATTAGCTATTTATAGACCATCAACTACTGACAAAATAAGTTTTTAACTGAATTACAAAATATTATAGAACATCTTACATCTTCTTATGTAAAAATTATGCAATGCTTATAGTGGGAGATATGAATATTAGTATATTGGATGATCCAACAAATTACTTTGTTCAAAAATATATAGAAATTTCCCATACTTTTGGTTTAAAAATTTATATTCATAAAATCATAATCTTGAGATTTTACGACTAATATATCAACTTCAAAAACATGTATTGACCATTGTGTCGCTAAAGCAGATATAATTCACTTAATTTATGAATATTATACAGAATGATATATCTGATCATTATATGATAATTATTCAACTAAAAAATTGGAAGAATAGTATAAAACAAGATACAGAATTAAATTTTTAAACAAAAAATACAATCTATACTACTGTTATAAAGCTGAAGAGTTTGTGTTTTCTCAAAACTACCAGTCCGATTTGAAAAATTCTTTTTTGTTTGATAGCCCGTTTATTGAGGAAGATTATAGGCTATATAACATCACACTACAACCAATAGGTACAACCAATAGGTATAGCAGTAAACATAAACGTCAACCAATCTGGCAAACTGAAGTGTGTGGCGGCAACAATCTGACATTGAAAACAGAGATCGAATACATTATTGATAGGGGGAAGGGGAAGCAAACGTGTGTCAAAAAACAATATAAAAAAAGTTACAATTATATGTATAATAACAAGGACATGGTATGGTATAATGATATTAATACAATAAAATTCTCTTTATAAATATGCATAATAAATTTAATTAAATAATTAAAAATATTTAAATAAAGGTTTAAATTCACAAATAATAGATTGAAAAATAAACAAGGCGGAAAATCATTATGATATATATAACATCGAGTAGATTGAAAAGGGTTCAAAAATGGGATAAAAGAAACTATTTCAATAAAACAAAAACAAAACAATTTTTAAAAAAAATACAATTTTGTAGCTAATTTTATATTGTTTTTTGATTCATGTTTCCTTCCCCTTTACTCCATTAATAATGAATGTATTCAACTTCTTTTTTGAATCTCACAGATTGCTTATTTATATCCGATCCGTCTGCTTATTTGTAATTTGAAAATGGCAATTGGAACTATAATATCTATACTACTATTACAAATCTATCGATGAGAACCGAACATTACCGAGAAGAACTGTAAATGTTCAGGTCAGCGAGCGAGGTACCATGCTATACGGCTCAGTGCTGTGGTCGGATCCATGTGCAACAGCTGTGCTCAAGCGAACTAATTTTTGTAAATGTGTTTGGTTAATTTAATGGAATAATTCTATGCGTTTCCTATATTTAGGGTACGGGTACTAACCCTAATACCTACTCATACGTTTGACTTAATGTATATAAATTTTAGGTTTTAGTTAGGTTTAAAGAAAATCAATTTGTAGATAGTTTTTTTAATTGGTTGCAACGATCGTGTTATGATTAGATTATAGATTCAATTAATTAAATATATTACTTTATCTATCTACACTAATATTATAAAGCTGAAGAGTTTGTATGTTTGAACGCGTTAATCTCTGGAACTATTTGCATTAGATAGCCCGTTTATCGAGGAAGGTTATAGGCTGTATAACATAATCCTACGATCAATAGGAGCGGAGCAGTAAACACAAACGTTAATCAGCGGCGGAGGCGACGGCGCGCTGGTCGGGCACGGATTGGCCGCACAACGAGAACCGAACATTACTGAACTGTGAATGCCCAGTTCAGCGAGCGAGGTTCCATGTCGTACGGCTCAGTCATGTGATCGGCTACTTATTCAACAGTTGTGCTTCAACGAACTAATTTTTGTGGATGTTTTTGGTTAATTTAATTAGATATGTATAATTACAAATTAACGCGGGTGAAGCCGCGGGGCATGGCTAGTTTCTAATATACAGTATATAATATTCAATACCCTACAACACACAAGTGCTTTTGTGTGGAAAAACTAGTATACTATTTGTTGAATAAAAACTGATGAAAACTTGTTATATGGTGACTAACCTATACTAAACGATATTTAAATCTTGTAATGACTTAGTATGTATCCAGCAGAATTACTTATAAAATATTAACCTCCTTTTTACATTTTGAATAAATTCATATGTCTTTAATTATTATAATTAAAGTTACTTAACTAGTGCTTCAAAACATCAAATTTATTATACTTTAAAATCACACATATTATTGATCTTCACACTTAAATAGTTCAAGGAAATTCTTGACTGTTCTTGCTATAAGAGTGTCAATATCTCAAATCTTATTTTCAAGACTTTTTATGAGTTCAATTTTCTTATATCTAAATGACTTTCCACCTTGTGATTTATGTTTATTCATAATGAATCTAGAAATAATATTTCTAACCTAAATGACTTTCCACCTTGTGATTTATATCTATTCACAGTGAATCTAGAAATAATATTTCTCTCTATTCTATATAAAGTTAACTAGAATCATTTCTAATCGTTATCAAACAATTATCAGTTTATCAGTCCTACAATAAATATGCCGATCTAAAACTTTAGTATAAATTCTTGTTTCCCGATATCTTCTTCTTTTGAAGAATTCGAATATAAGTAAATATTGTTCTACTTACAGATTCCTCGATTTATCGATCCAAATAAATTGTCCTCTGCTATTCTTGATAACTCTTGTATCCATAGAATTGAAATTTATTCTGTCATCGTAGAACATTCCGCCATTCGATGATAGACAATCGCAATACTCTTTGCCGTAAACGCTCGCCGTCAAATTGAAGCGGAGAGAAAATACGCGACGCCATGTGTAAAGTTGGATGATGTTTGAGAAACTGTGTGCAAATTGTAATAATAAGGTTATAATAGAAGAATTAGCAATAATTAACAAATAGAAAAGTGATATTATTATTTATTATTAACAAAATGTATGTGTAAGACATATAACAACATGTGAATACTGATAGCATGTAATAATTTGATTGTTCAAAAAAATTTCGCGAACTCATTATTGTAAATAGGCTTGAGAAAGAGGGAACGACATTCCCTTGAAAATTTACTTTTATAATAAAAGTAAATTATTACACTTAATTTAGAGATGTTGAAGATCTTTTATCACAATAAATACTGTAGGAGAAAAGACCTACAAAGGAGGTATGGAACAGTTATAGTTGTGTTTGCCGGGCATAACAGCATAACAGCTTTGTGCATTGTTTCAGTATTCTATCTTCCTGTTTATAATAGTATTATATTTATTTTCGTAAATAATAGTTTTTATTTGTTTGACGTGTTGTGTGATACATATCATTATACGATAAGTCTGATTTATGGATTTATATTTATTAAGAATATTCTTTGCTATTATGTTGTAGTTTTGATTACTTATGTTTTAAATATGTTTTTCTTTATATATGCATCTGAAGACGAGAAAATAATCTCGAAACATGATATGTGAAGATATATTTTTGTTTATCAAGACATGTGTGTTATGGTCTCTTTTATATTTATACAGTCTACACACAATGTATAACTTTACTTAAAAATTATACTACTTCGTAAAGTTTCTGTTTTATTGAAATTTCATTAAAAATCAGAATTATTAAATCCCATAAGATAAATCTAGTAGATAAATACTCTAAAATTTTTATTATTCGCCTGAGGACACTGGTAAATAAAATCGTAGCGGATTTTATTGTAAATATATTTATTTTTAAATTTTATTATGTGTGTACAAGTAACATTACTTCCTCTAAAAATTACAACACACGTTAAAATTAGTAGCATTCTTCCATGTGTATTCCTGACTTCATACCCTTTTCTCAAGACTTGGTACTAAATGTCCAATCTTAATCTTCTTTGAAATTGTCTTCTTTTAAAATCGTTGTCTTCTTTTAAAAAAAACTATTATCTCCAAAAAATAAACGTCCAATCATAAAGCTTTAATCATAAAGCTTTACTCACGTTTGTAAAAGATAAAGATACTAGGATTTAAGCTTGGACATTTAAAAATTTAAGATTGGAGATTTATTTTATTTGAAAAAAAGACAATTATCAGGACAATGTTTTGGACATGAGATGTGAACGTTTTTGTATATCACTTTTTTGTTTATTATTTCAGGTTTTAGAATTCTTGATTGTATTTTATTATTTTATTATGTTGGTGTTGGGGAGGAGGGAGATAGTCTCTCTTCTCATGAGGTTTAAAAAAAAGGCTTGATAAAGTGGGCCTACGAAATATCGTCAGTTGTTGTAATGTTTGGAGTTTTTTAAAGAAGTTATTAAAAAATTATTTATGATGTTTTAAGGAGAGTTCTTTTACTTATTAATAATGATATTAAGGTGAAGAGTTATATGCGGTCAAGAATTTCGGAAGGAATTTCTAAATTAAGGTAGCGACATATATTTGTAATAAGATTATTTAAGTTTGTAAAAGATTAAGGATAGAAATAGAATAGAAGACAGCTTTATGATTGGAAGTTTATTTTTTTGGAGATGATATTTTTTTAAAAGAAGACAATGATTTTAAAAGAAGATTAGGGACTAAACCCTAAGATGGTTATTCATGATATGAACAAGCAAAGAGGGAATCCTAGAATGTCAAAAACTATTCCGACACATTTCTAAAACACACACAATTATTTGAATGCAAATGGTTTCAGAATAAAAGAAATTACGTTTGGCGTTTCATTTTTTATTCTTGGAGATCCGCAATAGCAACTTACTTTTTTTTCTCCTAAATTAATTTTTATATTTCCAATCTCTTCTTTTTTTTTTCAGGAATCCTGAATTTCAAAGCTGTGAAAGACAATGAAGTTAAAATTACTGGAAATAAAGTTGATCTTAAAACAATGGTATGAATTATTATCAATGTAATTTCTTTCAAATAAATTAACAGTAAACAAAATTTCTAAAGCATGGCAGTGTGATTTGTATTTGCTAAACACTCCATTAACTATCTAAAAACACATTATAGAAAACTGACTTTTCGAATATATTTATGAATGTATTTAATACAGATTAACTGATTCACCTTATTAGCTTTATAAATACTGTGAATGAAATAGAGAATCATTAGGAGGTTTCTTGAATTGATAGTGGGATTTAATTTAAAGTAGCAAAAGCCAGCCTTTGATAGACTCGCGTACTATTAAAATCGGGCCCGGTAGCCGAGTGGGTAAGGGCGCTTGGCTGCGGGTTGGAGGTAGCGGGTTCGATTCCCGGCCTCGGCGGAGGACGGGAATTTTGCCACGCTTCTTTCTCCTCCAAACGGGCCCTAGGGTCTACCCAGCCCTCTATAGAATGGGTACCGGGTTTCTTTCCCGGGAGTTAAAGGCGGGCGAGCGACGGGCCGACCCCCCGTCCTCAACTTTGTCCCGTAGGTTCTGAACACTGGAGCCTACCCTCCAGCTGCATTGCGCGGTCCTCTGGGCCTGATCGCAACTTTAACTAACTATTAAAATCACTTCCGAAAATAATAAATATATATACATGATAAGATTAAAGGTACATAAAAGTGACAACGAGTAGGATTATTAGAGATTTTTAGAACTAACGGCGGTTTTGTTATGGTATTTTTATGGTTTTTCCAAGTTTTTAAAAACAAATAATTCTGATAAAATTTATATTTTTAAGTCTTGAAAATTTGATTGTGCACTTCTACATGGATTTTACGTGGGGATAGAAACGGCCAGTTCGTCCAGTGAGTGTATTATGAGGCATTTTTTAATGTGACGAATGCTACGACGCTGTAGTATTATTACATACTACAAATTTTTGTATCTGTTTTAGAACTAAGGGCGCTTTCCTTATGGCGTTTCTTATGGTTTTTCCAAGTTTTTGAAAACAAATAATTCTGATAAAATTTACAGTTTGTAAGTGTTGAAAATATGTCTGTGCACTTCTACAGCGATTTCTACATGTGCATACAAAATTTCCTATTTCTAGCTACTGCAGATTTTGAATAAAACGGGATCTAGTGGAGAATGGAGACACTCCCTTCGCTCATCAAAACTACTGATGTCGGATCCATTCGTTTTCATAGATAAGTAAGGAGACATCAGATCCCTGTTTAAAAAAAAAAACATCGGCTATAGCCTTGAGATTTTGGCAAGTCTAAAAACTTCGTTTGTTTATCCATTAACAGGACCGCTAAAAAATTGAAAGTGACGTAAGAACAATACACCTGTTTCCTTGAATATAGCATATTTGTAGAGTTATGAAGACCAATGATTTCTAAATAAGAAAGGAATTCCATTGTGTCCATCAAAGAAATTGTAAACAACTGCACGATCGATCTGCTATTTGGCATTTTATCTGCAAAACACTGTTTAGTGTTTCTATTCCAATAGCTGATATTATAGTGAAGGGTCACTTTAAAATTTAGGCCAAACATTATTTTCGTAAGTCAATCAAGTAGGAATTCTCTGTTCTACATCAAACTTTGTTTTTTTAAGATTTTAATTTTCTTATCTGAGATTAGTGTAGATTTTAATCTTCATAGGTCTTTGTTGTCTTTGTTGAACACGAGCCAAGCTGTGAATGAAGTAACAAGGACGAATGTTTCTGTGATTAGGTTTACACAGCTAAAGTGGATATTTAGTGTTTGTACTCTCGTCTTATAGGACTGAAAACTATGATCTAAGTACTTAAAACAACATAGCGTTAACACGGAATTTCACAATAGAGAATTTAAATCTTTTTAAAATTCGGAATTTGTAACCAAACGTCTTGGTTCTGCGGAGGTCTGATGAGATCTCGCGAGATTCTGAAGATCTGTTCTAAAATTTTAATGAATTGTGGTGACGTGGTTAGATTTCGCTTTCTGTACTTTTATCTTGAAAGGTTAGTATGTATATAGTTATGACTTTCTGTCTAAGTAATTGTAATTTTTCAGCATTATCCATGTTATAGTTTCACCCACAGGGACTCCAAGAGAAATCTTTTAAGGCGGTACAAAACCCATTTGGGGCCCCTTAGACTTGCAAAATTGTTCTTTTTTAAATGGTCCTTCAGTCATGGACCCTCTGCAGCTCTCGGACCCCGGACTAATGTACCTGCTGGACCCCCCTCTCATAGGGCCTGTTCACCCCCCAAAAAATTAGATAAATTTGAAGAATAGAGAATTTCATATTCTTTCAATCTCAACTTAATGTAAGGAAATTTTACATCAAGCACACTTAAATAAAATTTATACGTATTATGAAAAGAAAAACTTTATTTTTTTTCTAGCCCTATCTCCTCCGAAACCATAAGACAAAGGCTAATTTTACTGAGGATGCTCATATTTTCAATTTTATCAATATGTGTCAACGTCTGGAGACATCTCAGATCTCCGAGACGCGCTGGTGGCTTGTGGAAGAGCAGTCGTGGTCTCGGGTGAGGAGAAAATTATCTCAGAATCTAAGATCAAGTGATTACAGGTTTGTTAATTTAAATTTAAAAAAAATCCTGAAAAACAAACTTCTTCTTGTACCAAAGGTGGTCCAACTTCTTTTATCAGCTAAATATAGAATAAAGACTGCTTAAAGAATAACTATTCTTGAATGAAAGGGCCTGCAAATAATGAATGAAATTTGGTTAATTATTTTTAGATTTTTTTATTAATGGAATTTTATTAACAATATTTCGTTTCCGGAGCAAGAACATCTTCACGAAGCATTAAAATAAGAACAACTGTAAGAAAGTTAACAAAAAAAATAAGTTTAAGTTGAATGGTCAGCCCAACGCACGCCCGCCTTTAACTCCCGGGAGAGCAACCCGGAAAAAAGCAACCCATTCTAAAGAGGAAATAAAGAGGGTAAAAAAAAAAGAAACAAAATATTAAGAATTGGATTAAAGTTAAAATAACCCACTAAAGGCCTTTGCAGGCTCTTGGGGTCGCGGGAGGGAAGGCTCCCGGTGCTGTCGTGACCAACGGGACTAAGTTGAGGTTGGGTGGTCAGCCTAACGACCGCCCTCTTTTAACTCCGGGGAAAGCGACCCGATACCCTTCCTACAAAGGTCTACAGAGGGTAGACCTTTAGATCCGTTTTGGAGTAGAATGAGGCGTGGAAAAATCCACGGCCTCGATCGAATCAGCAGCCAAGCGCCCTTACCACTTGGTTTCGGACCCACAAGAATTGGATTAAATAAGGTAAATTAGAATAGATTACAAACTTAAGTATAGTGCAAATTACGTAGTTCTGCCTCTGTGACTTTCACAGCAGCTAAAATCAGTGTTTTATTGTCCTGTAATCAAGCTGTAATGTATGGTCTAATGCTATGAATAAAGTTTATAAGCAAAAAAGTTAAAAAAAATGAAAAAATTAATTATATAAAAATTTGGAAGATAGGAATTGAAAAAGCCGTTCTGGCATGGACTGTTGGTCTGGATGGGTCCTGCTACGCCGATATGTTCGCATGTGGGTTCGAATCTCGACTCGGGGCTTGGATGTTTCTATTTTCTTCTTTTGTGTTTTGTCTGTTCCTACGGGTATAGTGTGAGCCGCCTCCTATTGTGAACCGTGGGCAACGATTCTTCAGTGAAATAGTTCACAATTGTCGCCCTTAGTCGAGGCCAATAAGCGATAGTCCTAAGAGCCCAGGCGTTGGATTTAAAAAATCGAAAAAACTAAATCAAATCAATTGAAGAAAATCTTCTAATCCACTCTTTTAGCTTTCTCAACATTGTCACGTGGAAAGTTTTAATGTCTATCCTGATTCCGCTGGGCCCAAAAAGAAGAAGATGCAAGGAAGATAATGAAACAAGATAAAACATAAACAAATAAATGAATAAAAGAAATAAACATGTGAAAGCTTGACTCAATATACGATAAACAATATTAATAAAAAGGATTAACCTATTAGGATAATAAATAGCAAAGTAAAAAAGGAAATAAAATAAGATATTCTGGGGAAATCAAATAGAATAAGGTAGTAAAAAACATAAATAGCTCAAGAGAAATACACTGTAAGATGATCGGCTTAGAGGAATAAAAACACGATTAAATACAAAAATTGCAGTCCTGGAGAAATGCAGTTGACGGAAAGTGATCGAGAGTTCAGATGACTAATTTCCAGTAGCAGTAGTCTCGCCGATCCGCTCAGCAAGAAAACGGAGAAAAACTTACTTAATTGTTCTTGTCTTACAGTCACTGGTTATCTACAGTTTGCACCGTAGTTTTGCTTATCTATCCAGATTAGATGATTTCTTGAAGCACAAACACGGCACAACCAAGTTTAACAAATTCCAAAGTTTGCTGAACACATTCACTTGGCGATGAAACAAAGCACGAATAAAAGGAACCCGTTCACTCATTGTCCGTCAAACTGTCTACTATTATCATCCAGTTATATCGTTCTGTTAGGTAGGAGACAGGAGAGGGGAAGGAGTTCCACAGAAAATAAAAGCCTAAAATAATTGGTTAAGGATGATAGAAGACAGTAGGAATTAGCCAAACGCAAGAGAGGTCAAAAGTAATGAGCGCAAAAAGTAAAGAGTTGTCAAGTTTCCACCGAAAAAATACAGTTGCGCAATAAAGAAAAAGAACGGTTGCCATGGTAACTGAGTAAAGCTAGTAAAAACGAAAGAAAATATAGGCTGAAAATAATTAAACAAGAACTTCCAACTTTAAGCAATAAATAAGGAAGAGAATAAAATAAATGAGTTAAAAATAGAGGTAAATAAAAGAAAAATGGCATGACAAAATGTCCGTGACAACATCGAAGTACAGTCTGTACAACACTATAGTCTGAAGTAGTGCTTGTGGTGAAGGACCATTTCTGTTTTATTTTCAATCTAATATGGGCCGAAACTTTAGTGAAATGTAATAAAATTGAATTGCAGTAATATTGAAAAATAACTACATGCTTACACTTTTTCAGATTTCTTTTAGATTTTTTTTGGTGTTCTGTCATATGACATGTCTTAAAGACAACTCAAGAACGTATTTTTGTCAGTTTTGTGAGTTTTAGCTACATTCTTGGAATAGATACTGAGGTCGTTTTCCGTTGCCTTCCTCAGGAAACGATTATTGAATGACTTGAAACCTGAAGAGAAAGAGTAGAAGAAGCAGAACACAGGAATGGAAGGAAAAATTCATGCTGGTTCCGGGATTCGAACCTACGTTCACGCACATCAGCCTCGTGGCACGCGGCTGTCATTTGACAAACTAATCGTTTGCTGTAAATTCGATCTTCTGCCCATTACTGTGGTACTAGCTACACAACGCGAGGTTCTTAATAGTGTCTAATATTTTCTATATTGTATATTGTCAGGGATCCTTAACTAATACTTCGGGGACCAACGCTGTGAGTACCACTGCTCTAACGGACACCTGAATTGTTTACCCTATTATATTCTTATCATCATCAATCCGCCACTTCCCTTTATGCTACCATCGCTTCTATTCTTTATGACTGTCTGTTTCTTTAAAGTAATTCTTGAAAACTTAAATGCATTCGATGAATCGTCAGTATTTCCACTCTATTGTTCTTTATTTATGTATCTAAAACTGATTCTGAATAAATCACCAGCAAATACAGCTGAGCACATATTCCCTTCAAAACAAACTGATGTTTCTATTACAGGGCGTTGACATTTTTAACAAAGAATTTGGTAAAGTTCTAACAAGTTCACTATAAAAGACCATCTAGAAGTTCACGATATCAGAATTTATTAACTTTTTTTCCATAGAGAACCTTTAAGCTGTAGTTGTACATTCTTGAATAAGTTGCTTAATTATTTTTTTATTTTATTTTTCAGGAAACATTACACTGCCTGAATTTCTTTGCTTGGTTGAAGATTCACAAAATTGTCTGGAGAATTTATTAATTTATTAATTCTAATATAAATAGTTGACAGCTAAAAAAAATCCTGAAATTATCAATTAATTCAGAGTTTTGTTTTGTATATAGTACGGTATCAGATTTTCGTTGCACGTACCAATGTGAAATTATAATAATAATGTACTCTTTATGTGTAGTAACGTATTAAAGCATTAATATTCTATTTAATGATTCGTTGGTATCTTTTTTCAATACCTAAGATCGGAGTATCGTAGACAATTGATAAGAACACACCAGTATTTTGATTTCTGAAATTCTTTTAATCATTTTCGTAATTCTGTTTATCATCATTTTGTTAATGAGCAATATTATTAAATATTAGTACGTATTTAGAGAAATAATTCAACTGCTGTAATCTATTTTATTGTTATTTATGTGGCAGTCCCACCATTTTATCAACCAATGTTGATCTCAGGAAAATAAAAAGCTTCTGTATGTGATTCATATTGTTGGCTTTTTCCTCCTTAGGAGGGGAGTGAAAAAAACCAATTTTTCCCATAGGACCCCACTTTAAAATAACTCCTAGAGTAGGTGGCCGAATCAGTTCGTTTTTTCAGCTATAAGTAGCTACTGATAAGGGTATTAACTGCTGTAAATTGTGTAATCCTCCCATGGCTAAAAGTGGCTTAGGGCAAATGCCCTTATGTCGTAGGTCTTCTGCTTTAATTAATCTTCCAATCAAATCACATTATGTAAATATTACGAAAACTAATGTTTTTCATTTAATAAATTAATTCAGTTCTGTTCTAAAACTTGACTCGTTGTTTTCTGGCTCCTAAAAGACTATCCCACAAATACCATTACAATACGATTTGTTGTCCTGCATACACCAAAACCTGTTGCGTTACTCCAAAAATTACTTCTGGAAATGGTATTTAATATTTTCATAAAGTGTCCTGTTATTAATCATCTAAATCTTTTTGTATTTTAAGTGTTTGAATTTGTCCAACTAAAAGTTATCCTCGAATTAAAGTTATTAACAAATAAAAATTGACTATTGATTTCTGAAATATTTTTAAAAACGGCTCAGTTCTCGGTCTTTTTAAATGAAATTTCTCATCTTGTCTAATTTATGATAAATTAGCACATTCGTATGATAAAGAAGAAAGATTTTTAATAAATTTTAATTAAACCCTTCAATCTGTTTAGACATTTCTCAAGGCGCACCGCCATTGGACTGTGAATCAGTAGAAACAAGGGATGAATACCGCTACACGATCTGGCAGTTCGGTGGATGCGTCTGGTTAGGCGGATGCCAGGAGACCGCTTCCTACCCGAGTGTATTTTGCCAACGGTCAAGTTTTGGCGGCATCATGGTTTGAGGCTGTTTCTCGTGTTCTCGTGTCTCGGGATCGGCCTTTGACCCTTAGTTCCTTTGACCGGAAACATGAACGCTGAGACGAATGTCGACATTCTTTACAACTCTGCACTTCTCACCCAATGGCAATAGAGGGAAAAGAGAACTGTTTCTGTATCAACAGGATAACTGTTCTGTCCCAGCTGCTGTGGTTTGAACACATGGGTTTTGAACTATTTGACAGGTCATCACAGAGCCCCGATCTGAATTCCACAGAACACCCCTGGGAAGAATTGGAACACAGATTACTCACCAGACCCAGCATCTCTTCTTCAGAGGCCGCACTAACTGCAGCTCTGATGGACGAATTGAAGAAAACTCCTCCTCACATAATTCGAAATCTGATGGAAAGTCTTCTCACACGAGTGCATATTTCACAATAGTTGGTGTCCGGATACTTTTGGTCATATAGTGTATTAGAAAACAGATCTGTATATATTATATTATCTTTAAAAAATGAAATTCAGCTTAACATGGAATCTAAGGACATTTCTCGATTAAGAACTGTCTAATACTTAGAGAAATTTATACCGATATAATACATTGTTGTATTTTATTTACAGTCAATAATTTTATTTTTTTTTATTTTTATAAAACAGGGATTTTATTGGAAATGTGAATGTCACCTATCTCTTCTAAACTCATGTTACAAATTTTCAATAAAATTAATCGTTTTTGAACTCATAAAAACCTAGCGTTCGTTTTAATCATTGCCATAAAAACAGATTTTCAATTAGAACAATAAAATTAATTTGATAATTCGTATTCAGTCCAGGATCTAAAGAATCAGATCGTTCCAATTGCAAAAACATCCTTCTTTGGTTAATTCGTTATTTATTTCTGCTGTTTTACTGAAACTGTCAGCAATGAAATCTTTCTTGCTCTTTTTCGTTGTTTCTATAATTTTATTTGAAATTAATGAAGGTGGCATCACAAATCCAAATGCTCCAACTACAACCCAAGCGACAGATTTACACGGTAAAAAAAAAATATCTTTTTGATATAATTTTTTATACTTTTTTTATAATTTTTATAATTTTTTTATAGAAAGTACTTGAAACCTATTTTCTTTATAAAATCTTGTCATGAAAATTTCTTTTTGATTCCTCTTTCTTTATTTTATACTCATGAACAACATAACAGAAAAATCTATGTTTACTTCTAAATGATAATATCTGTTTAATGTAAATGATAATGTCACAGAATTCATGCGTCGCAAATTGCATCGTGGTTTTGGGATTCCGACCGACATGGAGGGTTATATCTTTGCAAGATGAATCCAGTAGCTCAAAGTATAGTAACCGTTAAAAAATGCTATAAACGTCAGCCTAAGGACATTTTTAGCAGTTTAGAACAATGTCCACAATGTTTGGTCAATCAGAAGCTTTGGTATCCGTAAACTCTTTCCACTGTTCTACACCCATGAAGCTCGTTGCTTCAGTCAGCCCGCAAACCTAATCTTTGCATGCACTACAGTGTCTTCACATTAAAATAGATATATAGGTTTTGGGGCCAACTCTTTACGGATTTTGAGATAATCAAAACAATGCCGAATGATTTTAAAAAATTGCATTATTAACTCTCTGTTTTGTAGGCTGTTTTTTTTCTATTTATTATAATTCCATTTCTTTCTTTTTTTTTCTCTTTTATTTTTTTTTTCCTTTTTTTTTTTTTTTCCCTTTTTTTTCTCTTTTCTTTTTTGTTTTCGCTTTTCCTTTTTTTTCCCTTTTCTTTTTTTTTCTCTTTTCTTTTTTTTCCCTTTTTCTTTTTTTTCCTTTTCTTTTTTTTTCCCTTTTCTTTTTATTTCCATTTTCTTTTTTTTTCCCTTTTCTTTTTTTTCCCTTTTCCTTGTTTTTCCCTTTTCATTTTTTTCCCTTTTCTTTTTTTTCCCTTTTCCTTTTTTTCCCTTTTCCTTTTTTTCCCTTTTCTTTTTTTTCCTATTTTCTTTTTTTTTTCCCTTTTCCTTTTTTTTCCCTTTTCTTTTTTTTTCTCTTTTCTTTTCTTTCCCTTTTCTTTTTTTTTCTCTTTTCTTTTTTTTTCTCTTTTCTTTTTTTTTCCCATTTCTTTTTTTTTCCCTTTTCTTTTTTTTTCCCTTTTCTTTTTTTCTCCCTTTTCTTTTTTTTTCCCTTTTCTTTTTTTTTTTCCCTTTTCCTTTTTTTTTTCCCTTTTCTTTTTTTTCCTATTTTCTTTTTTTTTCCCTTTTCCTTTTTTTTTCCCTTTTCCTTTTTTTTCCCTTTTCTTTTTTTT
>JAFIDM010000007.1:14145381-14161204 GCA_023159025.1 Thereuonema tuberculata | reverse complement strand
TTTTTTTTTTCCCTTTTCCTTTTTTTTCCCTTTTTCTTTTTTTTCCCTTTTCCTTTTTTTTTTCTTTTCTTTTTTTTTCCCTTTTCTTTTTTTTTCCCTTTTTTTTTTCTCTTTTCTTTATTTTTTCATTTTCTTACCTTCTTTCTTTATAATAATGTAGTTTTTTTCTTTGATGTTATGAATATTAGACAGTAAACTAATGTACGATTAGAAGTAAATAAATATAATTCTCGTTAACTTTTGTTTTTATTTAATTAGTTACTTAATTAACTATTTTTTTTTAATCTTATCATGTTGGGATGATAAGAAGGTGGCGTAACAGTACTCTTTCACTATTCTGTATTTAAAAATCTTTCAGTTGTACTTCTTCTTTTTAGGAAATTAAGTTTTAATATAAGAAGGTGATAGATTCACACGAAAAATCTGAGAAAATCGCCTAACCAATTGTTCATAGCTATTCAGTTTGCAATGACTTCTGCAGGTTTTTCATCTCTTTGTACAGAAAAGCATGAACTGGAAAAACTTCAGTCTAAGTTAAGCTTTTTGAAACAAGATTTCTTTTTTTTAATTTTAATATCAGATATTAGAAATAAAGTTTAATGACTCAGGTAATTATATAGAGAATTGGTTTTACTATCCTCCTAAGAAGTTTTTTTAAAAAAAACAATTAGCATTTGCAGTACGAAGAATCCTTGTTTTTCTCTTTCTATAATTCTGATCGGTTTGCCTTGTTTTCTTCTACTATAAAATCAAAAAGTAAATGTATCCTTCATTACAAACGAGGAAGTTGGTAAGCTTTGCAACTTTTCAATAACTAAAGCGCAACGTTAAACATGGAGTTTAAAATAAGCTTTTTTTTTCCTTCATTTCAAAGTATTCCATTATCGGGTTGTGTTAATAACTTATTTTTTTCTTTCAATGAAAGAAAATCGAGACAATTGGAAAGAAATTATTGTAGAAATGGTCTTATCATGTAAAACAAGAGTAATTGTTGTTAAACAGTTATTTTAAACCGAATTCAAAAAAGATGCAAAAGAAGTTTGTAGAAAGTTTTTCTAACACTTAAGCATTCACTGGACAGTTAATTAGTAAGTTTCTTCAAACGGTGTAAGTTTTTGGTTAAACTGAGATCCCGAAGGCGGAATTTTAACAATAAACATTTCTGTTTGCGTTTTAGAAAAGCAGAAAAATATTTTTGTAAAATTTTGTTGTAAGAGATAATAATCTAAATAGCGTAATCAAAAGCTATGAAGACTCTTGCAAATAGAGAAACTTGGAAATGCTTCTAAGAATAAACATTTATTTTCTGTGTTGTACTTCTTTATGAATAGCTTCGTGTCCAAATCCGGCAACATTGGAACGATTGGCTTGCACTAAATGCGTTAGTGATGGGGGTATATGTGGTACTGGTAGAATATGCTGTAAAGCGATCTACAAGAGCTGTTGCTGGACTCCAAAGGCTGTTGGATAGAAATAGGTAAGAAATTTTAATTTATTCATTAGAAATTAATAATTTAATAACCGAAACGTTGGGTAGGTCGATTTAATTTCAATTTGCCAGTCCTGTTAAGAATAATAAAGACAGCTACTACGAATTGTATAAACAACTAATTTTGCTTTAATTTTTCACTGATCGAAGAATGTTGAAGTACGAACCTTTCTTGCCACCAGATGGCGCAATTGAAATCCGTCAGTAAAAGTGGTAATAAAAATCAACTTAATCCAAATCACATTTCTGATTATTTTATTTGATAAAGTTTCCAGAATCAAATATTCTAGAAACTTCAAGAATATTCTAGAAGAAATAATATTGAAATCCTTGAACTCCAACAATTTACTAAGGAGGACATATATGATTTATTAGGTAAACTAGCTAGCCATCTTAATATTCTTATTGTAAGCACATTGAAGTTGCCCATCGTATTCTATCCTCAAATAAAAACAAAGAACAACCAATCATTGCTAAATTTTCTTCATTAAAAGCAAAAGAATTATGACTTGTAAATGCCAGAAAAAAAAAATCACATTAAACCTTGGTATATTTAATTCATCCATCCATAGTATTCTGTCCGGAGACAGTCAATTCAATGGAATTCACGGGGAACTCCCAGAAACATCTGGGGAAAGATACTGGGGTGGTTCCCGTTGCCTGCCCCGGGACGACATTAAGGAATGACGTCAGACCGAAGAGAAAGTTAAAAAGAGGCTAACAACACAGGAAAAGAAATTGAAACAGCCAAACCGCGGCCGGGAATCGAACCCTGCTGCGGACACAATGCCCGCACGGCAGACCACCGTCAAGACCGCTCGGTTACGCCGGCACGGCATATACAGTAAAACCTCGTTAAGTCGTCACTCAAGGGGCCAAACATTTTTGACGACTTAAGCGGAGTGACGACTTAAGCGGAGTGGGCATTTTTGAGAAAAAAAAAAACCAAAAAAAAAAACCCACATGAATTGCTGTAGTATTCGGTGAGAAAAACAAGATTTTCAGAGATCAATACATGCAAACGTAGGAGTGGAAAATAAAATAAATAAAAAAAACCACTTTATACTTACCACATTTTATTTTCTTTTACTGGCTTAAAAATAATCCAACAGTGTTGATTGATGAAGGTGCTGATTACTGGAAATAAATAATTGTGGACGGTAAAGTTATCGACAATGATGGCAATATTTCTTTTCTGACGCGAAAACTGAGAATCCAGTTTACGAATATGTCGTTCCCAAATCGTTGTAGTCATCCATTAAGTTTCTCATTTCCACTCATATTAACTCCAAGCAGAAGTGTCAGGCGTTGTTTGCTTGCTTTTCCAGAAGTGCACTTTTCACCCTTAAATGATAGAGTTTTATCAGGCAAAAGACGTTAAAATAAGCCTGTTTCATCCAGATTAAAAATATTTGATGCATCAAACCTAGATAAAATGTCCTTGAGAACATTGTTCTTCCAGTCTTCTATAACATCACCATCAACAGCTGCTGCTTCTCCGCAAATCGTTTTAAAAGAAAGGCAATATCTGTCTTTGAAACGTTCCAGCCAACCATTGCTGCCGTCGAAATCTTCCATGTTCAACTCCTTAGCAATTTCCATGGCTTTTTCTTTGAGAATCATGGCTGAAATCGGCACATTTTGCGATCTGGCATATTTTAGCCATCTTACTAAAACCTCCTCGATCTCGTCAAACTTTGATATCCTCATTCTCTTTCTTTTGTCTTTGCAGTCAGCTTCTTCAATTACTTGTTTCAATGAAAGAATATCATTTAATGTAGTCCTGGGAATATGGTGTTCTTTGGCAAAAGCTGTTTTCCAAACACTTGATTTTTCAAAAAGTGCAATTAAGTCTTTTTTTTCTTTAAAAGATAACGAGGTAAGTTTTCGTTTCCCTGACATGTTACAAATGTAATCAAACCACGAAATTGCAAGATTAAAAAATAGCCCTTATAGCGGAGCTTACTCGCTATGAAATGAAATCACACTCACAAGTCAGTAGCGGCCAAGAAAAACAAGAAACAAACACTCAGTAGCGGCTTGACAAAGAGTCGCGGCGAGAAGTGTGTAATTTCCCAAGTGAATTTCCCACCTGAAAATTCCCCTTAAAGGCTAGGCTTTCTTAGAGTGAAGAGGTGGGGCTGAAAAGATAGGAGACAAAATTGAGAATAAAGATGCTTTTCGCCAGTTTTGAGGGTGACGAGTTATCCGGAGTAGAATTAAAGTTGGTGACGAGTAAAAGAGAGTTGTTTTACATTATTGTCTATGAGACTTTGTCGGGGCCAAAGGAAAACGACGACTTAAACGGAGTGACGACTTAATAATTTAAGTAATAATGATCAAAGATTTTCATAAATGAGAATCTAACTGCTAAGAAAAAAGCTTTGCTTTGGAAAGTAAAACAACTATCTAAAGGAAAACAATATAAATTTGTTTGATTCAAGAATGGAAAGATACTTGTTAGGAAAAATGAATCATCTAAGATAATGAGAATATGTGATGAAAGTGAATTGAAAAAACTCTTTTTTTAAAAAAAAAAAAAAAAACTACGTTAAGATGGAAGAAATAAATATAAACCACCAACCTACTAGTGTTTCCCCAACCTTAACAGACTGGAATAATTATAATTCAAATGATAAAAAGCTTAATTTGCATATTTTTAATTATTAGAAGTTTAAGGAAAAATTTTGATTATCAACATTAAATACACAAAATATTATTAATAATGTTGATTTTATAATACTTGTTGAAATCAATGTAAATTAGAAAACCTGAATTTTGATTTTTACTGCAAAAAATGTATGTTATTAAAGAAATAAACATGGATACAATTACCTGTTAAAATTTAATATATACAGTCATTAATAATACAAATAATCTAACTATAATTTTATTAGCTATTTATAGACCACCAACTACTGACAAAATAAGTTTTTTAACTGAATTACAAAATATTATAGAATATCTTACATCTTCTTTTGTAAAAATTATGCAATGATTATAGTGGGAGATATGAATATTAGTATATTGGATGATCCAACAAATTCCTTTGTTCAAAAATATATAGAAATTTACCATACTTTTGGTTTAAAAATTTACATTCATAAAATCATAATCTTGAGATTTTATGAAGCGTGAAAAAATCCGCGGCCTCGATCGAACCAGCAGCCAAGCGCCCTTACCACTTGGTTTCGGACCCACAAGAATTGGATTAAATAAGGTAAATTAGAATAGATTACAAACTTATGTATAGTGCAAATTACGTAGTTCTGCCTCTGTGACTTTCACAGCAGCTAAAATCAGTGTTTTATTGTCCTGTAATCAAGCACTAATGTATGGTCTAATGCTATGAATAAAGTTTTTGAGTAAAATCAAATAAAAGTTTAAAAAAATGAAAAATTGCATTACTTAAAAATTTGGAAGATAGGAATTGAAAAAGCCGTTCTGGCATGGCCGGTTGGTCTGGATGGGGTCCTGCCATGCCGCAGATATGTCCGAATGTGGGTTCGAATCTCGGCTTGGATGTTTCTACTTTCTTCTTCTGTGTTTCGTCTGTTCCTACGGGTATAGTGTGAGCCGCCTCCTACGGTGAACCCTAGGCAACGATTCTTCGGTGAAATAGTGACAATTGTCGCCCTTAGGCCAATAGGCGATAATCCTAAGAGCCCAGGCGTTGGATTAAAAGAATTGAAAAAATAAATCAAATCAATCGAAGAAAATCAATTGAAGATTGTAATCCACTCTTTTAGCTTTCTCAACGTTGTCACGTGGGAAGTTTTAATGTCTATCCTGATTCCGCTGGGTCCAAAAAGAATTAGAAGAAACATGATGAAACAAGATAAAACATAAACAAATAACTGAATAAAAGAAATAAACATGTAAAAGCTTGACTCAATATAAGGTTAACAATATTAATAAAAAGGATTAACCTACAAGGATAATAAATAACAAGGTAAACAAGAAAATAAAATAAGATATTCTGGGGAAATCATATAGATAATAAGATAATTAAAAACATAAAAAGCTTAAGGGAAATGCACCGTAAGATGATCAGATTAGTCATTAATAAGAATAAAAACACAATTAAATACAAAATTTACAGTCCTGGAGAAATGCATTTGACGGAAAGTGGTCGAGAGTTCAGATGACTAATTTTCAGTGGCAGTAGTCTCCCGATCTGATCAGCAGGAAAACAGAGAAAAACTTACTTACAACATTGTTCTTGTCTTACACTCACTGGTTATCTACAGTTTGCACCGTAGTTTTGCTTATCTGGCCAGATTAGATGATTTCTTGAAGCACAAACACGGCACAACCAAGTTTCACAAATTAGGTAGCAGACTACATTTTTCGTGTTTGTAAGACTGAAGCCGAGACGATCTCTGAATCGTCATAAGCTAAATAAGCTAAAGATGAAAGGAGAGGGGGGGGAGTTCCACAGAAAATAAAAGCCTAAAATAATTGGTTAAGGATGATAGAAGACAGTAGGAATTAGCCAAACCCAAGAGAGGTCAAAAGTAAAGAGCGCAAAAAGTAAGTAAGTTTCCACCGAAAAAATACAGTTGCGCAATAAAGAAAAAGAACGGTTGCCATGGTAACTGACTAAAACAAATAAAAACGAAAGAAAATAGAGGCTGAAAATAATTAAACAAGAAAAAAAAATTTCCAACTTGAAGTAACAAATAAGGAAGAGAATAAAATAAATGAGTTAAAAATAGAGATAAATAAAAAAAAAAATGGCACGACAAAATGTCTGTGACAACATTGAAGTACAGTCTGTACAACACTATAGTCTGAAGCAGTGCTTGTGGTGAAGGACCATTTCCGTTTTATTTTCAATCTAATACGGGCCGAAACTTTAGTGAAATGTAATAAAATTGAATTGCAGTAAAATTGAAAAATAACAACATGCTTACACTTTTTCAGATTTCTTTTAGATTTTTTTTTGTGTTCTGTCATATGACATGTCTTAAAGACAACTCAACAACGTATTTTTGTCATGTGAGTTTTTGCCACATTCTTGAAATAGATACTGAGGTAGTTTTCCGTTGCCTTCCTCAAGAAACGATTATGGAATGACTTCGAACCTGAAGAGAAAGAGTAGAAGAAGTAGACAAACACAGGAAAGGAAGGAAAAATTCATGCTGGTTCCGGGATTCGAACCCACGTTCACGCGCATCAGTCTCGTGGCACGCGGCCGTCATTTGACAAACTAATCGTTTGCTGTAAATTCGATCTTCTGCCCATGACTAGCTACACAACGCGAAGTTCTAAAGTGTCTAATATTTTCTATATTGTATATTGTCAGGGATCCTTAACTAATACTTCGGGGACCAACGCTTTGAGTACCACTGCTCTAACGGACACCAGGATTATTCACCCTATTATATTCTTATCATCATCAATCTGCCATTTCCCTTTATGCTATCATCGCTTCTATTCTTTATGCTTGTCTGTTTCTTTAAAGTAATTCACTGAATATTCAATAACACTGAATCGGCAGTATTTCCACTCTATTGTTCTTTATTGTATTTATCTAAAATTGATTCTGAAAGAATAACCAGCAAATACAGCTGAGCACATATTCCCTACAAAACAAACTCATGTTTCTATTACAGGGCGTGGACATTTTTAACAAAGAACTTGGTAAAGTTATATCAAACACGTTCACTATAAAAGAATCTACTAGAAATTCACTATTTCAGAATTCATTAACTTTTTTTCCAGAGTGAACCTTTAAGCTGTAGTTGAACATTCTTTAATATCTTGCCTAATTATTTTTTTATTTCATTTTCAGGAAACATTACACTTCCTGAATTCCTTCGCTTGGTTGAAGGTTCACAAAATTGACTGGAGAATTTATTAATTTCTTAATTCTAATATAAATAGTTGACTTAACTAAAAAAAAAACTGAATAATAGCATCAATTAATTCAGATTATATCAGATTTTCGTTGCACTTATAAATGTAAAATTATAATAAATTGTCTAACGTAGCTTTAAGTGTATTAACTTTTTATATTATTAGTATTTTATTTAATCATTCGTTGGTATCTTCTTTTCAACATCTAAAATCGGAGTATCGTAGACAATTGATAAGAACACACCAGTATTTAAATTTTTGAAATTCTGATAATATTTCCGTAATTCTGTTTATCGCATTTGCCATAAATATTTTGATAATGAGCAATGTTATTAAATATTAGTAACTATTTATAGAAATAAATCTCTTGGTGCAATCTATTTTATTTGTTTTTTTATGAGGCAGTCCCGCTAGTTTATCAACCAACATTGATCTTGGCAAAATGAAATGATTTGATTTGGTGATGTTTTTGAAGAATACGATGGCTGACTACAAAACTGACAATCAAACCTCAACGTTAAGAACTTAATAATCATATGCTGCTTAGCCATTTATAATTGCACTCTATTTTATCTTAAAATAGAGTTATTTAGTGCTAATAAATTTATAAGTAAGTTGATTTTTTTATATATACTGATTTTCGACCAATCAAATTGTTCCATTATTATGCTTTCATTAACATAAACTGTTTCTCAGCTTCGTAGCCATCCATCGTATTTTAAAAACAACATACACCTTTATGTCAAGAAAGGATATGAAACATTGCATTTTTCTTTGACTTGTGCTTCTGCAAGTTATTGTTGGTCTTAACCTAAATAATGACATGTAAATATTTAAAGATGACTTGGCAAAATCTATTTTGATTGTTTTCATTCTTTGTAGGATGTTTACCTGCAACAACACTGGAATCACTTCCATGTTCTACATGCGATGCTAATTCTCGATGCCCCGGAAATATGAATTGTTGTCCTGCAAAGACCAAATCCTGTTGCGTTACTCCACTAACACCTAGGAATCGTATTTAATTTCTTCATAAAATGTATTGTGATTAACCATCTACATGTTTTGTATTTTAAATATTTGTATTTGTCAAGTTAAAAGTTATCCACGAATTAAAGTTATAGACAAACAAATAAAAGTTAACTTTTGATTTCATAAGCATTTTTAAAAATTGCTCAGTTCTCTGTCTAATTTCTCATCTTGTCAAATTCTACAGTAGGTTTATTGTTATTATGGTATTGTTAATTTTGATGAAAAAGTATTATTTGTTGGTTTTGGCTAATTAAGAATCTCGTAAACATTGTTATGATAAAGAAGAAAGATTTATAATACATGATGGAAACTGCGACCCCTCAAAGACTAAAATCAAGAAAATAAAAAACAAAAATAAAATGTGGAATCCAAATCCTTGGGCAGCACTCAGGCTACCACAAAAGGAAAAAATAAATAAATAAATAAATAAATAAATAAAATAAAATAAAATAAATAAACAAATAAATAACAACCCCTCTAAGGGGCAAAAGAAAAGCAATAATTCAAATAAGAATGTCTTTTTGAGTCGAGCTGTCCTAGAGTATCAGCTCGACTCAAAAAGGCATTCTTATTTGAAGAAAGATTTATAATAAATTTTAATTATCAATCTGTTTTGATATTTCTCAAACTATTAAATGCTTAATACTGAAATTTGTTTTAAATAGTCAAGAAGAGAAAACAGTTAAAATAAGTTTACCACACTGATCAACTCTAAAGTATGTAGACTTCCCAGCATATTTTAAATATTAAAAACGTTTATACAGGTTAAAATACAGTAAACTCCCGATTATCCGCGGACCTCTCCTGTTTCCATTTTTTTTACTATGCAATAAATTACGGAATTAAAACAAAATTAAATCTAGAATAAGGTAAACAATAAAAGAGGCTAACAAAGTAAGTGAAGACAATTACAGACAAACAATCTAAAGAACGGCCTTGTGGGCGGAGCTTAGGTTACACTAAATTACGGGAGAGCTTTCTCCTTCTATATACACGTCAGCTGACTTGTCAAATAAGCAAATGAATATAAGTAAATAAAACATGTGAAAAGCATTTTTGAGTTGATTTTCGTCCTTTTTCGTTCTAAATCGGATTATCTGCGGAATTCGCTTATCCGCGGTTGCAGCGTCACCCAATTCACGGATAATCGGAAGTTTACTGTAGTTTAATTTTTTTAGCAAAAATAAATAATAAGTAACAAAGTAAAAATCACCAACAGCCAATATTTTTTTAGCAGTATACATTTTTTTTTGAAATTGTAAGATCTTAGCTTTGCTATATATAAACAATTAAAACTATTATCAGAGAAAAAGAATATGACTTCCACAAATTAAAATAAAACAATAAATATACATTAAAAATAAAACAGGAAAATTCCTCCGCCAGCATCAAATGAATTTCCTTCAGCTTTATAAGAAACACAATAAGCCTAAAATTGTATAAACAACAATGTTTGAGACCAAGTGTTTACTTGATAACATCTCAGAATGACTGTTTCAGGCTTTATTGAGATCGTCAGCTGGGAGTTGTCATCAGTAAACAGCGAGGTCTCAGTAGGGCCGTTCATCTAGTAAAATGTCATCTATAGTACAAATTACCCTAACCTGATAATACAGGAACAGTTACTGAATGTATAACTTCGCTATGAAAAGTAGTCCGTACATTAAATAATGATACTGTCAAAAATAAATGCCAATTAACAAAAATTATCATTTTCAACATGTCGTAATTTCTCAAGATAAATATTTTAAGGAGGTAAAGACCACATTTCTAATATTTATGAGTTAATTAGTCATTATTTAATTAACCAATCAAGTGAGCCTTCACAGTTGAGT
Organism: Thereuonema tuberculata; assembly: GCA_023159025.1. Classification (NCBI taxonomy): domain Eukaryota; kingdom Metazoa; phylum Arthropoda; class Chilopoda; order Scutigeromorpha; family Scutigeridae; genus Thereuonema; species Thereuonema tuberculata. The sequence goes on along the minus strand of JAFIDM010000007.1, from coordinate 14,150,986 downwards.
TAAGATGGCGTCTTCCAACTCTATTGTGTTTCAACCACAACTAAACCAGGAAAACCCTTAAAAAGTGCTGCTAAGGTTATCATTCTTAATGTTTTGTTATTATGCTCTTAACTTTAGCACAAAATTATATTCACTTGTCTTTTTTTTGGTTTAAAATAAATCTCACAGCCAGACCTACATAATATTGGTTTTTCTGTATAATAATATCTTTGAATATTATATTACGAGAGTTTACAGTATTTTATCATGCAAAAATCAATAAATAATAAATATAAGTGTCACTTTACAAATAGCATGCTCGTGCATTTTTTGATGGGTTTTCACAATGCCGTATTTTTAATACCAATTGAATCTTAAAGTCAAACTTTTACCTCAAGTTAGCACTTATGCAATACCTTAATGTGTAGAAACCCCAGAATTTTAAACAACTACCTACGAGAGATATTCATATTTTAAGTTGGGTAAACTTAACAAAATATTGATATTTAGAAAAAAAGGACGTAAGTCTCAAATCTCTAAATGTTTTTACAAAGACTACAGCTACTTCCAAAAACATTTGAGCTCTTAAACAAACTGTATTTCCTTCAAAAAAATTCTTGAAAATGATATTTTCATTACAATGGCAATGAGAAATTTTGAACTCAAGAAGAAACGATTTTAAGATAAAACTGTACATAATCAAAATTGTAGCGTAATGTGCTAAAGATGGTCCTAGAGTGTAACAAACCTGAGATATGGAAGGTACTGTGAACGCTTACAAATGGTAAAAATGGCTTGCACTGGGAGTAAAAAAATGGCCGCCCTGTTGAAACCCCTTTGAATAAAAAATTTAATATTGTTGGTTTTGAACTGTCAAAATATAAGGGTAACATTACACAAAAATATGTTTTTGTTTTTTTTTTCCAAAATGGTCAGGCAGTCAACAACATTCATAGCTGCTGGGTGTATTCAATGCTGGGCCACAGTCCGACAAATCACTCCCAGGTACAACAGTGGTGAACAGGGCAGTGTTTCACAGCACACAGTTCATCGAGCCCGTTATGGGGCTGCGTAGCCGTAAACCCCGTCGGTATTAGGTAGGTGATCACAATGTAATGGCTCATCGGTGGTGTATACTAGCAGCTAGATATATTGAGTAAGAGCAGTTTGAAAGAGCTCCTATACCCTCTTCTATTCTCCTTCCCACCTGTCTCTCTCCCTTCACTAGTTGTTATAAATTTCTTTTCTAAAACTATACAAGTGAAATGCTAGCATAAAGAACTTCGACGACTACGAAAAACTTTTCGTACAAAAAAAAATACTATCCACAAATATAACAGCCATCAAAATAGCTATAAATACTTTTTCTTTTTTTTAATATCGTTGAAACTAGTGATGAAGCAAATCAAGAAGACTACTATCGTATGTATGGCCGTTTGATCAGTCATTTAAGTCATCTTCATTAATAAATTGATGTCAAATTCAAATAATTGCACAGGTGTTGGTGCAATGTCTACCAATCATTTTACCAATAAATTAATATTTATATATATGCTTACAAAAATATATACAAATATACCTATTAGAAAAAGCGGTTTACGGAAGGGTGGGACTAGGAAATTTTGAGAAGGTTTATATTTAGTTATTTTTAAATATTTTTGTAATACCTTCCCAAAAAAGATCATTCTTCAAAAGTTTAAACTGATACAATTGAATTGCTTTGTCACCAATATTATTACAAGGGAAAACCTTGATATTCGTTAAATTATACCAAAGTGCAGTAATGTTAAATTATAATTCAACACACAACTGGTCATGCAAAAAAGCAGTAATAATGAATGGTCTAAAAAGAATAACAAAAAACACTTTGGATAAAAATAAATAGTATGGGAAAATAAAAGAATTCAAACAAAAACTGAGATTTAACGAATATCCTACTAAATTAGTGAATAGAGTATGTAAGGATTATTTTCAAAAGAAAATAAAAGAAGGTTCAAAAAAAGAAATCAAAAACATCATCAGAGTACCATACAACGTCAAAATTTCTAAACAGGTAAATACAATTTGTAAATCTAACGAAATCTCGATTGTGAGAGTGGCTAATAAGAGTTTAGGATCTTTGGTAAGTAAAAAAGAAGAGGAAATAGATAAATTGATGGATACTGCTAATGTTATATATAAGCTAAAATGTAGAACATGTAATGGGATCTATTTTGGTAATACAGAAAGAAAATTGAAGGAACGAGTGAATGAACACGTAGCTGCTTTCCGCAATAACCACCCGAATGTTTCTGATTGGGCCTATCATTGTATAAAATTAAATCATAACCCTGATCCGATAGTTGAGATAATGTATAGAAATGTTTATGACAGAGACACTAGGTTCATCCTGGAGGCATGTGTTATAAACACTTTTGAATGTTTTAACAAATATAAAGGAGTAGAAATTAGCCAAACACTATTAGATAAATTTAAAAACAATTGTAAAAATTTGAAAAAATTCCAATAATTTGTATAAACATAATCCTTTGTAATAATTTGTAAGAACAAAATCCTTTGAAATAATATGGAAGATTGAAATGTTATTAGTATTATTACCAAACTCATTATTGTAATAATGTAGAGGTTTAAAACGTTGAAATGATGTTAATTGTATATGCTCATTATTGTAATAATATAGAGGTTTAAAATGTTGAAATGATGTTAATTGTATATATTATTACCAGATTCGTTACTGTATCATATGAAAAGTTTTTTCATATATTAAGCCTGATGAAGCAGTTAACAGACAATAAACTGCGAAATATTGCGAAGAAAAAAAGAAGATGTGTTTTGTATCATTAATAATTATTAATTGCATATTGAGTTTGAATATTAGAGAATCTCTATATCTAAAAATAAATGTATCTTTCTTTCTTTCTTTCTTTCTTTCTTTCTTTCTTTCTTTCTTTCTTTCTTTCTTTCTTTGTCCTTTATTCACTCCAAGGCCCTTTGACCTATTGGGACCAAACTTTGCAGAATTACTCTTTAGGACCCTGCGGAAAAGGTAGGCTACCTTAGAACCTGGAAACACCACCCCTAGGGGTTGAAAAGGAGTGAATTCCACACAAATATTGTTATGCAACAATTGGAGCTCGGCGACAATGACAACTAAACCCATAGTGTTGTGCAACAATTGGCATGAAACTATTGTTGTGCAACAATTGGATGTAAACTATGGTAGTGCACATAGCGATATAATGAATAATAATGAATTTATTTTAATAATAATAATAATAATCAGATGAATTTTTACGAACTAGAAAAGGTCTGACGTAATAGGATTATGCTGTTACAAAATTCGAATAATTTCGAACTAGGGTATAAAAGGGGCAGAGAAAGGGGTGGGATATCTTCTATTTTCCGATCTCTATATTATTTTCATATCTATGAATGTCGAGTTACAAAATTCAAATAACATGGAACTAGGAGTATACACTGGGAGGACGGTGAGTGGATGAGCAAACATGGTTCAAAGATACTTCTACGAGGGATTCTGGATAGCTATAGATTTGTAATGAGATCAGACCTTTTGAGTTGTTATTGTTTTTTGTTTTGTTTTTATACCAACCGGGAAAGTTTCGAAAAGATCTCGCAATTGCAATTTCTTTATCATCCACATTTAGACATTTAATTTTTGTAACCCGAGCGAAGAACGGGTCTTTCCCCTAGTAACTCATAAATGTACATTGGTTCTTGTTGGATGAAATTTTTAATAATTTAGCAAAGTTACATTTATTGATTGAAGAAATCCAACAAAGTTCACCTGACAAACAATAGTCAACACTGTGTTTATGTTTAACATGTTGTTTTTTAAATATTTGTTAAACATTTGTTGTTATGTTTGTTAAAAGCATGTGCAGTGTAACTTATAGAAAAAGAAGAAAGATAACCGTTGGTGTGTGCGGTTGTGTTGCCGTTACATGAAAAATATGGCGAAAGGAACAATAAGAAAACTAAGTCGTATCTTCCAATGCAGTGTTTCCAGTTATCATCATATAATATATCATATAAAGCCACGAATGTGTTATTTTTTTGTTAGTGCCTTTGCTACTAAGAAGAATAATATGATAAGAAATGTCGAACGGAGACATTGTTATGCTATCAATAAGGAAAAGGATAAAAACGATATTCGATATTTCAGTATTTTTTTCCTAGTGAATTTGTAGTATAGATGAAGACTGCACAGTATGTACGTACTGAACTTTTATACCAAGGACATTGAACTGTTATGTTTTCTTTACAATCAACGATTTCTTTTGTGTGATATGTACTTTTTTGGATCATAGCCAAATAGTTTCATTAAATATTTTTACTTTTTCAAAAATGATAGTCTTATAACGGCTTGACTTAAGAAGTCGGTACTAGCCAATAGAAAGTCTCGTTAGGATTTACTGCCAACGAGCATGTTATCGCTTTCAGCTCACGATATTGGACAAGAGATGTGATTAACGCCCTCATAAATCATTAGGCTTTTTTTTTTTGATGGATTGGAGGGAGAAGATGGGTTTAAGACCAAATACTAGGAATACGATTAATTTATTTTAAATTAGCCAGTAAAAGGAATCGTATCAAATGTTAAAAAAAACAATCGAGTGATTCAGTACAAAAATCTCAAAGCAGATAAAAAATTATTAATCATTAGTTTTAAAAATTGATACTTCAATAACTATACCTCATGAAATATTTGTTTTTAATATAGAAAATTGAGGAAAAAGAATGTATGAAACAATTTTAATTTTAAATTGCATATTAAATGAAATAGTTTATTACAGTTTATTACGGAGTAATACATTTTTGATTTAATAGCAAATAGTATATTAACAGGATAATATTAGTCATGCTATTTGTTTGTTATTACTCTTACAGTAAAACAACACTTTTTCGTAAGTGCCGGACAGCAAACCCTTCCCGTTGAACATGGATTCCTATCACAGGTAATACACGCCAATCTTTGCAGTCTTTCTGGAGATAGACAGCCTGAAGAACAGAAAAGCAGATTCAAATAAAATTTTTAAATTAGTTAATTCTAATACTTCTTTGTTTTTGTATTAGAATTGAAGTTAAAACAATAAAATTCATTAAAAAATTTGAAAGTACCATGTTGTTTACCAACTCTAAATTAATATGTAAATAAAAATATTATATTATATAAAAGCGTTATTCTGTCTGTCATTGTCATAAGACTTTACGTTTTTCCAATTTTGTGACCAAACTATAAGAGATAGATTGATCATGTAAATGGGTAAAACATAGAACTTTTTAAGACAAACAAAATGCTACAAAAATCTTTCGAAAAAAGTTTTTGGTTTCCAAGATGGCACCTTTTAAAGGGTCAAATTTTGACTTTTTCTCATTTTAAACGAAAAGTATAAAAGTTGGAAGAGAACATTATATTGAGAAAATGTTGGAATTTGAAAGTTCTATTGAACTGTATATCAGTCATTAACAAACGTTTCTGCGTTTGGAAGATACATGCAAAAATGAAGTGTTTTTGCGGCAACCCTCTCCTTGTGAGTGCCAACGCGCAATACACCTGAGTTAAGCGGAGAAGCCCACAATGAGCTGGGAAGTCGTGTATTCTCCG
>JAFIDM010000007.1:14111901-14133101 GCA_023159025.1 Thereuonema tuberculata | reverse complement strand
GTGCTGTTTTCATTTTCTTTTTTCTTATTTAACAATTCTCACAGCACCTTAAATTTTCTTCATTACTATGTAATCTTTTGGAACCTTCTGTTCTTATTTATTTCCCTTCTACCTCCTCATTCGTAGGTGAAGGTTTTTGCTGGCTTCGAGAGACGCAGCAATTTGTTTTCTTGTTTTTTGTGGTTTTTGGGATCACTTCCGAGTTGGGAGTGGCTTCCACTAACAGGGTCTTGCCTTTCTGATTCGGTTAAGGGAAGGCGAGGGTTGGACTGATGAGTCCATAGAAGGACGAAACGGCCGTTCCCAACTCCTTCCCGTAATCTAAAATCAGAAAGGCAATTTCCTCTTTTGTTCTTGAAAAAAGTTTGCACTGTAAGGAAATTCAAAGTTAATACAATAAAATAAAAAGCATACTCGCACATAAATACAGTGGAACCCCGCTATCCGTACACAATCCGTTCCAGGAGGCAGTTCGAATGGCGATTTGTACGAATGGCGAATCATTTTTTCACATAAGATATAATGTAAATTGGATTAATCCGTTCCAGAACCCAGAGATGATTGCTTATTTAAACCTTTGTAATAATACTTTAAGCATAAAATACATAAAAACTATGAAAACAATAAATATATAGGCCTCTTTTATTATGTCTTTCTTTTTCAGTATAGACGATATGGTTGATTTCGCCATGCCATACTGAGTTGCCAGGTCAGAGACACGAGTTCCACTTTCAAACTTCGCAACGAGTTCAATTCAATTGTCGTTCTCACTGCTTTCCTTTTAGGCTTAGTTGAATCAGTAATCTTTTTTAGACCCATGGCTGCACTATTTTCAATAAAAATAACAAAAAATAACAATAAAATATCACAAAGTTTCATGAAGCTTGAGTGGATGATGCGTAGCATACGGAAGCTAGCACGAGACTGAACTGAAGCGACCGCTTGGGGCGGCCAGTAACAAGGTCACGCTGTCCGAATCGCGAGCAAGCGTACGAATGGTGAGTTCAGTTTTACTTGAAAAAGTTGGACGAATAACGAGTCGTATGAATAGCGAGGCGGACGAATGGCGGGGTTCCACTGTAATGAAAAAGGAATCACTGATCTGTTTTTTTGATATTTTGATACCGGAAATCCAGAACAGCTGTTTCAGAGTTCCTACTCTTCATCAGCTGGATTCGCCCAGTATCTGACAGTCAGCGATTCCAAGAAACATATAAATAAAACAAAGATAACAAGAAAATGGCCCTTCGCAATAAAAACAACAATATAAAAATAAGAATAAAAAAAGGGGCATAAAGAATAAAAAAGGGGCTTTGTTTTATTTATATGTTTCTCAGAATCACCGACTGTCAGATACTGGGCGAATCCAGCTGATGAAGAGTAGGAACTCTGAAACAGCTGTTCTGGATTCCCGGTATCAAAAATACCAAAAACCGATCAGTGATTCCTTTTTCATTATTTATGTGCGAGTACGCTTTTTATTTTATTGTATTGTCAATTTGTTTGCACGATAAACTTGTTGTTATATGAAATTCAAAGTTTTTCTAGACTACGGTAATTCTTTAAAGAATGTAAACTCTCTTTCATTGAAAATGCAGTGTTTCCTCGTTGAAAAATCAACTAAATGAAACTGATTAAAATAACCAAGGCTCTGAGCTACACTTTTTTTTTTGAATGACATAAAAACAAAATAGAGAATAGACATCACGAATTTCATCATCTATTTTTTTATTTTTCAATTTCTTTGCTAGCATTTTATTACTTTAATTTTGATTTGTCGTTATTGAAAATAAAGTCAATACAGTTAAAAACTAATTTTAGGTTGTAACATTTTGTAAGTGGGCCCGGTAGCCGAGTGGGTAAGGGCACTTGGCTGCGGGTTGAAGGTCGCGGGTTCGATTCCCTCGGCGGAGGACGGGAATTTTGCCACGCTTCTTTCTCCTCCAAACGGGCCCTAGGGTCTACCCAGCCCTCTATAGAATGGGTACCGGGTTTCTTTCCCGGGAGTTGAAGGCGGGCGAGCGACGGGCCGACCACCCGTCCTCAACTTTGTCCCGTAGGTTCTGAACACTGGAGCCTACCCTCCAGTTGCATTGCGCGGTCCTCTGGGCCTGATCGCAACTTTAACTTTAACTAAACATTTTGTAAAATTAAAAGTAAAATTTACAATTTCTGTCCCAGTATCAGCTTTGAAAAGGTAATTTTTTTTCGATTTATTTATTTATTTTATTGTTAGACAGCTTATAAATTTAATATTTGAAATATCAATTCGCTAATTTTCGAAATATTTTTGGGTTTTATATCAAAAACTGAAGCAACCTATTCTTTATTTCCATATAAGAGAATTTCCAAGTTTTAATCCATTTGACGTGGTCATGATCAAATACAAAATGTCGCATTACCCTACACTGCAGCGATTTGGATCCCCACCCCCCCTTTAAATTTTCGTGTTTTTTAATGCAGTTAGATATCAACACAAATATTACACTATTATTTGTTTTTTTTGTAGGTTTGTATATACTAAAAAATTATACGGAGATGGCAAGGTATTTGCTTCCGGTAATTTTTCTAATCGAGCCACTCTAAGTTAGTTCTTCAAAGCCGATGTGGCCCTCAACTAATTATCCTTAACAATTAAAAAATTGAATTTAAACATTTTGAAAAATTAAATTAATAAGTAAATTTATCCCTTTTTTTGCAATTTGTTTCATTTCTTAAATTAATAAATATAATGATTTAGCCAATGGAAATCAATTAAATAAAGAATTCAATAATGAACTTGTTTGACATTTACAATAGATAATAATTCGTTCTTCATATCCTGGAATGAATATCAGTTATCAAATTAGTTATTGAAATCCCAGTTATTAAAATAACTATAAAAATCAACTTTTTGCGAGAACACTATGAAAGAAGACAGGCTTTTCATAATTAAATACAAATTAATCCTGTAAGTTTTATATCTAGACTATTACTGGCTATAAATTTAAAATTATAAAAAAAAATAGACTAAATATTGCCTTCTAGTTTGAGATCAAAAAATTAAATAAATTTTGTAAAAATTATAAAGGGTGAGGCCAACTTGTTTACCACGTGACATCCTGGAACAGCTGTTTCACACTCTTTGGCGATCATCAGCCAGGAGCAGTCACCAGTAAACAATGAGGTCTCCGTACTAAGAACTCCGTAGTGGCTGATGATCAGCAAAGAGCGTGAAACGGCTGTTCCAGGATGTCACGTGGTAAACAATTTGGTCTCATCCATTGTTATTTATTAATAATTCAAATGCGCTGATTGATTTTTTTTTTGTGCATTAAAAAATAATTATTGAGGTCGGAGAACTGCTGATACATGAACTTTCTCAGTAATTTTTCATTACTGAGTTTTTTTATTGTTTATTTTTTTCTTTTGAGGCACCACTGCCTTTCTAACGATTAATCTGTAATAATGCTTAAGAAGCCACAATTTATTTATTTATTTATTTATTTATTTATTTATTTATTTATTTATTATTCCTACTGGTTTCTTCATGAGAATTGAACAGAATAAGAGATCTTTCATAAAGGACCTTCATAAGAGATCTTTCATAAGAGATCTTCATAAGAGATCTTTTATAAAGGACCTTCATAAGAGATCTTTCATAAAGGGCCTTCATAAGAGATCTTTCATAAAGGACCTTCATAAGAGATCTTTCGTAAAGGACCTTCATCTGTGTGTCTCATTTTCATCACTAGTGCTCTTTTCTAATTGAAATACTGATTGAAATACTAAAATACTGATTGAAAAACTGATCATACCGTGAGAAATGGGTGTTTTATTCTTAAGAAATTGAAACTGAAATGATAAGGTGTTTTCAAAGTACCGTATGAAGTGTCTTCCTTGAATGTCATCTATACTTTTTCCCTCAGAATCTAGAAGAGATAAGTGACGAACATGGTGAACGATTTCACTGGGACATTTCCATCATTGAAAAACGGTTGGGGGGGGGGGGGGGGTTGACCTGTTGAAAGCTAGCAGAATAGTGAGAGAAACTCTAGAAAGTGATTAAAAAAACCGATCAAAAGAGACATTTTATTCATTTGCTTAACTTGCACATGACCATCCACTCTGCGTTTTGTATGGACTGCATTCACATCTTCATTGTGTGGCATTTTCTGTCAGGCAGTGTATTTTTACAGATTATTTAATTTTTTGATCGCACGATAGGAGGCAATATTTAGTCTACTTTTTCTTTTTTTAATATTAAACTTGCAGTCAATAATAGTCTAGATGTAAAACTTACATGACTGATTTGTATTTAAGTTTGAAAAGCCTGTCTTCTTACAGTGTTCTCGAAAAAGTTGATTTTTATAGTTATTTAATAACTGGGATTTCAATAACTAATTTGATAACTGATATTCATTCTAGGATATGAAGAACGAATTACAGTCTGACCCTCTATTTAACGAACCTCTATTTTGCGAATTTCTCTATTTTGCGAACTTTTCTTTGGAACCAAGAACATTTTGCTAATTTCTTCGTAAAATAACCTCCAAATAACGAAGTGCATTTTCTATTTAACGAACTTTTTCGTGGTATCTATTTTTTTTTCTCCTTGAATGTTTTTATTATCAACATTCCCTTAAAGGAAATGAAAGAAATTTGGATACAGCTGAGAGAAAAAGAAGAAATTAACGACGATGTGCTGATTGATGATTATCTTTCACTTTTTTTGAAGTTTTGAAGTTGAGACCTCCGAAACACTAACTGAATCGGATATTTTGGACAGTGTGAAAAATAAAAACAATTCAGCTATGAATTGCGATGAAGTTGAAGATGATGAAAGTGGTAATGATCATGATGCAGAAATAAAAAAAATACAACCTTCGTATCATGAAATGCTAAAATCATTTAAAGGGGTTTTTAGTGCATTGCAAAGATGCGAGACATACTATGAGCGAAAACACTTTTTCAAAAGAAAAAAAAAACTCAATACAAAATTAACAGACTGTATTAGTAAAATTTAAGTACGCATGTGATAATGTGTGCTTTATGTCATTAAAATTATTACTTTTTTTAATAATATTTATTGTTTATTTATTTTAAATCTGTTTTATGTAGTTTAAAGTAATTTTAAAAGGTTAATCTCTATTGAACGAATTTTCCATATAACGAACTTTTTTTCGGGATTTAGCGACTTCGTTAAATAGAGGTCCGACTGTTTTATCTATTGTATTGTCAAACAAGTTCATTATTGAATTCTTTATTTAATTGATTTCCATTGGCTAAATTCAAAAGAACAAGGAAATATATCATATTATTTTTTATTTCATTTTTCTTTTACTTCTAATGTGTGAAGAAACTACATCAAAGCCATCTAATACTCCAAGGTCTACTTCATGTACAGAACATCAGGAGAAACCCGGTAGAATGAATATTTAATTTTTAGTATTTTCCTTTAAGTAACTATAAAACATAAATTGAGATAAAAAAATCACAACCGCACAACAAATATGCCTTCGCACATTGAGCCAACATCAACGGGAATTCTGAATCAGCTGTTTAAAATTCACGTTGATGTTGGCTCAATGTGTGAAGACATATTTGTTGTCCGGTTGTGATTTTTTCTCTCATTTATGAATTACTTCGAACGTTAAATTTGCTTTTTATTTAACAATAAATCAATTAAAGATATCTTATCTTCTTAAATTTTAAAGTAATTTACAGTAGAACCCCTCTAATCCGTCACCTTTGGGACTTGGGATACGGAACGCAAAAAAGGTCGGATTATCAGAAAATACAGAAAAATACGGATTTACAGTAAAATATACGGATTTACTGCGTTGTCAAGCAGTTGAAGTTTAGGCTTTTTCAATGTTTTGCGATTCTTAAGAGCATTTTCACCATCTACCGTCACTGTATATGGAAGTAAACAAGACAATGGCGCGACGTGTGGTGAGTCGCCGACAAGTTCGGCCGCCTCGAGCACGGTCGGATCAACCGGAGTGGCGGACCAGCCGAGGGCGGACGAGAGGGGTTCTACTGTTTATTAATTATTTCCACCTGAATCTTCGGTCTGAAATTAATTTGCTTCCTTTAAAATTGAACTATTTTCCTGAAACGATAATTGAATAAAACTTTCGAATATTTCTTTTTGTTAACTTATTCTTCGAAGCTTTCATTGAAGTATCATCAGTTATTTTATATTTAGTTTTATTTTATTTTGAATGGCAAACTATTATACCAGTTAAAACTTCTCATTCTTCTTGAAACATTTAAAACCCGATCGAAATGAACATTTTATTATTAAGCTATTTATTTTAGGAAACAAAACAAAATTTTCATTGAATAAGTTCGGGAGAATAATTGAATGAATAAAATTATTTTTCTTTTTCCTTTTAAGTCAAATGCGTGAAGAAACTATGTGAGATCTATCTATTACTCAAGAACCTTCCTCATCTCCATAAAATCAATGGCAACCAGGTAGGATAAACATTTTATTTTTAGTGTTATCTTCCTTCCTTCCTCTTATCGAATTTGGCCAACGAGGGACCACGAAACTAGCTCAACCTGACAACGTCAGGGCGAGGCTAGTGAAATTCAAGAAAGGGGGTACGAGAATTATATCCCGTCCAGGATAACCCTGAGATAGTAAGTCCCAGGTGGGAAATGGACGAAACACAGAAGAAGAAAGAAACAGCCATGCCACTACCGGGATTCGAACATAGGCCACAACGGCAGCCCGCCGGCTAAACCGCACGGCCACGCCAGCACGGCTTAGTGTTATTTTATTAAGCTATTTTTTTAAGTAACAAAACAAAAGGATACCTCTTCTAAAGAAAGCAGAATACAATTAAAACAACAATACACCAAAAAGCTGCAATTTTTTTGTGATGGTAGAACTTCTCCTCAAGATATTGTCTTCAAGTAATGAAAGCCATCATCTGTTTGTCCATTGCAATGCCTTTTCTCATGAATATGATTCTGATGGTTGCTTTTGATGTCAGTTTTTATGCACTCTTCTGTCTTATTCGAAGCAGTAATTGAAAGTTTTTCCTCCAGTTGAAGCCTTATGCAAAGTACTATACGTAATTATACTGATTTATTTCATTACTTTGCAGAAATAGTTGCTGACAAACTTCATTGCTTAGACGTTAATTGATGAAGTTTCTGTAACAGAGAAAGTAAACGTTAGTTCAAATGTAAATGATAATTAATATTTTCCAAAATTAATTATAAATGAGAGGGCTGAGAACAAAATTAGCATTTCATCTTTTCATTTGTCGATTTAATAACTCAGAATACTGCTATTATTTACATCTAAGTTCTTTTATTTCCTAAGCTTCGAAAAAATGTGTTTGTGATTCAGTATCTTGATAGAAATGTTTAAAACAAAAAACTTTTTAAAAAAAAAAGTTTTTAAATAAGGAGTTTCTGTTATTATTGAAACTGAATAAAGATAGTTTCGTAATGACTTGAAATTTCTTATCACTTTGTGATATGAATCTTAAGTAGATTACACAGTATAACATACAGCCCTGTGTGAAATAGGCGATTATGATTGCCTTTTTTTCATACATTCCCGAGTATGCTTGTAGGCTTTCTCTATCACGTACCGTTTGTTCAGGATTCGAAATTATTATATGGGATAGTTGTAATTCGCGGTCTTTGAAGATTAGTATTTATGTGTCCCCTTTGATGGACATTTCTTAGTGCATCCATCTACAGTCAGTAATATACTCTTTCAGCTCTGTCTTGTGCAACATATTGCATGTTTACATACGCAGTACTGATTCAGTTGATTCAATGTGATGGCGGTCTCTATACAGTACTTGTTGATTCTGTTCAGAAGAAGAAAGATTGAAACATCCGTGCTCACGACCGGGATTTGAACCCGGGTACCGGCACACTGGCCGCACGGCAGACCAACGCCTGAGACCGCACGACCACGCCGGCACGGCCCATTTAATTTTTATATTTTAAGTAATTTAAACAATTAAAAATAACTTTTATCTTTCTTAAATTATCAAGTAATTTATATTAATTATTTCCACCTTAATCTTCTGTCTGAAATGAATTAACTTTCTTTAATAACTGAACTATTTTCAACAAATGATAATCGCATAAAACTTTCTAATACTTCCTATCTTTTAACTTATTCTTCGAAGCTTTTATCGAAGTAACACCAGTTTTTTTTTTTATATTTTATTATTTTGAGTGAAAAACTTTATTAAATACCCGTTAAAACTTCTTATTGTTTCTGAAATCTATAAAACTTCCTTACATATTATTTAATAGCAACTATTTAAATAACTAATTTGATAATTAATGTAGGCTATGAGTTTAACGTGGGATAAAAAGTTTTCTTTTTATCAAACGAACATATTAAAAATTATTCTCCATTAATATCAAAAGTCTAAAAAATATGTAATTAATGGGGTTTAACGTGCATTAAATGTAATATGAAAACGGGAAGATAAAGTCTTGTTTATCTTTTTGATTATTTTGATCATAAAACGAAGGCATGCATTCGAAATGTGCTTATATTTACTTGTTTTTCACGAATCCTTTCTCTTCTAATAGCCAATTGAATTAAAAATTAACCAAAAAACTGTTCGACCAATCACCAATCCTTTCCTTTCCTTGTTGATTAAGAAGGACCAACTAATCTGATTTTTAACTCCTTAATTTTCTCTACATACAGTGTAAGGGCTATCTGTTCTTTCAAGCTGATCATGACATCACATGTCAGCGAGTCGAAACTGTCGTATGTTATATTTTTAGAATTTTTACCATGAAACTTTAAAAATTCCTTCAATTTTTTAATGTGTGGCAATAATTTTTAATATATCTTGATAATTGATATTCATTCCACGATGTGTCGAATGAATTATTATCTATTATGGCTTCAAACAAGTTCACTATTATCCAATTCTTTATTTACTTGGTTTCCATTGACCAAGTACAGCATACTAATCAAATGTATCATATTATTTTCCTTTTTCTTTTTCCATTTACTTCAAATGAGTGAAGAAACTACATCAAAGCCATCTGATACTCCAAGAGATACTTCAGGTACAGAACATTAAGAAAACCCGGAAGGATGAACATTTTATTTTTAGTATTTTCCTTTAAGTAACTATAAACGAATTAAAGATATCTTATGCTTCTTAAATTATCAAGTAATTTATATTAATTAATCCACCTGAATCTTCAATATTAAATGAATTAACTTCCTTTAATAACTGAACTATTTTCCTTATTTAATTAATTGATGAAACTATTAAGTATTTCTTTGCACTAACTTATTCTTCGAAGCTTTCATTCAAGTATTGCCAGTTTTTTTTAATTTTTATTAAACTCTATTAAAGTTCTCATTCCTTCTGAAATCTAAGAAAGTTGATTTTTTATGGTTATTTAATAACTGTAATTTAAATAACTAAATTGTTAAATAATATATTAGTTTAACTTGTGGTAAAAGTTTTTCTTTTTATCAAACAAACATATTAAAAATTATTGTTACACATTTAAAAAAATCAAGGAATTATTAGTAAATGAGGGAAAATCCAGATAATGTACAAGGTGAACAATAATACTATATATTATAATATATATAATTTTTTTAAATTTTAGGGAGTTTGATTGTAGTTTTTAATTTTAAAAAGAGCAAAGTCTTGGTATATTGCATTTTTGTTTTCTAAATTGTTTCTAAATTTTGCCGCTGAAGACGTGGAGGTAATTTTGCGGTATCTCCATAGAAACAGTGATTTGTTTCTTGGTATTAGCGTTTTCAAATCCCAAATCACTGTCCGGCTATATATGTAATGAAAAAATGAATTAATTTACCACCGATGGTTTCAATCTCCCACGGGAGACCATCTTCAAGGTAAGGACATGATTCATGAAACAGAAATAACACTAACATCTCAAATACAACAAAGGAGTTAAGTTAAAATTCCTTGATAAAAATTAAAAAAAAAAAACAAAAAAAAAAAAACATACTTACCACAGGACAGTTTCGACTCGCTGAAATACGAAGTCATCATCAGCTTGAAAGAACAGAAATGAGAGTCGTATATATAGAGAAAATTAAATCCGATTAGTTGACTGTTGTTAATCAATCAGTGTCGAGAAAGGAAAGGATTGGTGATTGGCGGAACATAAAAAGTTAGATTTTTATTTCAATCACAAGGAAATGGATTGGTGAAAATGAAGTAAATTTAAGCACATTTTGAAGTATGTCTTCATGTTATGATCGAAATAATCAAAACCATACACAAGAATGTTACCGTAAAGCCATGATTATTTTATCATTTTTTTTTTCTTTAAATTGGATAATTTAACGAATAAAAATAAAATTTTATATTTAAATTGGAAATCTGATCGTTAAAAGAACTCGAAAAAAAGGATTCAGTAACTTTCAATGCATTTTCTCTTCAAATGGTTGTTACAAATAGTTAAAATTTTTTAGCCTCATTGCATAACGGACAGTGTTTACATTTTACGGCATGTACTGAAACCAACGATGCATCAGCATTGAAGCATTTGCATGCCTATTTATGTTTGTAGATACATTTTTGTAATTCTTGCTTTCTCCTACACAAAAGCAACTTTTTTACTTTTTATTGCATATACAGCAGCTTTTTTAGTAGATTATCCTCTTCGGTTTTTTTATACATGTTAAAGTTATTTTTGTCTGTATTGCGATATGTCAAAGATATGTCCGTATTTTTGAAAATAATCTTTTTTTTTGCCTGTGCTTTTTAACTTACGGGATTGTGATATAACATCTTTTTGTTTTTATTATATTGACATTGGGGTGTTCCATAGTAAATTTTGTAGATTAATGGATGTTATTAAATGTATATATATAAAACAACGGTTTGTGTTTTTTTATCTGCAATTACCTGTAAATATCAGCAACATATCTTTTATAAAAATATATAAAAACGTTTTGAACGTCGGATAAAGCTATGTGTTCAATATACAGATTGAGCAAAAATGATTTGAACAATTTCAAAAATCTCCTGTAACATCGCTGTTGTAGTAATGATGCTACGAATGGTACAGTTGGATAGAGCACATGTTCAAATTTTGTTTATATCTTAAAAATTTCAATATGGCCACTATTTTAATACGAGAAATGTCCAAACGGTACTGGAAGTCTTCCCAAACGCGACGTAACATTGCTCCATCCATTGTTGTAATTTCAGCGCAAATGCGCATTTTCACTTCGTTGAGATCACGTGGTAAGGGCGGTACAAACACCTTGTCTTTAACAAACCCCCGTAAGAAATAGTCACAGGGAGTGAGATCTGGAGTACGGAGAGGCCACGTCAACAGCTGTTGATAATTTGAACCTGCATCGCCCATCCATCTTTGTGGCAACCGTTCGTTCAGGTGGTCACGTATGGCTGAGTTGAAACGGTGTGGTGCCCGTCTTGCTGCAGAATGAAGTAATCCGTATCGTTTTTCAACTGTGGTAACAACCATTCCGTTAACATGTCAAGATAGTTGGAGCCTATCACAGTTTTGTCTGCGAAGAAGAATAGGTCGTATACTGTGTTCATCGAAATGGCACAGAAAACATTCACTTTCGGGAAACCCGCATGTGCTCATGTTAGAGTGGTGATTCTCCTTTCCCCAAATTCGCACATTGTTCCGATTCACTCTTCCACTGACATGAAAGGTGGCCTCATCACTGAAGATTATGGTGGTCACAAAGTTCTCAACTTCACATCGCTATAACATCGTCTGACAGAATCCCTCCCGAAGACGGTGATCTTTGTGTCAAATGCTGCAGTCTCTGCACGCGATATGGACGCAGGTATAGGCGTTTTCGCAGCACGTGCCACAGTCGTCTGCGGGCTGCCCAGTTCTGCACTTCTTCTGTGCATTGATTTTTTTAGGGCTATGATGGTACGTGTCCCATATTCTCCTCAGGGACTGTCGGTGGGCCACTAGAATTGCCCTTACAAATGCACTCTCTTCGCTTACATTGCTCATACCATTTACTAATGGAGTTCTTGGCAGGTGGATCATTTTGAAATTTTGTGCGAAAACCACGCTGTATCACACTTGTCGACCTGGTTGCGTGATATTCTAAAGCACAGTACGTTTTTTTCTCACCTGTGTTCGCGATGTTGTCAACAACACCATATGACGAGCGGCAGCGCCAGGACTGTGCATACGGGTTTACAGTCGCACTATGATTAATGTAGATCATACTTCACAGTTCTAAGATATACAAAAAAACTTGAACATGTGCTCTTTCCAACTGTATCATTGGTCGCATCATAACTATGAATATCTACGCATCATAACTATGCATTCGTTGGAAATAACTATTATTATATAAAATGTGTTCAATAAACTGTTTCGATTAATCACCAATTATTTCGTGTAACTTTCTTGATTAAGAACAGACAACCAATCAGATTTTTAATTCTTTTATTTCCTCTAAATACACAGCTCTGGTCTTTGCTCTTTCAAGCTGATGATGACGTCGCATTTCAGCGAGTTTAAACTATCCTCTGTTAAATAAAACTCATGTCTGTGAGTTGCAAAACCATGAAGGAATAATCAGAATGGAAGGAAATTTATTAAACATATTACTAATAGTGATACAACCAAACGATTAAAGTTTTAGAGCAATGCAACAACAGTACTTGCAAAAAATCAGTATGGTGTAAAGACTCCACGAGCTGCAAGAAGAGTTGCTATACACCATGGCATCTAATCAAGCAGGCCTTCTGCCAGGCTGCGTCTAACCGAGTCCACAGTTCATCGGTATTGGCTGCTGAATGACAATGACGGGCTAGTTGCCGAGTGACCATATC
The DNA here is from genome assembly GCA_023159025.1 of Thereuonema tuberculata. NCBI lineage: Eukaryota > Metazoa > Arthropoda > Chilopoda > Scutigeromorpha > Scutigeridae > Thereuonema > Thereuonema tuberculata. The sequence goes on along the minus strand of JAFIDM010000007.1, from coordinate 14,120,283 downwards.
CCAGACGTGTTCCATACGTGACATATCGGGCGAACATGCAGGTCAGGGAAGAAGGGATATCTGCTCATTTCTGGCAACATGTGGTCGGGCGTTGTCTTGTTGGAATATGGCTCCAGGAGTGTGCTGAAGGAAGGGCACGACTTCAGCCTCCACAAATTCCCTGATGTAGAGGTTGCTGATGGGACTGCCCACAATTCGTAGCAGCCGAGATGCCTATGATACCCAATTACTTCCCAAATCATCATGCCTATCATTCATGCAGTATGATGCTAGACAATGCAGTCTAGAGGATGGAGCTCACTTTGATATCGTCTAATGCGTATATAGCCATCATTATAATCCAAATTGAAGCGGGACTCGTCCTAAAACACGACATGGTGCCAATCTGCACGCCATTGGGTGTGTTCGTGAGCCCATTGTAGCCTGAGGCGTCGATGATTCAGGACCGAGGGAATCCTCCGCAAAGGAATGCATGCACGCAGACGCTGTCGAGCCGTGGAACCACACCATGTCAGACCTGTTGATGTGTTCCAACGTTGTGCCAACACTCCAGAAGGTGAAGATCTGTCACTGCCTTGCGGATGAGGTGTCTATCATTCCGTGATGTCACATTTTGTGGTCCACTTCGGGATTTTGGACTCGTCCTGTTCTCATCAGTCCACTGCTTCCACTCTGTCTAGGCATTATGCCCTGTACGAGCAGCAATTTCACGGTATGAAAATCTCATTCACGCAAGCCAATCATTCAACCCCGTTCAAACTCAGTAGCTTGCTTATAATGTACCCTTTGACATCGACGAGGCATACTGACTCTAGAAGCCATTGTGTACAGCTCACTAACATTGAATAATTACTTGTCTGGATTCATAACAGTCATCTACTTATACGCTCTTACACGACTGCTCAGAGGGCACTGCTGAGTCTAGGCATGCGCAGTCATTCCTAGATTTTAATCATTTGCATATCATACCCTGCTTTACCTTTCCTGTAAGTTTCACTTCATTTGCATGTTTCCTTATGGTGTTGCGTTTTTTTGCAAACATGAGTGTATGTTAAATAAAGCTCATGTTGAAACAGCTGTTCCCAACTCCTCCCCATAATTGAAACAGAGAGGCAATTTTAATTTATTCATGAGCTGGTTTTGCTCTTGTTCCCCCTTTTTTAATGAGTGTATGTTTTTAGGCTTTTTATCAAGAACCCTTATATAAAAGCATTATTCTGTCTGTCATTGTCATAAGACTTTACGTTTTTCCAATTTTTGTGATCAAAATATGAGAGATAGATTGGTCATGTAACTGGATAAAATGTAGAGCTTTTTAAGACAAACAAAATGCTACAAAAATCTTTCGAAAAAAGTTTTTGTTTCCAAAATGGCGCCTTTTAAAGGGTCAAATTTTGACTTTTTCTCAATTTAGACGAAAAGTATAAAAGTTGGAAGAGAACATTATATTGAGAAAATGTTGGTATTTGAAAGTTCTATCGAACGATATATCAGTCATTAACATGTTGAAATCCTAAGCAGAGTGAGTTAAAATGTGAATTAAAAATGAAGAAACTTTTGCTTGACATGAACTTTTACTGCAAAGAGATCGCCATCATAGAGAACACAATACAGCAGCGCCACTTTTTCTGAACTACTTTTTCTTTTCTTTTAACTAAGCGCTGTAGATTACTTTCAGTTTCAATTAATACATTACTTTCAGTTTCTATTAGTACAAAACTTATCAAAACATTACCGTTACTGAATTAATCTAAACACAAACTGCCAGATTTATAAACAAAGAACATTATATACAAAGATTTACCTTCTTCAGAATAAGTCAGAAGTACCGGAAAAGTTGCGCCACTACATCAGTGAAGTTAAAACAAAATTTGGCAAAGTACCAAAGATTATCCGCTCTGACCGTGGAGGTGAATATATAGGAGCAGAACTGCGAAAGTATTTAAAGAGTCAAGGTATTCGGGTACAGACAACCGCGCCGTATACTCCACAGCAGAATGGTACAGCAGACCGCAAGAATCGTTCACTTCTTGAAATGACGAGGTGCTTGTTGATTGATGCCAACCTACATAATCGATACTGGGGAGAGGCAGTCATGACAGCTAACCACCTACAAAACAGACTGCCAACCAAAGCATCTGATGTCACTCCGTATGAACGATGACACCAAAAGAAATCATCATTAGAATACATAAGAATTTTTGGAAGTCCAGCCTACGTCATGATTCCAGATGAAAGGAGACAAAAGTTGGATGAAAAGGCTATCAAATTAACATTTGTAGGCTATGAAGAAGGCTCCAAAGCCTACAGGTTACTTAACACAACAACGAACAAGATCCGCATCAGCAGAGAGGTAACGTTTATCGAGAAACCGTCACATCAGGCAGTCACACCCACTTGGCAGGGAATCACTGACCGAGGGGAGGAAGTCAGGACTGAGGAAACCAGCGATGTGGACTCGATAAGTTCAGGGGAGGACACTGAACAAACGTACATAGAGAATGAGGCGGAAACTGAAGACAATCCAGAAGGTGAAGAGGTTGAAGTAATCAATCCAGAACCAAGGAGATCACAAAGGCAGAATAAGGGACAACCACCAGAATGTCTGATCGAGGTAGCCTATGTAACACACCAAGCTCCAGACAATGAACCAAAGACCTACACGGAGGCCATACAAAGTGTAGATAAACATTATTGGAAGAAAGCCATGGATGATGAGATGTTGTCACTGGAACACAGTAACACATGGCAGCTTGTAGATCAACCTGCTGAAAAGAACATTGTAGGCAGTAAGTGGGTTTACAAAATAAAGTACAACGATGAAGGAGCCATTGAACGCTACAAAGCTCGACTTGTAGCACAGGGCTACTCGCAGAAGTACGGACAAGATTATGACGAAGTTTTTGCTCCAGTCGCCAAACAGGTAACCCTAAAGGTTCTGCTGACAGTAGCGGCAAGTAGGGATATGGTTGTGAGGCACTACGACATAGAGACAGCATTCCTCAATGGAGACTTGTCACATGAAGTGTACATGAAGCCAGAAGAAGGGTACAGTAATAGCATGAATGGAAAGGTATATAAGCTACAGAAGAACCTTTACGGATTAAAACAAGGGGCACTCGAGTGGAACAAGAAGTTTAACAGTGCGCTCGAGCAAGCTGGATTCACACGTAGTGAGCCTGATCCTTGTTTGTACATTAAAAGACGAGGTAACGATTGGACTTATCTCGTTATACATGTCGATGATATCATTGGAGCAGGCACCACAGGACAGAACTTAGATGAATTTGAAGCCGAACTAAAGACTCATTTCAAGGTAAAAAACTTAGGCAAATTAAAAATGAAGAAACTAAACTTTTGCTTGACATGAACTTTTACTGCAAAGAGATCGCCATCATAGAGAACACAATACAGCAGCGCCACTTTTTCTGAACTACTTTTTCTTTTCTTTTAACTAAGCGCTGTAGATTACTTTCAGTTTCAATTAAAACATTACTTTCAGTTTCTATTAGTACAAAACTTATCAAAACATTACCGTTACTGAATTAATCTAAACACAAACTGCCAGATTTATAAACATTGTAAACTTAAAAACATTGTAAACTAACATAACAAACGTTTCTGCGTTTGGAAGATACATGCAAAAATGAAGTATTTTTGCGGTAACCCCCCGTGTGAGTGCCAACGCCCAATACACCTGAGTTAAGCGGAGAAGCCCACAACGAGCTATGAAGTCGTGTATTCTCCGATCTCCATATTAATTTGCTAAATAAATAAAGGTGTTTTTTTTAATGCTATACATGCAAGGGTTCCGGAGCGAAGCGACGGTACCCGTCTAATTTTTAATATAATTTGATAATTTATATTCATTCCTGGATATGTCGAATGAATTATTATGTATTGTAGCTTCAAATAACATCACAATTATAAAATTTTTTATTTAGTTTATTTCGATTGACTATGTTCAACAGAATAATGATTTGTATCTTTTTATTTTTATTTTTATTTTTCCTTTTACTTCGAATGAGTGAAGAAACTATGTGAGATCCATGTGCGACCTGAACGTCTACTTCATCATCAGAAACTCAAGAGACACGATGTAGGATGGACATTTTATTTTTATTGTTATTTTATTATAGGCCGACCCAGATAATTTGATGATCGGAAGGAACGTGATGATGATGTATCTCGTTTTCAGCCAATCACTCAAAATATCGCCCCAGGGTATTTTATAGAACAGTGCTCGAAAAATTATTTTACCTGTTGAAGATTATTTCCGAAATGAATTGGAAAATGTAGGACTAAAATTAAAACTAAATTTTTGTTTTAAGTTTTGTTTTATAGCTGTAACGTAATATTCTTCAGAACCTCTGAGAGAGGCTAGTGCTGACGTGATGGGGCTAGTGCTGATGTCGAATCGTCAAGTTATCTGGTAGGACTAAAAGCTATTTTTTTTTAGATAACAAAATAATAGGATCCCTCTTGTAAAGAAAGCAGAATACAACTAAAACAAAATATTGTGACCCATATGGTTTTAGATCCTAAATAAATGTATTCAAAAACTCTTCTCCTAAAATTTTATCTCAAATTTTCACGAGACGCAGATCAAAATAAGTTTATTTTAAATACTTTAATTAAACTAGAAATCGGGGTTTTAAATTCTGTGGTTCTAATTAGCATCAAATAAACACAATTTTAGACCTGCTACTAACAAATAACAACAAAAGCATGCAAACGGTTAAAAATTGTTCACATATATTTTTAGGTAAGGTTTGTAAACTAAAACGTTTCATATAACATCTAGGATCGTTCCCAGAAATCATAAATTCACAACAGAAATTAAGTATTGTGTGAGTGCAAAAGTTCTACCCGTTTTTGGATATGAAAATTTTCAATGGAATTGACTCACACCTGACATTGTAATGACGCAAATCGTCTGCTAATCAAAAGTGTGGATGCCTCACATATAAATGCATCGTGTTTCACAAAGTTAATCATCTCAAAAAAAATATCAGAGGGTGTAACATGAAACGCGAGAAGGAGCATATAAGATATTGTTTGTTATACGAGTTCGATAAAAAGAGTATGGCAGCCGCAGCATATCGCAATGTTTGTCAAGTTTATGGGGAGGATGCAATAGATGAAAGCACATGTCGTCGATCTTTCGTAAATTTAGGGAAGGAGACAGAAACTGCCAAAATCAGGCTAAGAGTGGACGTCCATCACACGTTGGAGAGGACGATATTGACCAAGCCATAAGGAACAGCCCGAACCCAACCTTGCAAGAAATAGCGGAGACCTTCAACGTGCACCGCGAAACGGTCGAGAGACGGCTGGGTAAGATGGGTTTTACGAGAAAGTTGGATCGTTGGGTTCCACATAACCTGACAGCGAAGCAACGGGATGACCGAATCTCCACCTGTGTGTCCTTGCTTTCCCGGTACAAAAATGACCCATTCTTGACACGAATTGTGACAGGAGATGAGAAGTGGGTTGTGTACCGTAACGTAAAGCGTCGTAGGACTGTGTGTCGCCCTTCTGATCCGCCTGCATCGACTACGAAAGCTGAACTTTATCCCAAGAAGGTGTTATTGAGTGTTTGGTGGATGTGCAGGGAATAATTCACTGGGAGGTCCTGCCACTCAACCAAACCATCAATGCTGCCTTCTACTGTCTACGGTTAGACAGGATGCATTCAAATTTGGTAGCAAAGCGGCCAGATCTCATCAATCTTCGCGGTGTTATCCTTCATCACGATAACGCCAGGCCACATGCTGCTGTCATCACTCTCCAAAAGTTACTAGGCTTTGGTTGGGAGGTTTTACCCCACCCTCCCTATTCTCCTGACTTGGCACCAATTGACTATCACCTATATCGTGCGTTAAACCAATTCCTTCAATCAGAAAATCTTTGATAATCTTGATGCTGTGAAAACTGCCATCCAAGACTTTTTTGACTCGAAACCGCCGGAATTTTACCGCCATGGGATTCATCTCCTACCAGAAAGATGGCAAGAGGTCCTAGATAGCAATGAGGATTATGCACAATAATAGGTACTGTTCATTTTGCGTTTATTTGCTCTTCTTTATGGGTAATAAAAACGGGTAGAACTTTTGCACTTACCCAATATTAACTGTCAAAAAAAAAATGATTTGTAAATACATCTTATATTTTCTTACAATATTTTTTAGGAAGAAATCAAGATTACCCTTCCCAAAATAATCAACTTTTTCTAAGTTAAATTTAAAATTTGGGAGCGATCACTAGATCTTTACAAAAAAAAAAAAAAAAAAAAAAAACAATCCGTTACAAGGGACGGAACAATATCAGGCGACAAAAAAGAAATTTTATCCAAAAAGTACAAACAAAAAAAAAACAAATGTTTTCCTTATCCTCCCCACTCCAGCATTATCTTTAATAGAATCTAAGATGATTAAAATTCACTGAGAATAATTCCAAAAAAAAAAAAAATTTCTTATTTTAACTGATAAATATCATAATATCTGATGCAGGTCAGTGAAACGTAGTCGACTGATTGTATTTATGTAATGCTTATTTATTGACAAATGCGTATGAATCGGTTATAAGGTCATCCCGCTTATAAGGTCCAATGAGTTTATACTTTCTTTACAGGGTGTATATGAATTACTCATTTAAACTACTCATTTCACCTCTCCCCGCTAGTCATAGCCCAACACACACTCGTCCTCGAATTATTTCCCTGCAGTACAATATTATTGTTTGGATTTGCGATTTTCCGAACCCGGATTTCGGTTAACCCGAGTTCGGTTACCAAGGGTTTTACTGTATTTAAATACAGCATTTAAATACAGATTCTGGTTGTTGGTTAACTATTATTTTTTCTTTTATTTTGAATGACAAAGTCTATTAAACATCCGTTAAAACTTCTGATTCTTCATGAAATCTAAAAAACCTATGAAAGTTGATTTTTATGGTTTTTTAATAACCGTGATTTAAGTAACTAATTTTGTAATTGATATTCATTCCAGGATATATCGAATGAATTATTATCTGTTACGGTTTCAAAGCAAATATAAAGTTCTTTATTTGGCTGATTAAATTGACTTAAGTTCAATAGAATAATGAAGGAAATAATATTATCATTCTCTTTCTTTTTCCTTTTACTTCAAGCGAATGAAATAAAACTTATACCACGTCCTTCACCTATGCCAGAATTCTATAATGTTACTATACCTCTACGAAGAAGTAGTAAGTGAACATTTTATTTTTAGTGTTATTTTATCAGTTCTTCTGCACTCTTTTGTCTGTATTCGAAACAGTAACTGAAAGTTTTTTCTCCATATGAAGTCTTATGTGAAATACATTTGATTTATTCCTTTCTTTGCAGAAATAATTGCTTAAAAGTTGGAGCTGTGTAATAGAGATACAAGTCAATGCAACTGAACTTTCAAATGCAAATTATAATTAATTTTTTCTAAAATCATTAATTTGGTGCACAAATGAGAGGGCTGAGATGAAATTTTATATTTCATTTTTTAATTTTCTTATTTTATTACTGATAATTATTTACATATTATGGAAGTTCTTTTATTTCCTAAGCTTTGAAAACAGTGTTTATGTAGCAATATCTGCATTCAAATGATTAGTCAACACAAAACTATTCCTTAAATCATATTGTAAATGGGTCAATCAACTATTCTTTGTACCTAAGTTTGTCCCGAACACAAATTTAATAAATATTGTTTTTCGAAATAATTATTGGACTTTATTTTTACCCCAAAGTTTTATTAGGGGTCATTGATCAAAAGCTTTAGAGTGACCGATGTTAGTTTAATTACGAATATTTTATTATTTTTACAGTAACTTAGGAGACAATTTTTCCCCGCGAGTATATGTTACTTCAGAGACTTCGCAAACTCCCAAAGCGAATGTAATAATACAGATTGCTATTAAATATACAAAATATATGTTAAATTGTAGTAACTGATAGTAAGAATATGGGACAATGACAGGGAAAAGTATAATGACAGCTGTTTGTTTTGTTTTGTCCCGCAGGGACAGTAACGCAGGGGACAAATTACCTCCATAATCTCATTAAATAAAGCAAAATATTGTTCTTCAAATTAAAAAAAGTGCTCTGTCCGTTATCTTAACTAAATCTTCATTCACTAATCGTTAAAATGTGCTCCACAGGAAGTTAGATTTTCGATTTTTGTTTGTTAGAAAATCATTATGTCGTCACTCTCGTTTAGTACAAAGATAGTTGATTGACCCAAATAAGGATATTCAGTTTTTAATAAGCTGAATATATGATTTATTCATTTCTTAGCAGAAAAAATTGCTTAAAAACTTCATTGCTTAAAAGTTAATTAATGGAGCTGTGTAATAGAAATACAAGTA
>JAFIDM010000007.1:14061977-14096901 GCA_023159025.1 Thereuonema tuberculata | reverse complement strand
ATAAAACGTGATGACAGTTGATTATTATTGTTGTTTAAGAATCGTGAACATGCTTCGGTAGACGCATTGCAGGACGGAATCCTCTTCCTCGTTCTCTTCAAGAGCTGCGTACAGTATTGTTGCTGGAGTGGAAATCTATTCCTCAGTAACAGCTCGATAATCTCATCCGCAGTATGCGGATGCATTTTTTTAAGAGGACATCATATTCCAATTTAACATTTCTTTTGAGCATTAAAATTTGCTTTTGCTTCAAGACGTGCTAATAACTATAACTAACTTTCCTTTTTTCCATTTTAACAATTTTTTTCAGCCACGATTATTGGTTTCTTGTGTTTTATTATCGTTTCAGTTGTATCACACATATGTAAAGCAAATTGATTCACATTAATCAGCTGTATGTGTCTGAATTGCCATGATCCTTAATTTATGAAGAGGAGTGTGGAAGGGCTTCTGCTTTGAGTTCTAACTTTAATATCTCGAACAGCTTGCACTGCACAAATGTTGAAATCCACACAAGTGCCATATAATTTAATAAACAAATAATTCTTTTCAGGTTGAAAATTGGCAACTTAGATAGACTTAGATAAAGTTCAGATTTTATTTAAGCCCTAATTTATGAAATTTTTATGGAAAAAAGCACACATATATAATACATTTTCAGTGTTTTATAATAAGAAGGTATGGCATTGGCACCAGCGTCTTACCACATGGATACGCTGGGCAGTTTCCCTGGGGCCTCTCGAACACAGAGACCCCATGCTAATCTACATATGCTGTGACTTGCTGTCAATAAGTAAATTAATACTATACTATATTTTACTATAAATATTTGTTATTGGAAAATGCATAAATAGCATGCGTTTTAATATAAAAAAAATAAAATGTGTGAGTGGTTGTGCAGATAGGGGCCCCCTGTGCATTGTTTGCCCGAGCGGCCTATAATGCCCTTAGGACGGCACTGTGAATGGCGGCCTCTTTCAAATGTTTGAAACTCCTGAAGTTCTAATTGTATAAATAAAATTTATGAGGATTGTGTATTCAATTAAAAATTTGGATAACTTTCGGTAATTGTAATGAATCTGAAAAAAAGTACAATAAAACCCCGGTTAACCGAACTAAAGGCGGGGAATCCATTTCGGATAACAATGTTTTCGGTTAAGCCATGAACATCTAATACAGCTACAGTATTTTGTATTGTAATTGCAATTCGTATTTCTGAAAGGTTCTGAAGGTCAAACGAATTCAAAAATCTCTTTGTATGCTACACTTAATAAGTTAAAATTACATTTTAGGATTACAGTAGACTACATCAATATATAGTATTCTGTTCTTAATAGTTTGTAATACACCCTGTAAAGAAAGTATAAACTCACCCAAATATTTCAAATAACTTTTCATTACATGATTTGTTTGCTTTCAATTTTTTTTCTTAGTCTATTTAAAAGAAATCATTTTAAATATCTCAAACATTTTGAGTAGTTTTTAAATTAAAAAATAAAATCAATTTTTAACTGTAAAGAAAATATAAATTCGCTAAGAAATGTTTTGATTTCGACACCTGCAAAGTGATTGGAATATCCCAAATTTGCATAAAGATAACTAAAAGTGGCTAAAGTATGTAATCCATTCATTTTCGTAGCAACATATATCACTATTTTATCATGCCTCGTGGAAATTCATTAACTGACAAAGAAATACGACAAATTCGTTTTCTCCTTGGTCAAAAAAAGTCAAAAAGGCAAATGGCCTCAGAATTCAATCGTTCACAGACTGTTATTCAAAATGTCATCAAGCAAGGTGATAGTTATGGAATCACAAAAAGACCAGGTAGACCTCCAAATCTCACACCTCGGGACCACCGGAGAATAAAAAATCTTGCTGCGTCTGATGAGATGTCCACCCGTGAAATTGTTCGTGTTTTGCGAAAGACTATCTCACCAAACTGTATGGAGAAGCTTAACGTCAAATAATCACATGAAGTTTGTAAAACTGAAAGCTAAACCCACGCTCACTACCACTCATCGTTCCAGCCGACTTGACTGGGCTAACAGTGAAATGGCATCGAAGGTGGAATGAAATAGTTTTTTCTGATGAAAAACGTTTCTGTCTTGACGGCCCTAACGGATATTCCGCATACTGGCATGAAGTACGCACTCCGTCGAAGATAAGATTAAGCAGACAATAAGGTGGGGGTGGAGTGATGGTGTGGGCAGGAGGTAAGGCAGATTTAGTGTTTGTGGAAGGCAAAATGGACTCTAAAAAATATCAGAACCTTATGTACGACCATTTAATACCATTTGGACTCCTTCTAGGAGGGCCAAATTGGCAATATCAACAAGACAATGCTTCTATACATGCGTCAAAATCCACCATAGCATGTTTTAAAACAGAGAAAGTTGATGTCATTCCATGGCCCTCCCGTTCACCTGACCTAAACCTAATTGAAAACGTGTGGGGTTGGATAACAAACATTGTACATGACCGGAACAAACGGTATCATCACTTGAATGATCTGAAGGTTGCAATTTGGAATGCTTGAGACCAGATAAAGATATCCGATTTGAAAAAAATTAATTGGGAGAATGCCTGACAGAATGATAGAAATTAAAGAGAAGAAAGGAGGACCAACACGTTATTAATTTTAATAATTTTCGAAATTCAATCAGACCTCGATGTAAGGTCACCCGTATATAAGAACACACCGCATATAAGGTCATTTTTTTAAAGTCCCGGCTCATTGAATTGGAATTCTTTGATATGGATTATCGGATTTATGGTCAGTTCTTAAATACCGTAATCGCATATAAGGTCACTTTTCTCTGCGATTTCAGTGCCACACTGATTCAATTCCAAGAATTTTTCCTTGGGTACGATCTTTTATCGGTGTCATTTCTCCTACTGATGGAGGGGACAACTTTTACACAAAGCACTTCATCCCCTCAAATTCTAGATAAAAAAGATGATGAAGACAATATTCCTTTACCTGTGTTAATAGAAGATCTCAGAAATTTTCAGAAACTACAAAACTTAGAAAACATTGAACAAAAGACGAAACCAAAATCGCGACAGTCCTATATTATGGATTGTTTTAAGTAAGGTCAGTTGTACATCAGTACTTTGCTTGAGCATACTAGTATTATTGTATACAACTTTATTCCGAATTAAATTTCTGATTCCATTAAACTAAATTAAAAAGTTATAACCTAATAAACTGATATTTATGTATGCATTAAATTTTACAAAGAATTATACTGTATTTATATAATGCTTATTTATTGACAAATGCGTATGAATCGGTTATAAGGTCATCCCGCTTATAAGATCACTTTCGCGAGGTCCCAAGGGGTTACCTTATATCAAGGTCTGACTGGAGTATGTTTTGAGTTTATATTTTCTTTACAGGTGAAAAATGATTTTTATTTTATATTTTAAAAACTACTCAAAATGCTTGAGATGTTTAAATGGTACATGAATTTATTGTTTTTAAATAAACTATGAAAAAAAAAAGAGTAGTAAACAAATCCTTTAATATAAAGTTATTTGAAATACTTGGGTGAGTTTATTTACAGGGTGTATATGAATTACTCACTTAAACTACTCATTTCACCTCTGCCGCTAGTCATAGCCCAACACACTCTCGTCCTCGATTTCCGTGCAGTACAATATTACTGTTTGGATTTGCAATTTTTGGAACCAGGATTTCGGTTGACCCGAGTTCGGTTACCAAAGGTTTACTGTATTTAAATACAGCCTTTAAAAAAGATTCTTGTTGTTGGTTAACTATTATTTTTTTTAATTTATTTTGAATGACAAAGTCTATTAAACATCCGCTAAAACTTCTGATTCTTCATGAAATCTATAAAACCTATGAAAGTTGATTTTTATGGTTTTTTAATAACCGTGATTTAAATAACTAATTTTGTAATTGATATTCATTCCAGGATATATCGAATGAATTATTATCTATTACGGTTTCAAAGCAATTATAAAGTTCTTTATTTGGCTGATTTACATTGACTTAAGTTCAATAGAATAATGAATAAAATAATATTTTCATTTTTCGTTTTCCTTTTACTTCAAGTGAATGAAATAAAATCTATTCCTAATCCATACTACACAACAACTACTTTACCTCCACAAACAACTCGTAAGTGAACATTTGATTTTCAGTGTAATTTTATCACTTCTTCTGCACTCTTTTGTCTGTATTCGAAACAGTAACTGAAAGTTTTTTCTCCATATGAAGTCTTACGTGAAATGCATTTGATTTATTCATTTCTTTGCAGAAATAATTGCTTAAAAGTTAATTACTGGAGCTGTGTAATAGAGATACAAGTCAACGCAAATGAATTTTCAAATGCAAATTATAATTATTTTTTTCTAAAATCATTAATTTGGTGCACAACACAAAACTTCCGTCATTTTGACGGCACTGTGAATGGTTGGTTAATTATTTTTTTTTTAGTTTTTAGTTTTTTTATTTTATTTGGAATAACAAACTCTGTTAAATACCCGTGCAAACTTCTTATTCTTTAAGAACTCTAGTAAAACCTGATGACGGTTGATTATGATTGTTATTTCAGAATCGTGATTTATATAACTAAATTTGTAATTTATATTCATTGCAGGATATATCGAATGACTTATTATCTATTATAGTTTGTGTATTCATAAGTTCTTTATTTGGCTGATTTACATTGACTTAAGTTCAGTAGATAAATGAAAAGTATAATATTATTATTCTTTTTCTTTTTCCTTTTATTAAGAAGAAACTGAACCACCTGCAACATTAGAACCTACACGAAATCCCGAGAAACCTGGTAAAATGAACATTTTATTTTTAGTGATAATTTTATAATTAAGCTATTTTTTTAGGTAACGAAGCCGAAGGATCCCTCTTGTATAGAAAGCAGAATACAAGTAAAACAAACGTATAGCAAAGAACTGCCATTTTGTAAGAATAGCTTCTTATGGTTGCTTATATTAAACATATATCTGGATGTCACTATTCAACAAGACGTCCGTCTCTTCAGAGGTGCAATGGGACCTGCTTCCCTGTTTATGAACGATATTGCACGTTCCCATAGTTCCAACCTTGTTAATGCGTCCCTAGAAACACAGGAAATCTGACACAGAGACTGGCCAGCGAGATCCCCTGATCTAAAACCTTTACAACATACTTGGGATATGCTCGGGAGACGCATTACAGGACGGAATCTTTTTCCTCCTTCCTTCAAGAGCTTGGTATAGTATTGTTGGAGGAGTGGAACTCTCGATAATACAGCAGTATACGGATGCATTTCTTTAAGAAGACATCATATTTCATATTAACATTTCTTTTGACCATTAAAATTTGCTTTTGTGCCAAGACTGTTGATAAGTGTGTGACTCAAAACTTCCTCTTTTCCATTCTAAAAAAAATGAAAAGTGTGAATGGTTGTCAAGGTAGGTGTCAAGTGCACTGTTTTGCCCGTGCCTATAATGCTATTAGGACGGCACTGTGAATAGTTAGTTAATTATTTTTTTTTAGTTTTTAGTTTTTTTATTTTATTTGGGGCAACAAACTCTATGAAATACCCGTGCAAACTTCTCATTCTTCAAGAACTCTAATAAAACCTGATGACGGTTGATAATTATTGTTATTTAAGAATCGTGATTTACACGTATATAACTAAATTTGTAATTGATATTCATTGCAGGATATATCGAATGAATTCTTATCTATTATAGTTTGTGTATTCATAAGTTCTTTATTTGGCTGATTTACATTGACTTCAGTTCAGTAGTTAAATGAAAAGTACAATTTTTCTTTTTCCTTTTATTTAGAAGAAACTGAACCACCTGCAACATTAGAACCTACACAAAATCTCGGGAAACCTGGTAAAATGAACATTTTACTTTAGTGTTAATTTTATAAATAAGCTATTTTTTTCAGTTAACAAAACCGAAGGATCCCTCTGGTATAGAAAGCAGAATACAAGTAAAACAAAAATATAGCAAAGAACTGCCATTTTGTAAGAATAGCTTCTGATGGTTGGTTTATGATATCAGTTCTTCTGCACGCTTTCTTCTGCACGCTGTTTTCGAAACAGTGAATGAAAGTTTTTTTCCTCCAAATGAACTCTTACGCAAAAGTACTCTATGCAATTATATTGATTTATTCATTTCATTGCAGAAATAATTGCTTAAAAGCTAATTAATGGAGCTGTGTAATAGAGATACAAATAAAGGCAACTGAACTTTCAAATGCAGATAATTAATTAATATTTTTCAAAATCGTTAATCGCCCTTATTAAAACATTTAGAAAAAAAAATGTATAATATAAAAAAAATACATGTAATAGACTTTCCTTACTTCAGATAGGTAAACAAGTAACATGATATGCATTTCTTAAAGAAGACATCATATTTCATATTAACATTTCTTTTGACCATTAAAATTTGCTTTTGGGCCAAGACTGTTGATAACTGTGTGACTCTAAACTTCCTTTTTTCCATTCTAAAAAAAAATGAAAAGTGTGAATGGTTGTCAAGGTAGGTGTCAACTGCACTATAATGCTATTAGGATGGCACTGTGAATGGTTGGTTAATTTTTTGTTTTTAGTTTTTACTTTTTTTTATTTTATTTGGAATAACAAACTCTATTTAATACCCGTGCAAACTTCTCATTCTTCAAGAACTCTAATAAAACGTGATGATAGTTGATTATTATTGTTATTTAATAATCGTGATTTATACAACAAATTTGTAATTGATATTCATTGCAGGATATATCGAATGATTTATTATCCATTATAGTTTGTGTATTCATAAGTTCTTTATTTGGCTGATTTACATTCACTCCAGTTCAGTAGATAAATGAAAAGTATAATATTATTATTCTTTTTCTTTTTCCTTTTATTAAGAAGAAACTGAACCACCTGCAACATTAGAACCAACACAAAATCCCGAGAAACCTGGTAAAATGAACATTTTATTTTTACTGATAATTTTATAATTAAGCTATAATTAAGGTAACAAAACCGAAAAATCCCTGTTGTATAGAAAGCAGAATATAAGTAAAACAAAAATATAGCAAACAACTGCTATTTTGTAAGAATAGCTTCTTATGGTTGCTTTTTGATATCAGTTCTTCTGCACTCTTTTGTCTGTATTCGAAACAGTAACTGAAAGTTTTTCCTCCAAATGAACTCTTACTCGAAACTACTGTATGCAATTATATTGATTTATTCATTTCATTGCAGAAATTACTGCATAAAAGTTAATTAATGGAGCTGTGTAATAGAGATACAAGTTAACGCAACTGAACTTTCAAATGAAAATAAATAATTAATATTTTCAAAAATCATTAATCGCCCTTATTAAAAAATTTAGAAAAAAATGAATAATGGAAAAAATAAATACATTTAGACTCTCTTTACTTCAGATAGGTAAACAAGTAAGATGATATAAATTAATGGTTAAAAATTCATTTAATATTAAAATTCATTTTTGAGAAAAGAAAAATGAAAAATGAAAATATTCGGACTGGAATACATATATACTCATAAACATTTTATCTGGATTCCATAAATAAATAAAAATGTAAAAAAAAGCAAAATAATTGTCACGGGAAAAGGAGAAAAAAAAACACCTTGATAAAAATCAAAGTAAATCTACATAAACTCCCACAATCCTTCCAGTTTGGTTATTGGTTTACTAATTGTAAACATTACTAACAGGAAATAAACGTAGAAAACAAAACAGAAGAAAATGCTTTAAAAAAACTATAGGAGGATTTTAAATATGAAATATTATTTAAATAGTGTAAAAATAACAATCAAAGGGAATGGGGGAAGTAATTGCTCGACTGCCTTGTGTTCTGTCTGAAAGCGAATCTTATATTTATTATACGTAGTAATCTGCCTCACTTAATCTCAGGGACATGTGGAAGTCGATATAACCTAGAGAACATCATTGAACGAGATCATTTCGTAGGTGCTGGTATCCTGGTGTGAGCTGGTATTAGGATGGGATCATGGAAACCTCTCCATGTCTTTGATAGAGGTACCGTAACTGCCCATATATATCTGGATGTGACTATTCAACAAGACGTCCGTCTCTTCAGAGGTGCAATGGGACCTGCTTCCCTGTTTATGAACGATATTGCACGTTCCTACAGTTCCGACCTTGTTAATGAGTCCCTAGAAACACAGGATATCTGGCACAGAGACTGGCCAACGAGGTCCCCTGATCTAAAACCTTTAGAACATACTTGGGATATGCTCGAGAGACGCATTGCAGGACGGAATCTTTTTCCTCCTTCCTTCAAAAGCTGCGTACAGTATTGTTGCAGGAGTGGAACTCTATTGCTCAGTAACAGCTCGATAATCTGATCCGTAGTATACGGATGCATTTCTTTATGAAGACATCATATTTCATATTAACATTTCTTTTGACCATTAAAATTTGCTTTTGTGCCAAGACTGTTGATAACTGTGTGACTCTAAACTTCCTTTTTTCCATTCTAAAAAAAAAGAAAAGTGTGAATGGTTGTCAAGGTCCAGTGCACTGTTTTGCCCATGGCCTATAATGCTATTAGGACGGAACTGTGAATGATTGGTTAATTATTTTTTTTTTTACAAGTAGTTTTCAGTTTTTTTATTTTATTTGGAATAACAAATACCCGTGCAAACTTCTAAATCTTCAAGAACTCTAATAAAAAGTTGATTATTATTGTTATTTAAGAATCGTGATTTATATAATTAAATTTGTAATTTATATTCATTGCAGGATATATCGAATGAATTATTATCTATTATAGTTTGTGTATTCATAAGTTTTTTATTTGGCTGATTTAAATTGACTTCAGATGAGTAGATAAATGAAAAGTATAATATTATTATTCTTTTTCTTTTTCCTTTTATTTACAAGAAACTGAACCACCTGCAACATTAGAACCTACACAAAATGCCGAGAAACCTGGTAAAATGAACATTTTATTTTTAGTGATAATATTATAATTAAGCTATTTTTTTAGGTAACAAAACCGAAGGATCCCTCTTGTATAGAAAGCAGAATACAAGTAAAACAAAAATATAGCAAACAACTGCAATTTTGCAAGAATAGCTTCTTATGGTTACTTTTTGATAACAGTTCTTGTGCACTCTTTTGTCTGTATTCGAAACGGTAAATGAGAGTTTTTCCTCCAAATGAACTCTTACGCGAAAGTACTATATGCAATTATATTGATTATTCATTTCATTGCAGAAATAATTGCTTAAAAGTGAATTAATGGAGCTGTGTAACAGAGATACAAGTTAACGCAACTGAATTTTCAAATGCAAATTATAATTAATTTTTTATAAAATCATCAATTCGGTGCACAAATGAGAGGGCTGAGAACAAAATTAACATTTCATCGTTGCTTATTTTATTACTACTAATGCTACTATTATTTACTTGTAAGTTCTTTTATTTCGTAAGCTTTGAAAACAGTGTTTATGTGGCAGTATCTTGACAAATAGCCAAGACAAAACTATTCCTTAAATCATTTTGTAAATAAGGATTTTCATTTTTTATTAAAGCTGAAATATATGCAGTTTTGTCATGACTTGAAAATTTTTAATCACATTCATATTAAATGAATAGGCTCAGTAAAAGCTCAAGAATAAAAAAATTAAACTTTGAAGGTCATGTTGATAATGATGAACTTATATATTACAATATGTAAGTTTTAACTCTTTTTATAGAAAATAATTAAGAAAATAAGTCTGATTATTTTAATTACTTATTGAGTATTTTCGTTTACAATTACTGCTGTTATCTTATTCATTATTTTTCTTATCAAAAGTTAATTTATATAAAGTTTATCATTAAACATGAATAAAAAGTTACATTCAACTTTCATTCTTGAATTAGAATTAATTAGCATAAAAATTGTAGTGATTTAACAAATTTTATTTCTTAATGAAAACAATCATCATATTTTTCTAATTTATTCCTGTTGTTTTTTTTGTAAGGATTCTGCGCATTTCAACCTAGTATATTTTGTTGGAGCTGCCATCACGACAGCGAATGTCAAGGCACAGATAAATGTTGTCCACATGTATTGTATCATAAATGCTGTAATAAAGTCAGTGTTATCGGGTGATTTGCAGGATGATTTTCATTTTTATTGGAAAATGTAATTTGTGTTGAAACTGAATAGTAATAAAAATAAAAAAGAACATATGATTTTTTTGTGTATAGTATTTATTTTATGATATTTCTAAAAACACATTATGATACTACATGAAATTTAGTGGTAGAAATCAAAATAAATCTACATAAACCTCCTCAATTCTTCGAAGTCTTTTCTGTTCTATATATCATTAAAATTCTATTGTCTGCATTCGTTAACTAATTGAACACATCATTATAGTAAGCACACAGAAAGAAGAATTATCATAAAAGGAAAAAGAAATGATCACTTAGTTGATCCTGGAACTCATTGCTGCAGAAAATAACATGGCCGCATCATAAGATAAGGTTACTATTGTCCTCCAAATGAGAGATGGCCGGCGGAAGTTTGAACTACGCAGCCCTTCCGGTAGCTGATCAATTATGTTTTCCTGTCACAATGGACGATGGCGTCTGTTTTCACTGAGAAAGACATGTTGATAACGCCAAATTAAAACTTCTCTCGACTATTTAGCGTTATTTCAATACCGGTTGCTAACAATAAGTATTTATATAAATAAATAAATATATATTATTTATAAATACAATGCTCTTTTGCAAAGTAACAAGCCTTTACCGTAATGGCGGCGTCCTGTCATTAAATCAGACGGAAGTGCCTGACCAGACTAATCGATGATACATGCGCAGATCTCACAAAAACAGGGCGGCCATCTCTCATTTGGAGGACAATGTAAGGCCTTTACAGCGAAAACTATAGGTATAAATTGATCCAACTCCAAAATATTTTAACCTACTAAAAAAAAATGTTAGAAAAAGAAAAGAAAAATTTGTCAAGCAACCATTAATATTACAAAAATCCAATTCTGGAAATTACAATTCTATAAATTTACAAAAAACAATTAGGAAGCTTATTACAATTAATATTATTAGTATTATTTCTCAATTATTACAATTAGAGAATCCTTATATGGACTCTCACAATGTATGGAATATGCAAAAACTGCAGTATTTCCAAACTTCTCCCCGAAGTTTTTTTCTTTAAGTAATAAAAGCTGTCATGTGTTTGTCCATTGCAACGCTTTTTCACATGAATATGCTTCTGATGGTTGCTTTCGATACCAGTTCGTATGCACTATTCTAACTGTATACGAAATAGTACCTGAAAGTTTTTCCTCCATATCAAGGCTTACGCGAAAGTACTACATCAATTAAACTATTATATTTAATTTCTTTGCAGAAATGATTATTTAAAAACCTGATTGCTTAAAAGTTACGTATTCTTCAATAAACTTCTTCCTTTTCATTTCTTATGGATAATTATTTACAAAACTCCATAAAACACATCATAGTATTTAAATATATTTATCTTAAATAAGAAAATTGTAAATTTTCGAGAAGTAGTCCGCCTTCTCTTTTCAAGCATAATAAAAATTGGAATAAAAATTGGAATAAGTTCAACAAAACAAAATACAGTAAAGCCCCGATTATCCGCGAGTGCCGCGAAAAATTTTTTTAGTTACGAACCTCATAAAAACCAATTTTTATCCAAGCCAACAACAAGGAAAATACAACAGGCCCAACAGTGCGAAGGTCGAAAATTACTGACAGGTTTATTGTGCATCGTGATCCTATCGGCCTTCTCTGAATTTGTGGATGCAAACGTAGAGCAAAGGTTTCTGCTTTACTGTACATATTTTAAAAGTTGTACATATTATGTTTTTTGTACAATAAAACGTAGGTTTTAATGGTGAAATATTTTTTTTCGTGCTTACACCTCATTTTTTAGTCTTTTTTCGGGTTATCCGCGATTTTCGTTATCCGCGAAGCCCTTGCCACCCAATTCCGCGGATAATCGGGGCTCTACTGTAGTTGGAAGCTTAAACAAATTTCAAAAACACGTGAATCAATAAGTTTAATTGTTTTTACAAAATATATTAATAAAGTACAATTCAATTATTAAAAGTAATAATAATAAGAAAATAAAGACCATTATAAAATCATAACAAATAATAATATTCTTAGTAATTTAAAACATCCATTTTGCTTTAATACAAAGGACCAAACACACAAAACAATAGAGATATAAATAATAAATAACTTCATTACATGTTGCGAAGATACTCTTTCTTCGTCGTCAGATGATATTAAATAAATAAATACATGAAAAGGAAAACAAGGCCTTTTTAATTTAAAAGGTATATATGCCTTTTGTATTTTTTATACTACTACTTTCTAAAATTTTCCTTAATTTTAAATCATATTCTTTGTACAAAATTTTAATATTATTATCCAATATGTGTCCTTTATTCAAACTGTGGTGACAATGTCTGATACGTCCAAATTTTGTTCTTCAAAGCTCTCCCGTGTTCTACAACGTGTTCGAACAAGGTTCTTTTTGTCTCGCCAATGTAAAAATCTCCACAAGTTTTACAATCTATTTTATATATGACACCCAAATAAACACTAAAATAAGATATAAATATTTTAGTATTTTCAAACTTTTCAATTTCTTTAATTATAAATTTATTATAATTTCTAATTTGGTTATCAATGAAAATATCTGAGTAACCATTTTATCTTTAAAAGCTTAGTCATGATTCTTATTTTTTCTTTGTATGTGTTTTCATTACTAGTATTACAGTCCAGTCTTTTCAAAAAATTTTCTATGATATTCTTTTTAATATTAATGCTATGGCCTGAGTTATAATTTAAAATATGATCTCTCTGATATTCCTTCATATGATGTTCTATTATTATTTTTTTATTATCTTTAATCAATTTGACATCCAAAAATTTTAATTCATTATTATCTTCCAATTCTCTTTAAATTTTAAGTATTTGCATTTTTTGTTTAAGTTTTTATAAAAAATATCAAATTGTTGCAAAGAACCGTACCATATGATTAAAATATCGTCGACGTATCTGTAATGTTCAAAATTTTGTTCATTATAATATTCTTTCAATAGTGTATTTTCAAAGTGATTTAAAAATAAATTGCAAAGAGTACCCGAAATCGGGGAACCCTTGGGAAAATCTTTAGTTTGTTTGTATATTTTGTTGTCATGTTTGAAAAACGTATTTTGAGTTACAAACTCAACCATTTCTTTAAATATTTTTTCATCTAATTTATATTTTAACAAAGCTTCTCTATTAACAAAAGTATATTTGTCCAAAATCAACATCGTTTCATCTACCTGTATACATATTTTCTAGGTCCAATGAAATAAGGTAAAATTTCTTTTTATTATAATAATAATAATGGGTGAGACCAAGTTGTATACAAAATGACATCCTGGTACATCTGTTTCACGCTAATATGGCGATCATCAGCCTGGAGCAGTCATCAGTACACAAGACTTGTGTACTGATGACTGCTCCTGGTTGATGATCGCCATATTAGCGTGAAACTGCTGTACCAGGATGTCATTTTGTATACAACTTGGTCTCGCCTATTGTTATTATTATTAACATTTACATTTCTTGCGCTTTCTTCTTTTCATGCGCTAAATAAATTCATAGGGGCAGCATGTAGCGGCACATGAATTTTCTCGCCATTTGTCCTTTCGGCGAGTTTTTATTGTTTGTTTTAGCTTTTGCGGGTTCCACATTTGTTCCGACGTTTTTTCTTTTTATTATGTTTGTTAAAGCTTTCTAATTTACCAATCAAATCTTTTGTATTTTTACTTGCAAAAACAAAGCCATACACCTGATTAAGCAAAAGGACATTTATACAAAAATATCGTTACAACTAGTTTCTCCACCGAGAGGTGGTATTCTCAAGTATTTTTTTTTTTTTTTTTGACACTTGAGAATACCACCTCTCGGTGGAGAAACTAGTTGTAACGATATTTTTATATAAATGTCTTTTTGTTTAATCAGGTGTATGGCTTTGTTTTTGCAAGTAGAATATTACAGTACACGTAAAAAATTTATTTTTTTCTTTTGTATTTTTGATGATTACTTCTTCTTTTGCCATTTTAAAATTCTTCATTAAAAGTTTAATTTTCTTGATATATTTTGAGTGGGGGAACCATAAGCATTGATTAACGTCGCATTGGATCCTGTTCTTTCTGGACTTTTATTCTTCCTTCTAATGTAGGTGCGTTATAGGATATTTTGAGGATTTCACTGCGTTCAAAATTGCTTAAGGTTTTATTATCCTCTAATTTTTTTGTTATTTTTTTAAACTTGTGATATAATTTAACTATAAAAATCTTCCTTAGTTTCTACATCGTGTCCATCATTAACTAATTCATTAAGTTTTTCCAAATACTCTTCTTTGTTCATGATTACCAGGTGGTTACCTTTATCGGATTTGCTGAAAACTAAATTTTTATCTTTTCCTAAGTTTTTTAGGATTTTTTTAATTTTCTTCTTTTAAATTATTTTCTTTTCTTAACGGCATTTTCTTGATTATTTTCAATTCTCTCAAAAAGTGTTCTTTAGGTGTTAATTTATTTACAGCTTTTTCTAACGTGATGATTATATTAACATCCAAATTTTCCATTGGGTTATACACAAATTCTATTCCTTTATTTAATAATTCTATTTGTTTCTTATTAAATTTTCTCATACATAGATTAATCACATAATTATAATTATTTTCATTATTTGGTTTTACATTTATTTTGTTTAATTTTCTTTGTTTGCTTTTCTTCTTAGTGTTCAAATACTTCAAATGATTCCAATTCATAACCATCAAATATTGTTCTTTAGCAATAAATCTTCTCATTCAGAAATTCTTCTTTTAATAATTTGGAGATGAAAAAAGACGTACCTTTTAGTTGATCTTTTATTAGTTTATTTTCTGCTTCTTTTCTAATTTGGTCTGTGTTTTTACCATGACAGGGTTTTTAATTCTTAGAGTTTTAGGGGTCCGATTTTCCGATATACAAGTTTTCAAAAATAGTTAATGTTCCTCCCATCTTACCAGTTTTACGATCATTCTCTGGTGTTTAATAATCAGTTTACTGTATATATAAAAGTTCCATATTCTTCAATAATCTTCTTTCTTTTCATTCCTTATGTATAATTATTTATGTATAAATATAAGACGGACTACTTCTCGAAAATTTGCAAATTTAGTATTTAAAATAAATCTATTTAAATACTATGATGTGTTTTATGGAATTTTGTAAATAATTATCTTGTAAATAATTATTTTGTAAATAATTAGTTTTGTAAAACTGGCAAGATGGGAGGAACATGAACGATTTTTGAAAACTTGTATATCGGAAAATTGGATACCAAAACCTCTAAGAATTAAAAACCCTGTCATGGTAAAAACGAATAATACCGACCATGTGTTGTCCATGTCCATCTCCCGTGTTGTAGAACACGGGAGAGCTTTGAAGAACAAAAATTTGGACATATCAGACATTGCCAACTTCTGTTTGAATAAAGAACACATAATGGATAATAAAGTAAAAATTTCGTACAAAGAATATGATTCAAAATTAAGGAAAATTAAGGAAAAACCACAAAAGAAATTTTTTTTAACAGGTATGAAGGAGTGTATATAGACCCTTCTACAGACTTTTTAATGAGAGATTTAATACAAACAAACTGCAATAAAATAGATATAAAAACTCACAAACTTCATCTTCAGTATCAAGAGCTTTATCTCAATATTTCAATCTCCTAAGCGGAGATTTTCTTCAGGAGTAAAGTAGAAATAGAGAAAAACAAACTTTTCTTTCTTACATCCGTACATTAAGGTTTATATGAAAAACTTCGAATTTCTTCTTAAACATTATAAATACAAATCATCTTCAGTATCAACAACTTTATCTCAATATATCAATCTCCTCAGCGGAGATATTCTTCGATATAGCATGTATTTTAATAAAAAAAAAATAAAAAGTGTGAGTGGTTGTGTAAGTAGGGGCCACAGTGCATTGTTTTGCCCGGGGGCCTATAATGACATTTGGACGGCAACGTGAATGGCGGCCTATTTCAAATGCTTGAAACTCCTAAAGTTATAACTCTATAAATGAAATATATAAGAATTGTGTATTGAATAAAATATTTCGATAACTTTGATAATTCTAGTTAATCTGAAAAATGAGGATTTAAATACAGCATAAATTCTTGTTGTTAGTTAACTATTATTTTTTTATTTTATTTTGAATGACAAAGTCTATTAAACATCCGTTAAAACTTCTCATTCTTCATGAAATCTATTAAACCTATGAAAGTTGAAAGTTTTTATGGTTTTTTAATAACCGTGATTTAAATAACTAATTTCGTAATTGATATTCATTCCAGGATATATCGAATGAATTATTATCTATTACGGTTTCAAAGCAATTATAAAGTTCTTTATTTGACTGATTTACATTGACTTAAGTTCAATAGAATAATGAATAAAATAATATTATTATTCTTTTTCGTTTTCATTTTACTTCAAGTGAATGAAATAAAATCTATTCCTAATCCAAAATTCACAACAACTACTTTACCTCCACAAACAACTCGTAAGTGAACATTTTATTTTTAGTGTTATTTTATCAGTTCTTCTGCACTCTTTTGTCTATATTCGAAACAGTAACTGAAAGTTTTTTCTCCATATGAAGTCTTACATGAAATGCATTTGATTTATTCATTTCTTTGCAGAAATAATTGCTTAAAAGTTAATTACTGGAGCTGTATAATAGAGATACAAGTCAATGCAACTGAACTTTCAAATGCAAATATTAATCAATTTTTTCTAAAATCATTAATTTGGTGCACAAATGAGAGGGTTGAGATGAAATTTTACATTTCGTTTTTTAATTTGCTTATTTTATTACTGC
This sequence comes from Thereuonema tuberculata, assembly GCA_023159025.1. Taxonomy (NCBI): domain Eukaryota; kingdom Metazoa; phylum Arthropoda; class Chilopoda; order Scutigeromorpha; family Scutigeridae; genus Thereuonema; species Thereuonema tuberculata. Next base: position 14,079,946 of record JAFIDM010000007.1, on the reverse strand, counting down.
TAATTATTTACATTGCGACCACGCCGGTCGTACTGTCTAAGGAAGCGGTCTTCCGTGTGGCCGGTGTGCCTGTACCCTGGTTCAAATCCCGGTCGAGAGCATGGATGTTTAGAATTTCCTTTCAGCCTTTCAGTGTTTGTCATCCTCTTCTTCACTTTCTCTTCGGGTCTGACGTCATTCCATAATGGTGTCCTGAGGAAAGCAACGGGAAACCACCTCAGTATCCGCTCCCTAGAAATTCTCGGGAGTCTGCTAGGGGTTCGCCTTATCGGGAACATTATCGCTCCTTAAAACACGGATGCTTCGCTACGAATCGTAGGTGCGAACAGTACCAATTAATTAATTAATTAATTATTTACATATAAGTTCTTTTAGTTCCTAAGCTTTGAAAACAGTGTTTATGTGGCAATATCTGCATTCAAATAATTAGCCAACACAAAACTATTCATAATAACAATGGATGAGACCAAATTATTTGCAAGTAATATCCTGTTTGTCACCAATCGAACTCACCAATGAACCATTAGTGAAAAAATTCATGGGCCAGCAGTGCGGAGGCCTCAATGAATTTTTTTAATGCATAAAAATTCACACTGCGCATGTTACAACCAGGATGTTACTTGTAAATAATTTGGTCTCATCCATTGTTAATATTAATAATTCAAATGCGCAGTTTGAATTTTTATGCATTAAAAAAATTCATTGAGGCCTGCGCACCGCTGGCACATGCATTTTCTCACTAATGGTTCATTGGTGAGTTTTTCATTGTTTGTTTTATCCTTTGAGGCACCACTGCGCTTCCGATGTAACAAAACTATTCATTAAATCATATAGTAAATAAAAATTTTCAGTTTTTAATAAGGATGAATATACGATTTTTTTTTTCATTTCATTGCAGAAATAATTGCTTAAAAGTTAATTAATGGAGCTGTATAATAGAAATACAAGTAAACGCGTAAAAAAAGAGAAAATAAAGAAAAAAAAAAAAACACCGTGACAAGAAATCAAAGTAAATCTACATAAACCTCCCACAATCGCTCCAGTTTTGTTATTCGTTGACTAATTGTAATTATTACTAACAGAAAATAAACGTAGAAAACAAAAAAAAAAATTAAAATGTTTTAAAAACAGTATAGGAGGATTTTAAATATGAAATACTATTTAAATAGTATAAAAGTAGATATCAAAGGGAATTGGGGGAAGCAAATGCACGACAGTCATGTGTTCTGTCTGAAAATATTTACCATATGTAGTAATCTGCCGCGCTTGACCTCAGGGACATGTGGAAGTCGATATAGCCTAGAGAACATCATTGGACGAGATCATTTCGCAGGTGGTGTGGGTTGGCATTAGGTTGGTATCTCGGAAACCTCTCCATGTCTTTGATAAAGGTAGTGTAGATTAGATTAGATTAATTGAAAGTGGGTGGCATGACTGCCGAGCACATCGACCCGAAAGATCTTTTATACTATCCCACGGAAAGAAGGACAGACGTAGAGAAATACTGAGAAAGGATGGTGTGAGAAATGCAAGGGAAACGGGAGAACCACGGGAAAAACTGCCCAGCGCGGATCGCCACCATCAACGAAACCCACATGAGTACCGAACCCGGCACTCAAGAGGTGAGAGGCCAATGTCTTAGCGACATTGTCCAACCGCGCGGCCTAAAATAGTGTAACTGCCCACGTATGCAATGGGACCTGCTTTCCTGTTTATGGACGATAATGCACGTTTCCATAGTTCCGACCTTGTTAATGCGTTCAAGAACACAGGACACTTGGCAAAGAGACTGGCCAGCGAGGTCCCCTGATCTAAAACCTTATGAACATACTTGGGATATGCTCGGGAGACGCATTGCAGGACGGAATTCTCTTCCTCGTTCCCTTCAAATGCTGCGTACAGTATTGTTGCAGGAGTGGAACTCTATTGCTCAGTAACAGCTCGATAATCTCATCTGCAGTATACGGATGCATTTCTTTAAGAAGACATCGTATTTCATATTAACATTTCTTTTGAGCATTAAAATTTGCTTTTGTGCCATGACATGCTGATAACTGTGTGACTCTAATCGTCCTTTTTTCCATTTAAAAAGAAATTAAAAAGTGTGAGCGGTTGGGTACGTAGGGCCCCAGTGCATTGTTTTGCCCGGGCGCCTACAATGCTATTACGACAATACTGTGAATGGTTGTTAATTATTTTGTTTTAGTTTCTGTTTTTTTTATTTTATTTGGAATAGCAAACTCTATCAAATACCCGTACAAACTTCTGATTCTTCAAGAATTCGAAGAAACCTATGAAAGTTGATTTTTATTGTTATTTAAGAACCGGGATTTAAATAACTAAATTTGTAATTCATATTTGTTGCAGGATATATCGAATGAATTATTATCTATTATGGTTTGTTTATTCATAAGTTCTTTATTTGGCTAATTTACATTGACTTAAGTTCAGTAGCTTAATGGAGATTATAATATTATTATTCTTTTTCTTTTTCCTTTTACTTCGAACGACTGAAGGAACTGTACCATTAGCATCTACAACAACTGCAACATTACCACCTACGCAAAATAACGTGAAACCTGGTAAAATGAACATTTTATTTTTAGTGTTATTTCATTATTAAGCTATTCTTTTTTAGGTAACAAAACCGAAGGATCCGTCTTGTATAGAAAGCAGAATACAAGTAAAACAAAAATATAGCAAACAACTGCCATGTTTTTGTGAATGTTTGAACTTCTCCCCAATGTTTTGTTCAGTTACTAAAAGCCCTCTTGTGTTTGTCCATTGAGTCCATTGTTGCAAGAATAGCTTCTAATGGTTGCTTTTTGATAAGTTCTTCTGCACTCTTATGTATGTATTTGAAACAGTAAATGAAAGTTTTTCCTCCAAATGAACTCTTATGCAAAAGTACTGTATGCAATTATATTGATTTATTCATTTCATTGCAGAAATAATTGCTTAAAAGTTAATTAATGGAGCTGTGTAATAGAGATACAAGTCAAAGCAACTGAACTTTCAAATGCAAATTATAATGAATATTTTATAAAATCATCAATTCGATGCACAAATGAGAGAGCTGAGAACAAAATTAACATTTCATCTTTTAAATCGCTTATTTTATTACTACTAATGCTACTATTATTTACTTGTAAGTTCTTTTATTTCCTAAGCTTTGAAAACAGTGTTTATGTGGCAGTATCTTGACAAATGATTAGCCAACACAAAACTATTCCTTAGATCATTTTTTAAATAAGGATTTTCAGTTTTTATTAAAGCTGAATATATGCAGTTTTGAAACGACTGGAAAATTTTGAATCACATTTATATTAAACGAATCATACTAATAACAGGAAAAAAACGGATGTACGGATGTACGTTTGTTTGTCATCAAAGTGGAAAGAGCGGAGAGACTCGGAGGGAGAATATTTTTAAAGTGTATTTTTAATTTTGTTAGCGTATTTTCAATTTTAAAAATACACTAACAATTGTCTTTTTGAAAAGAAAAATTAGTTGATTTAATGTTGGTCAGTTGTTCAATACTTACTTAAAAGTTTATACAAAAGAAAAAATAATCTTTTATTATTTTAAATTAATCCAAAAATTTTATTTCAAAAACAATTAAAAAAAAAAAGAATACTTAAGTAAAAAAAAATTATAAACTTTTGCATCTATTCATTTAGTGAATAAAAAAAAAATGAAATAGAAATAATTCCTACGCCCCTGTAAGCCATTGTGGGACACTCTCTCAAAGGCTCAATTTGGAGGAGCCTATTATTTTAGGGCAGGAGGTTGACTTATTTCGCCGAAAGTGCCAGGAAAGCATGTTGATATTAAAAAAATCAAAAATCGTATAACGATGGTCTTTCGGTCAGAGCTGTGGCGCTATATAATTGTCATAACACAAGTTCAGCAAATAAATGTAGGAAGAATTCCAGTATTGGTTAAGGTAAATGTTTAAAAGTCAATATCTCCGAAACAAGTCTCCAAGGAAAATTTTTTGAACGTTTAAAATTGAACAATAAGAATGTTTTTACACAAAACATCGTGTATAAAGAGGTTTTTGAGAATTAAATAATTTATTAATCTAGATGTTGAAAAATAGTATTAAAAGTTTTCAGTTCTTCATATTCATCAATCAACTATCAAGAAATGTTCAACAAGGAAATCACGAAATTATAACCATCATGCTGAAAATGGGACGGAGACATGAGAATTATAGCTTCTTTTGAAGGTCTCGGTAATAAATGAAAATATCTGTAAGTAGAATTTGTATTGAATGTACAAATGTCTGCTACAAATAGATCGAATGCAGTAGGGTTTATACATTTTATTCCTTTTAAAAAATGAGCTTAGAACATCTTTTTCAATCTCGTGTTTTTGAAAAATTTCACGGTATTTCAAAAATGTGGAATTTGTTTTACTTCCATGAATATTTCACGGGTTGCAACTAGTAAGTTACGTAAGAGTTCAAGAATAAAAAAATTAAATTTTTAAGGTCATGTCGATAATGACGAATTTATATATTATAATATGTAAGTTTTAATTCTTTTTGTAGAAAATAATTATGAAAATAATTCTGATTATTCTAATTACTTATTAAGGAGTTTCATATTCAGTTATTGTTCTTATCTTATTCCTTATTTTTTTAATAAAAGTTAATTTATATAAAGTTTATCATTAAGCATGAATAAATAAAGTTATATTCAACTTTCATTTTTGAATTAGAATTTATTAACAAGAAAAATTTCAATGATTTGACAAATTTTATTTCTTAAAGACAACAATTATCATAATTTTCTAATTTATTCCTTTTTCTTTTTCTGTAAGGATCCTGCAGATTATCTTCTCATCTGTTTGGCGTTTGCAGATACTGCCAATACGACAGCCAATGTCCAGGCACACATAAATGTTGTCCAAATTTACTGGGTACTGTATGCTGTGAAGGAGTCGGTATTTTTATATGACTTGCAGGATGCCTTCAAATTCTGGAACTCCATATCATTAAATGACTTCAATTAAGTACCGTTAAGATGATTTTCGTTTTTATTGGAAAATGTAGTTTTGTGTTGAAACTGAATAAAAAAAAAAAAAAAAAAAAGGACATATCACTTTTTTTGCGTAGTATTTATTTTATGATATTGCTACCGTTTTTGGTGTCAATAGGTAGTTTAGGGTACTTTATTACGAGTCGGGAAAGGCAAATACAGATTTGATGGTTAAATAATGGATACGAGTAACTTTATTAGACTTAAAGTTCCTTCTAGCCGTTGTTGTGGGCTGCTTGAGAGGCATTTCTCTCTCGGTAGGCGTTCTTCGACGGGTCCGGGTGGCTCCTTGTAACGCCGGTGATCAGAACTACTTGAACGGGAAACGGCTTCTACTACTCGTTGAGCCGGTCGGCCTCGTCTTGCTGCCGGGTATCTGCTGGACTCGGGCGGACCAGGGCTTCTTCTCTTCCGTATGAGCCGGGTAGCTCCGTCTGATGCCAGGTATCTGCTCGGCTTGAGCGGACCAGGGCTTCTTCTCTTCTGTATGAGCCGGGTGGCTCCGTCGGGTCTCTGCTCGCAACGAACTCTCTCTCTGATCTCCGAATGGAGAACTCTTTGCGGCTCCGTGCCGCTGAAACGAACTCTACTCTCTTTCTCCAGCTGGAGAACTCTCTCTCTAGGCTCCTGCCCACAAACGAACTGAATTGGCAGTCTGCGCGCTGCCTTATAAACCGATTCCAGCCTCCCTTTCACTCTGAAAGAGTCCACTCTAGAGAGGGAGACTGGGTCGGGCGAAACTACTCTTGACTGAGGTGGATTGGAGTTAGTTGACTCCACTTTTTGTAGGGGGTCGGACAATTCCACTGATAACAATATTTCTAAAAACTCATTATGATACTACATGAAATTTAGTGGTAGAAATCAGAGTAAATCTACGTAAATCTCCTCAATGCTTCCTGTTTATTAGCATGTCTGTATCACATATCATTAAAATTCTATTGTCTGCATTCGTTAACTATTTGTACACATTATTATAGTAACCACACAGAAAGAAGAATTACCATAAAAGGAAAAAGAAATGATCACTTAGTTGATCCTGGAACTCATTGCTGCAGAAAATAATATGGCGGCATCATAAGAACAGGTTACTGTAAGGCCTGCACAGCGAAGCTAGAGGTATAAATTGGACGTGGTTTCCACTATTTTAAGAGTGAGGGTGATGGAATATTTTTCTGCATTACCAGGAAGACTGGCTATTGCTACAAATTTGACGTTGATGAGAATGGTCAACGAGCGACAGTCGGAGAGGGATCAGGGCATTTTTTCTCGCCTGCCAATTTCATTTTCCTTGCTTGAAGCCTTTTCGATATGGATGATATTTATAAAAAACGTGAATAATTTAAAAATAATAATAATAGTAAATAAATACGTTAAAGATGCAAAGACAAAAAAAACAATCGACAATCTTGTTTTCTTCTACTTTTGAGATAATAGAAATTATTTACAATCTTTGCGCTAGATGCCACTCAGAATACATGGAAGTATTGGGTGAGTGCAAAAGTTCTATCCTTTTTTATTACCCATAAAGAAAAGCAAATAAACGCAAAATGAACAGTGCCTATTATTGTGTGATAATCCCCATTGCTATCTAGGACCTCTTGCCATCTTTCTGGTAGGAGATGAATCCCACGGCGGTAAAATTCCGGCGGTTTCGAGTCAAAAAAGTCTTGGATGGCAGTTTTCACAGCATCAAGATTATCAAAGATTTTCTGACTGAAGGAGTTGTTCGAACAAAATAGGTGATAGTCAGTTGTTGCCAAGTCAGGAGAATAGGGAGGGTCGGGTAAAACCTCCCAACCAAAGCCCAGTAACTTTTGGCGAGTGATGACAGAAGCATGTGGTCTGGCGTTATCGTAATGAAGGATAACATCGCGACGATTGATGAGACCTGGCCACTTTGCTACCAAATTTGACTTCAGCCTGTCTAACTGTAGACAGTAGAAGGCAGCATTTATGGTTTGGTTGAGTGGCAGGACCTCCCAGTGAATTATTCCCTGCACATCCCATCACATACTCAATAACACCTCCTTGGGATAAAGTTCAGCTTTCGAAGTCGATGCAGGCGAATCAGAAGGGCGACACACAGTCCTACGACGCTTTACGTTACGGTACATAACACACTTCTCATCTCCTCTCACAATTCGTGTTACGAATGGGTCATTTTTGTACCGGGAAAGCAAGGAAACACAGGTGGCGATTCGGTCATCCCGTTGCTTCGCTGTCAGGTTATGTGAAACCCAACGATCCAACTTTCTCGTTAAACTCAACTTAACCAGTCGTCTCTCGACAGTTGATCGGTGCACGTTGAAGGTCTCCGCTATTTCTTGCACGGTTGGGTTCGGACTGTTCCTTATGGCTTGGTCAATATCGTCCTCTCCAACGTGTGATGGCCGTCCACTCCTAGCCTGATTTTGGCAGCTTCTGTCTCCTTCCCTAAATTTACGAAACCATCGACGACATGTGCTTTCGTCTATTGCATCCTCCCCATAAACTTGACAAACATTGCGACATGCTGCGGCTGCGTACTCTTTTTATCGAACTCGTATAACAAACAATGTCTTATATGCTCCTTCTCGCGTTCCATGTTAAATCCTCTGATATTTTTTTTGAGATGATTAACTTTGTGAGACACGATGCATTTATATGTGAGGCTTCCACACGTTTGATTGACAGACGATTTGCGTCATTACAATGTCATGTGTGAGGGCAATTCGATTGCAAATTTTCATATCCAAAAACGCACTCACCCAATAGTAATCCATAAGAAAATCCATGATTTTCTTTTTTTTTCCAACAGTCGTATAAAACAAAATAAATTTAGAAAAAAAAATGCTTTAAAAAGAGTACAAGAGGAATTCAAAAATAAAATATTAATTAAGATGTATGGCTTCTGTTTTCAATGCTAAACTTTGATTTGCAACAGCTTGCATTGCGTCATAGAATTTAAAAATAAGGAATTCCATTTAGGCTGATGGGAATTTATCTGATGATAGGATGTAGTAGAGTTCTGTTAAGTTAGTTAAAGTTGCGATCAGGCCCAGAGGACCGCGCAATGCAGCTGGAGGGTAGGCTCCAGTGTTCAGGAACCTACGGGACAAAGTTGAGGACGGGGGGGGGGGGGGGGGGGGCCCGTCGCTCGCCCGCCTTTAATTCCCGGGAAAGAAACCCGGTACCCATTCTATAGAGGGCTGGGTAGAACCTAGGGCCCGTTTGGAGGAGAAAGAAGCGTGGAAAAATTCCCGTCCTCCGCCGAGGCCGGGAATCGAACACGCCACCTCCAACCCTCAGCCAAGCGCCCTTAGCCACTCGGCTACCGGTCCCACAGAGTTCTGTTATTAATCAAAACGAAAAAAGAACTCACACACACATAATACATGTTCAGTGTTTAATTAAAAAAAAAAAATTTAACGTCTTCTGAACTTTCTTAGTTTTGGAGATGATATCTGGAACCGTGTCTATGGTTGTGTATTTCAAATATTTGAAACTCCTGAAGGTACAACTCCACAAATGGTAATAGTACATTGAATCAAAGATGTCGCTAAATTTCAACAATTTTAGCCAATCTGGAAGCGAGTGTTTGAATACACTGTAACATTCTTGATGTTGACCCATGATTTTCTTCAGAGTTATATTGAGTAACTCCTTGATTGTTACGTATTACTATTTCTGACTTATTTGGCTTTCCATAAAATAATAATAATAACTTATAATGCTTCTATGAAAGTAGGAGGCCATGTTGTACACTGGTTTTTATTCGCGCTTGACTGTGGGCTGAAAAGCCGGATTCACTTCCCAATGGAGATGGAGACTAATCTCTGAGTGTTTCTTCTCCAGACCGTCCTAGGGTTTACCCATCCCTTAGTAAAATGGGGACCGGGTTTCTTTAAATAAATAGATAATAACAGCTGAAGAATAGAAAATTTAAAGTTTTGAAGGTTGATAACGACGAACTTTTATACTATAATATTTAAATTTTAATCATTCATGAATGGAATAATTTTGAAATAATTGAGTTTTCCAATTAATTATCAAGCATTTTCATATTCATTTGTTGTTTTTATTTTACTTCTTATCTTTTACCAAAGTTAATTTCTAGAAAATCGTTCAATAAATATTAATAAAATAATATTACATTTAACTTTAATTATTGAAGTCCAAATTATTAACAAGAAAAACTTTAACCACATGTTATTTATTAATGAAAACAATCATTATATTTTTCTGATTTATTCCTTTTTTTCCTTTAAGATATCTGTAATCTGTCTATACATGTTATTGGCATTTGCTAAATCTGCAAAACCAATTGCGAATGTAAAGACGGAAATAAATGTCCAAATTTCCTGGGTGGAAAATGCTGCGAAAACAATCTTTTCGCATTATTGGCAGTCGTGCATGGTTCTACTTCTAGATCCTGTGTACAGGTGCTGAAGACATAATAATTCAATTATATTAATAAAAAATCAAGTTAAATGAAATTAACATTAAAATAGTTCAATAAATCATGATAAAAAAACAAAAAACAAAATATAGAACACTAAAGTTGACTTTCTAAATTCAATAGAAAATAGAAACACAAAACTCAAAAATTAAAAGTGAGTATAAAATAACTAAAGCGATATTAAAAGAAAACAAACATAATAAATTCAATTTTAATGAAGTAAATGACAACCATTTACCAATGTCAGCCAGAAATCAAACCAGAAACATTAAGGATATTTATTTATTTATATTTTTTTTTTGGAATAAACATAAAAATGTGCATGACTACATACTGACAAAAGAAAGAAGGAAGACAAAAATACTTTATAGATTCCACTTTATTTTACCACGACTTAAATCACGTATTCAGTAATATTTGACTTTTTTATATGAATTACAGTTAAAAATATTTTTATCTAACTAGTCGGCTACCCGTCGCTTCGCTCCGGAAGCCTCGCGCATATGTACCGCAAAACAATTGGTTATTTATTAAAAAAAACACACACACAAATTACATCAAGTAAAATAAAACTAAAATTTAAAAATTTTTTTTTTTTTAATTTTAATTTTTGATGTTTTTATTCTCTCAATCCACGACTGCTTTTAGAATCAGCATGTGAATCATATATCTATGATACATTTTGATTTTTTATAGAGATTAGAGTGTAATCCTTGTGGTCTAATGCCTAAGACGTCTAACTTCGGAGCAGAAGGTTGCATGTTGGATTCCAGTAGATAACTTGTAGAAATTATTTCTATTTTTGTAAATTACAATAATTGCACCAGACAGACAGAGAAATAAAAGATTTTAGTAATATATATATACACTTTTCAGTGGCTTTTGAGTTAAGATTTTCATATCAAAGATCAGGTCGAAATAGTGAGTTTTCAGTATTCTACTTAATAGAAATAAGTTTGAGTCTGTTTTTTTATTTCCATTGATACTTTACAGTGGTTTTGAGTTATAAATAGTGATTGTTTTTGAGTAACAAATAGTGATTTTTCAGTATTCTACCTAATAGAAATAGTGATTCTTTTTTTTTTCTTTTCTTTTTTATCCAATTCCAATTGAAGGGCCCCAAGGACAAAGGTGTTAAGCGACAATTTCACAAAAGTTCTGTTAAAAGCGTTAACAAAGCTTTTCGACCAATAAATGTGGTTCAACAAAATCATGGTTTTTTTCAGGACAATTTTCAATTATTAGTGATAATTAATTTATATATTGTTCACAATAAATTATTATTTCCAGGTAGCAGCCAAACTTTAACTTTTCATATCTCGAAACTGCCAAGATGTTACTTAACACCTTTGTCCTTGGGGCCCTTCAATTGATACTTTTCAGTGGTTTTTGAGTTACAAATAGTGAAAATTATCTACTAATCTAGGCCATCAGATTGTTCGATATAGATATTTGAAGAAGAGATGTTCAGATGGACGTTGGTTGATATAGATGATAAATGAAGATCATAGCTTGTATACGAAATTCTTCGCGACAAATTGATTGTGACTATTCTTTAGAGTGAAGATAACCAAATTCTGTTGAATTGTGATTCAAAAACATAAAGTTCTACGTGAGTGAAGACAACGTTTTCCAAATATATGGCAACTTTATTTAGAGTTTGTCCTTAAGCTCTATTGATAAACATCGCATAAGAAGGTCTGATCGGAAATTGTTTTCTTGTGAAAGTGAATGGAAGAAGATTATCACATGGTTGCGTAGACATCCTATGGATGAAAACAAAATCTCCTTTGTAAGTTCCTGTTATAATTTCGTTTTCTATGAGATCATTATCGAATGAATGGCATTTAAGTTGAGTTCCATTGCAGTAAGCAAACTTGGGATTGATGTTTCGCAACAATATTATTGGAGATCCAATCTTCAATGACAAACGATGTTGAGGAATACCGCTGAGATTCAATGCATTCAGATACACGGGCAGAAAGAGATGTTCGTGTGGTGGATTATCAGAAGTATCAATTTTATTCGCACTTGTATGCTCTGTAGTCTCTCCTTGTATTCTTAGACTTATCATTCGATTGATGTTATCGACACTCATCTCGGTTGATGAGCCGCATATTTATCGTTAGTTTTTTTACTTTGATGTGATTCAAGCTTTTTGAGTTACAAATAGTGATTTTTCAGTAATCTATCTAATTGAAATAGTGCTTCTTTCTTTCTTGACTCTTTTTTTCATTCCAATTGATACTTTTCAGTGGTTTTTAAGTTACAAATAGTGATTTCTCAGTATTCTATCTAATGAAGTACTGCTTCTTTCTGTTTTGACTTTCTTTTTTATTACAATTGTTATCTTTTCAGTCAAAGTCAGTTCAGTTTTGACAGATAAGTCAAAAAAACAATTTGAAGAGAGTTGTAGTTCCCATTGCCTAATGGATAAGATGTCTGACTTCGGATCAAAAGGCTGCAGGTTCGATTCCTGTCGCGGATGTTTCATTGTAAAAATTCTTTTTATTTTTCATTCTCACAGAAAACTGCGCCGGACAGACAGACACACAGACAGAGAAATAAAAGATTTTAGTAATATAGATTGTTACTTTTCAGTCAAAGTCAGTTCAGTTTTGACAGATAAGTGAAAAAAAAAACAATATGAAGATACTTGTAGTTCCCATGGCCTAATGGATAAGATGTCTGACTTCGGATCAGAAGGTTGCAGGTTCGATTCCTGTCGCGGATGTTTCATTGTAAAAATTCTTTGTATTTTTCATTCTCTTATTCAATAATATTCCCGTCTCTTCAGGGATGCAATGGGACCTGCTTTCTTGTTAATGGAAAATAATGCACGTCCTCGTAGAGCGAACCTTGTCAAAGCGTCCCTTGAAACAGAGGATATCTGGCACAGAGACTGGCCAGCGATGTCGCCCGATCTAAACCCAATTGAACATGCTTGGGATTTGCTCGGGAGACGCGTTGCAGGACGGAATCCTCTTCCTCGTTCCCTTCAAAGCTGCCTACATCATTGTTACAAGAGTAGAACTCTATTGCACGGTAACACCTCGATAATCTCATCCGCAGTATACGGATTCACTTCTTTCAGAGGACATAATATTCCACATTAACATTTCTTTCTAGCATTAAAATTTGCTTTTATACCAAGACGTGCTAGTCACTGTGACTAAATTTCCTTTTTTCCATTTTAACAATTTTTTTCAGCCACGATTATTGGTTTCTTGTGTTCTATTATCGTTTCAGTTGTATCACACATATACAAACCAAATTGGATCACATTTAACAGCTGTATGTGTCTGAATTGTCATGATCTTTAATTTATGAGAGGAGTGTAGTAGGGCTTCTGCTTTCTGTTCTCACTTGCATAGCATAAGTGCCATATAATTTAATAGATAAAGAATTCTTTTCAAGTTGAAAATGCAATTTACCTGAAGTTCAGATTTTATTCATAATGAAATTTTTATGAATGAAGAAGTGTTTTTTTTTTTTTTTAAATAAATGTAACTCTTTATTATGATTCCTCAACTAGATGCGTTTTGATGGAGTTCTTTATTTATCAAAAAACAAAAAAAAAAGCACACATATATAATACATGTTGAGTGTTTTATAATAAGAAGGTGTGACATCAATCGACTCATCATCTATCTCTGGAACTTTCTAAATTCTAAGGATGGAACCTAGAAAAAGATTTATGGTCTGCAGCGTCTTAACGCCTGGGCACGCTGGACAGTTGCGCAGGGGCCTTTCGAGCACAGGGACCCCCATGCTAATCTATGTATGTTGTGACTTGCTATCAATAAGTAAATTGTTATAAAACGATCATCGAAACTGTAACAATTGGAGAATATGAAATGCAGGTAACTTTGGATTGATATGAATTATCAGTCTTGAAGTCTCAAAGGTTAGTCTATGTTACTTTCATCGTTACTGTACTCGTCTTCACTCTCATTGCTAATACCGTGAATGTCGTATGTTTCTTCTTCATCTTCACCCAAATTGTCACAACGTTCTGGGTCTCCCTCACATTTGCACAACTCTGTACACTTGAAACCATTTGCGTTACAGGTGCATTGGGAAAGCATCTTCTTTGCGTACATGAACAGCGACATAGTTCCAGTACAAGTTCAGGAGCGCAGGGCATCATACAGGTTACAGGTTCAAACAAACCTTGCTTCTATCCTAGTTCTGTGGGTGGAGGAATAACTGGATGCTGGACGATGTCTTGGTTCCAATGGAGTGCCTGGAGATGTGCTCTCATGAGGGCTGGGTGGTAGGGCTCCTTTTGTCAGAGGAAAATTTACATCTTGACTTTGCTTCTTTGTGAACAATTGCCATCGAACACTTCCAATATCGGTAAGCGTTGTTTTGGGGATGTACACTTGGCAAACAAAGGCTTCTAATGCTTCTAATGCACTTGGCAAACAAAGGCATCCCTGACATTTTCAGGAAGAGAGGGGCTGGTGCCAAGATTTGCTAAAGCTTGAACTATCTCACTACTTGCTGAATTGAATGCCTTCCACCACTTAAGTTTCCCTTTACTAGCAAACGAACCTGTTACATCAGCACCGGATAGAGCGTGAAGTCCAGAAAGTGCAGAAGCTTTTAGTGCTCCTACTGCTTTGTAGGCAGGCGCCACCTCAAAGTATCTCTTCATTCCCTGGCCAAGGTAAATTCCACAGTTTTGTGGAAGCATGGTATCTCCTAACGGCCAAAACCATAACATCAGTATCTGGTGAGTATATATGGAAGATGTTAACCCCCATGCGTGCTAAGTACACTCTATGGAGAATGATTCTGGTGTCCGCCTCTCCCTGTGTAGTCGCTAGGGCTGACACATCAACAGTATGTGATGCAGCCACCCTATCTCTCCAACTTACAACAAAGCACAGTCCATTTGCACTGCCATACTCAATGAGATCTTCAGCAAGAAATGTGGTCAATTCATCCTTTGTTTGGTCGTGTGACAATAATTTATTCATTGAGATGTTTGCAATCTTGTTTTCCGGAGAAATTTTGTATTGGATTTGCTGTGATCCTCTCTGTCGGAACTCTCTAATTTGGCGTTTGAAGGAGCCACTCTTATACCAGTCAAAAAACTATATGAACTTCAGAATACATACTGAACCTTTCAGCCATCCATTTGGAAAAGTGTTTTCTGAGGTCATTGCACGCTTTCACCGAAGCTGGCTTGTGGTATGTATGCAGTATTGCCATACCACCAATGATTGCAACTTTGTTAGACGTGATATGTGCAGAAATACATTCTTCTGTCTCTTCTTCAGTTACAGTTGGTAAAGCTTCCAACACAGCCATCAGCATGTTTTTAGCCAGACAATGATGCATCTTGCCGTCAGCAGAAGATAAAGATCGTGGGGAAAATTCCTACAAACTTATACTTGACCTGACATCAATGTTCGGTCGGCTTCGTGATGCTATTAATAACCTTGATATCAGAGACATATCAGATTTCAATGCTATTGTTTTCTCTTTCAGAACAACGTTCACTGTCTTGCTACTGAACCACATGTTTTCAGATCACTTTTCTTCAATGGTGTCCAGAATTTTACATTATTTGTCTGCACACTTTGCTGCATGAAAGTATCTAACTGTTGTTGACCAGTTTCTGCTATACCATCCAATGAAATCTGCACTTCCATAGGAAAAACACATTGTGTAAGAATGTGAACAAGTTCCTGACCTTTCCACTGAAAAGGATTAGTTGATGTTTGAAATGCTTCCTTGAGTTTGTTTACACAAGAATCTTGACGCTGTTGAAACATAGAAATTTCATGATGTTTCTTTTTTTCTAAGATACTCATTACAAGCATTTTCTCCGTTTCACCTCTTATTTTGGTCAATTCTGGATTGGCTAGAAAAAATCTATCCCTTGCATTGCTATTGAGCTTTATACCAACTAGACCTCCTTGGACTTTCAGCTTTCTGTTTTGATGCTCAAGTACTTCGTCAGTACCCAACGCACAAAATGGCAATGCACTTCTATTGACCACCCATTTCCCTTCTACAAAATGCTTCCAAATGTCTGGATCTGTGGACTTGAGAGTATCCATGTCAGAAAGGTACAAAGTAATCATCCGTGCATAATGTTGTCTATTCAGTGTCTATCCGGTGCTGAAAGGGAAACTTAAGCGGTGGAAGGCATTCAATTCACCAAGTAATGAGATAGTTCAAGCTTTAGCAAATCTTGGCACCAGCCCCTCTTTTTCTGAAAATGTCAGGGATGCATTAGAAACCTTTGTTTGCCAAGTGTACATCCCCAAAACAACGCTTACCGATATTGGAAGTGTTCGATGGCAATTGTTCACAAAGAAGCAAAGTCAAGATGTAAATCTTCCTCCGACAAAAGGAGCCCTACCATCCAGCCCTCATGAGAGCACATCTCCAGGCACTCCACTGGAACCAAGACATCGTCCAGCATCCAGTAATTCCTCCACCCACAGAACTAGGATGGAAGCAAGTTGGAGATTTGTTTGAACCTGTAGCCTGAACGATGCCCTGCGCTCCTGAACTGGTACTGGAACTCTGTCGCTGTTCATGTACGAAAAGAAGATGCTCTCCCCCATGCACCTGTAAAGCAAATGGTTTCAAGTATGCTGAGTTGTGCAAATGTGAGGGAGACCCAGAACGTTGTGACTATTTGCGTGAAGATGAAGAAGAAACATATTACATACACGATATTAGCAATGAGAGTGAAGACGAGTACAGTGACGATGAAAGTAACATGGACTAACCTTTGAGACTTCAAGACTGATAATTGATATCAATCCAAAGTTACCTGTATTTCATATTCTCCAATTGTTACAGTTTCGATGATCGTTTTATAACATTTAAATGTACCATATGTAAGATTTAGAATATTTTTCCCTTTAAAAACCTATTTCACCTCGCGACTATTTTGGTTTTTCATTAAGGACAGCATTTGTGGCTAAAGGGTTGCTATTACGAGAAAAGTGGTAAGAACAAATTTTATAGACAATGTTATGGCAAACAAATTTGATCCTATGAACTCTTGTCGTAGGACCTACGATTCTAGTGATAGAGGCACAAATACATTTCGTGTGGTGGCCATTTTCTTTTTTGCCGCTACGACGCAGCTGCACGATTTTTGACATGGCCATCATCTAAAACCTCATTATAGACACTATAACGAAGAGAATGAGACCATTCCCACACTTGTATGCTCAACTAACCCACGGAAGCCAATTTTTGTACATTTGACCACAGACTATAGCCCAGCACACTCTCTCGCTGGAATTATTACCGTACAGTACAGTATTATTGTTTGGATTTGCGATTTTTGGAACCCGGATTTCGGTTGACCCGAGTTCGGTAAACAAGGGTTTTACTGTATTGAAATACAGCATAACATTTTTGTTGTTAGTTAACTATTATTTTTTTTTTATTTTGAATGACAAAGTCTATTAAACATCCGTTAAAACTTTTCATTCTTCATGAAATCTATTAAACCTATGAAAGTTGATTTTTATGGTTTTTTAATAACCATGATTTAAATAACTAATTTTGTAATTGATATTCATTCCAGGATATATCGAATGAATTATTATCTGTTACGGTTTCAAAGCAATTATAAATCTTGCCTGATTTACATTGACTTAAGTTCATTAGAATAATGAAGAAAATATTATTATTATTCTTTTTCTTTTTCCTTTTACTTCAAGTGAATGAAATAAAATCTATACCACATCCTGCTCTTATACCGGCATCCACAAAAACTAAGTTATCTCTACGAAGAAGTCGTAAGTGAACATTTTATTTTTAGTGTTATTTTATCAGAACTTCTGCACTCATCTGTCTGTATTCGAAACAGTAACTGAAAGTTTTTTTCTCCATATGAAGTCTTACGTGAAATGCATTTGATTTATTCATTCCTTTGCAGAAATAATTGCTTAAAGTTAATTAATGCGTTAATATAATTAATTCGGTGCACAAATGAGAGGGCTGAGAACAAAATTAACATTTCATCTTTGAAATTGCTTATTTTATTACTACTACAATCCCCGCGGTGAATAAAGATCATCCCACAATGCAAAGCAGGTTATAGATTGTCCTTTCCTGGGCGACCGCTGACATTGAAACAGAAGAGAAGCGACCTCTTCTCTTTCAATGTTAGCGGTCGACCAGGAAAGCTCAATCTATAAGCTGCGTTGCATTCTGGGAGGATCTTTATTCACCGCGGGGACTTTAATGCTACTATTATTTACTTGTAAGTTCTTTTATTTCCTAAGCTTTGAAAACAGTGTTTATGTGGCAGTATCTTGACAAATGATTAGCCAACACAAAACTATTCCTTAAATCGTATTGTAAATAAGGATTTTCAGTTTTTAATAAGCTGAATATAGTGGAAACTCGATTAACCGTATCTCTCTGTTATACGTCATCGTTCGTAAAACCTACTTCTCCGTAAAATACGGGACATTGCCGCGAAAAAAAGCTCGAGC
>JAFIDM010000007.1:14041865-14056977 GCA_023159025.1 Thereuonema tuberculata | reverse complement strand
AAACTTTATACAACATAAAATATATTAATGAGAACAAATTTAGGTAAATCTACTAAAAATATAATAATCTATGAAATGGTAATTTTTTTTTTTCAAATTAACCAACCCATTTTAACCAACCCACTTGATTTGTCCCAGTATTATTTTTCCATAAATTATTTATTTTAAAGTAGACATTTTTCCAATAAGAATTTCTAATAAGAATTGATCAAAAATTTTGTTAATTAATCTATTTTTTATTCTCAATCCAAAATTATTTTTGTGATTGTCAAAATCTTGTTTACTATATAATCTATTACTTCTTATTGAATTTATATTTTCACAATTATAACATATTTTATAATAAAACCGTAAGATCAAGGTGGAAATTACTTTTTGTTGTGGAAACAAAATTTTATTATCTATTAAAATTTTATTATGTTGATAGCTTTGAAGCTTATTAAAGTTGAAGAAAATTAAATTTAAAATTTTTTAAAAAATTCTATTAATATTTTTTATTTTATTTTTATTTAAATTAATCCAATTATCAATGACATAATTAATTATTGAATCTACGTAAGCTTTATATATGATTATTTTTGTTTTAATTGGAAAAATATCTTTTATGTGATAAAAAATGTAAGTTAAATAGTTAAGTCTTTTTAATATATGGATATAGTGGGTATGCCATGGTTATTTATTATTTATGTGTAGACCAAGGTATTTATAGTTATATGTTATTTCTAAGTTTTCACAATTACAATTAATAATATCTTCATGGTTTTTGTGTAAACACTGAAAACCATGGTATTTTATTTGAGGTAAAATATTTATTTTTTTGTTTTTTGAATTTATGATCATATATTTAGTTTTGTCTTTGTTAATAGCCAATTTATAATCATGTGTCCACTTAATAGTATTCATGAAATGAGTTCTTGAGCTATGGAAAGATTTTTATTTGTGTTTAGTAATAACAGATCATCAGCATATGCAAAGATATTTGAATGTTTTAAATTGTTGAAAATTGTATTAATATATATCAAGAATAATAATGGACACAAAGTAGAACCTTGGGGCACACCTTTTTTTAGATTATATATTTTGCTTAATTTGTTTTCTAGTTTAATTCTAAATTTTCTTTTTTTTAAGTAGTTCTTTAGTACAATATACTTTGGACCCCATATGCCAATGTTATGTAATTCTTGTAATAAAATATTGTGGTCAAGACTATCAAAAGCTTTTTTAAGGTCTATGTAGATTATTAAAATATAGTTACTATTATTTAGATTTTTATTTATGATTTCATTTAGATTGTCTAATAATAATGTAGCACTCTTATTTTTCTGGTATGCATACTGGTTTTTATTTATTAACTGATATTTTTCTAAGAATTTATATATTGAATTTGTAAAATAAGTTTCTGCAATTTTTGAGAGATTTGAGAGGATTGATATTGGTCTGTAATTAGTTATGTCAATATAATTTCCATTTTTGTAAATAGGAATTAATTTGGACACTTTCCACTTAACAGGATAAACACCTTTAGTAATAATATTATCAATTAGAAAAGTCAAAATTTGTGGAATGTCATAAATAAATTTTTTAATATCCTTTACCATAAAGTTATCAAGACCTACAGAGTTCTTATTTTTCATATTTGTAATTATTGCTAATATATCATTTACAGTAGAAGGTAGTATAACCATTGAGTTTGAAGACTGAATAGTATATGCTTCAGTAAAATTCTTATTACAATTACAAGTTTCAACATTTCCAATATTTACAAAACATTTTCCCATTTCTAAAAGAGTGATATGCAATCACTCTTTTATGATTTACATTGACTTAATTTCAGTAGAATAATGAAGAAAATAATAATTATTATTATTCTTTTTCTTTTACCTTTTACTTCATGCGAATGAAGGAGATCTAATGAAAAATCCAATTGCACCAAAAACTGTTGGACCAACTGGTAAGTGAACATTTGATTTTTAGTGTTATCTTATTATCAAGCTTTTCTTTTCGGTAGCAAAATACTATCTCTCTTGTATTGAATAAAATATTTCGATAAGTTTCGATAATTTTAGTTAATCTGAAAAATGAGTATTTAAATACAGCATAACATTCTTGAGTTAACTATAATTTTTTTATTTTATTTTGAATGACAAAAATCTAATTAAACATCCGTTAAAACTTCTCATTCTTCATGAAATCTATAAAAGTTGATTTCTATGGGTTTTTTTTTAATAATCGTGATTTAAATAACTAATTTCGTAATTGATATTTATTCCTGGATATATGGAATGAATTATTATTTATTACGGTTTCAAAGCAATTATAAAGTTCTTTATTTGCCTGATTTACATTGACTTTAAGTTCATTAGAATAATGAAGAAAATAATATTATTATTCTTTTTCTTTTACCTTTTACTTAATGTGAATGAAGAAAATCTAATGGAAAATCCAATTGCACCAACAACTGTTGGACCAACTCGTAAGTGAACATTTGATTTTTAGTGTTAATTTATTATTAAGATATTCTTTTCGGTAGCAAAATTTTATCTCTCTTGTACAGAAAACAGAATTACAAGTAAACCAAAAATATTGCAAAGAACTGTTTTTTGTGGCTCTTTGAACTTCTCCCCAATTTTGTTTTCTTGAGTTACAAATACGCGTCATGTGTTTGTCCACTGCACCGCCTTTTTTCACAAATAGGCTTCTTATGGTTGCTTTTTGATAGCAGTTCTTCTGCACTCTTTTGTCTGTATTCGAAACAATAACTGAAAGTTTTTCCTCCATATGAAGTCTTACATGAAATGCATTTTATTTATTCATTTCTTTGCAGAAATAATTGCTTAAAAGTTAATTACTGGAGCCGTGTAATAGAGATACAAGTCACCGCAAATGAACTTTCGAAAGGAAATTATAAATAATATTTTCCAAAAATCATTTATTTATTTTATTTAATCTAATGCTCAGACATTTGGAACATAAGCCATTAGTCTTCTGGCTTCCCAGCAAATTTGTCCATCGGATCTCGTCCAGTAAAGTTGAAGTGCTTTACACTTTCGTAGATGTTTCCAGTCCATTGGGGTTTCTTCATTGCACAAAATGTAGTTTGGTGAGGATAATATTTTGAGTCGTTGTAAGTGATCTCCCAGACAATCATGGTGTGTGATTTTACGAAATGCAGCGACAGTTTCACTGTGTGGTAACTCAGGTATGCTTTTGTTATTTAGGAGTGGTTCCAGCCAATGTTTCTCTTTACTCAAATCCTTAAGGTATGCCAACCATTCAGATTTGAAACAGGATTTAATTTTCAACTTTGCAGAATGGAAGGATAATTTTGTTTTTGTGGTGTTTAATATTGTTGTTCCCTTTTTTGCTAGATAATCAGCTTCCTCATTACCTTTAATGCCGATATGGGAGGGGATCCATTGGAACATGACCTCCTTTCTCATTTTGTATAGCTCTGTCAGGATAGATCGTATTTCCAACACTCTGGAGCTCACTGGACATTTGAAGTTTGTAACGGTTTGAATAGCAGATGATGAGTCACAAAATATGACGACATTTTGGAATGATTCCATTCTGATGCGGAGTTGAGTCATGGCAATATATATTGCTTCTATTTCACCGTCAAAATTACTTTTAAATTTACCGGCGGAGCTGTAGAACTTGAAGAGTTTACTGTTGACTCAAGCACCTGCATATTGGTTGTTTTCCAAAATCATTATTCACGCTTATTAACACTTAGGAAAAACATGAATAATATAGAAAAAAATGTATATAATAGACTTCCCTTACTTCAGATAATAATATGATTTACAATAATGGTTAAAAACTCTAAAATCCATACATATTATATAATAAACTTTCCTTACTTCAGATAGGTAAACAAGTAAGATGATATAAGAAAATGGCTAAAAATTCATTTAATATTAAAATCCATTTTTGAGAAAAGAAAAAAGAAAAATGCAAATATTCGGTTTGGAATACATATATACTCATAACTATCTTATCTTGACTCCATAAATAAAGAAAGAAAAAAAGTGGATAAAAGGAAACTAATTGTAACGGGAAAAGGAGAAAAAAAAGGGAAAAGAAAAAAAAAAACACCTTGACAAGACATCAAAGTAAATCTACATAAACCTCCCACAATCCTTCCGGTTTTGTTATTCGTTTACTAATTGTAATTATTACTAACAGGAAATAAACGTAGAAAACAAAACAAAAGAAAATGCTTTAAAAAGAGTATTGGACGATTTTAAATATGAAATATTATTTAAGTAGTATAAAAATAACAATCAAAGGGAATGGGGGAAGCAAATGCACGACAGTCACGTGTCCTGTCTGAAAGCGAATCTACATATCATACGTAGTAATCTGCCTCACTTGACCTGAGGGACATGTGGAAGTCGATATAACCTAAAGAACATCATTGAACGAGATCATTTCGCAGGTGCTGGTATCCTGGTGTGGGCTGGTATTAGGATGGGATCATGGAAACCTCTCCATGTCTTTGATAGAGGTAGCATAACTGCCCAGAGATATCTGGATGTGATTATTCAACAATACGACCGTCTCTTCAGGAATGCAATGGGACCCGCTTCCCTGTTTATGGACGATAACGCACGTCCCCATAGTTCCGACCTTGTCAATGAGTCCCTGGAAAAAGAGGAAATCTGGCACAAAGATTGGCCAGCGAGGTCCCTGATCTAAACCTATTGAACATGTTTGGGATATGCTCGGGAGAAGCATTGCAGGATGGAATCCTCTTCCTCGTTTCCTTCAAGAGCTGCATACAGTATTGTTGTAGGAGTGGAAATCTACTGCTCAGTAACAGCTCGATAATCTCATCGGCAGTATACAGATGCGTTTCTCTAAGAGGACATCATATTCCACATTAACATTTCGTTTGAGCATTAAAATTTGCTTTTGTGCCAAGACGTGCACAAAATGATAACTGTGTGATTCTTCCGTTTTTCCTTTTTAAAAAAATTAAAAAAGTGTTAGTGGTTGTGTGGTTAGGGGCCCCAGTGCATTGTTTTGCCCCGGGGCCTATAATGCTATTAGGACGGCACTCTGAATGGCGGCCTATTTCAAATGCTTAATATTACAATACATTAATAATATTAATAATAATACATTTCAAATATTATAACTCCTGAAGTTATAACTCTTTAAATATAACTCATGAGAATTGTTTATTGAATAAAACATTTCGATAATTTTTGGTTAAGCTTAGTTAATCTGAAAATCAGTATTTAAATACAGTATGACATTCTTGATGTTGGTTAATTATTGAATTTTTAGTTTTTAGTTTTTTTTTTATTTTATATGGAATAGCAAACTCTATTAAACACTCGTACAAACTTCTGATTCTTCAAGAATTCGAAGAAACCTATGAAAGTTGATTTTCATTGTTATTTAAGAACCGTGATTTAAATAACTAAATTTATAATTGATATTTGTTGCAGGATATATCAAATGAATTATTATCTATTATGGTTTGTTTATTCATAAGTTCTTTATTTGGCTGATTTACATTGATTTAAGTTCAGTAGCTTAATGGAGATTGTAATATTATTATTTTTTTTCTTTTTCCTTTTATTTCGAATGACTGAAGGACCAACTGCAACATTACCACCTACGCAAAATAACGTGAAACCTGGTAAAATGAACATTTTATTTTTAGTGTTATTTCATTATTAAGCTATTCTTTTTTAGGTAACAAAACCGAAGGATCCCTTTTGTATAGAAAGCAGAATACAAGTAAAACTACTTGTATATAGCAAAGAACTTCCATGTTTTTGTGACTGTTTGAACTTCTCCCCAATGTTTTGTTCAGTTACTAAAAGCTCTCTGTGTTTGTCCATTGAGACCATTTTTGCAAGAATAGCTTCTAATGGTTGCTTTTTGATATCAGTTCGTCTGCACTGTTTTGTCTGTATTTGAAACAGTAAATGAAATTTTTTCCTCCAAATGGACTATTACTCGAAACTACTGTATGCAATTATATTGATTTATTCATTTCATTGCAAAAATAATTGCTGAAAAGTTAATTAATGGAGCTGTGTAATAGAGATACAAGTCAAAGCAACTGAACTTTCAAATGCAAATTATAATTAATATTTTCTAAAATCATCTTCAATAAAGCCAAGTGATCTTCGGGCGTCCCCTCTTCCGCTTGCCTTGACTCGATATCCACAACATCGCCATTTGTTGAAGTCTGGTCGGCGGCAGCCGGAGAACATGTCCAGCGAATCGCATCCGGCGTTCAACCACAATTTGCACCAAAGGGCTAGTCTTCGTCGATGATGCACTACTTCGTTTGTAATGCGATCGTGATACGTGATTTTTCAGGATGCGTCTAAGGCATCTTTGCTGAAATACATTTAAATGCCGGATAGTTCTGACTGTCCTCTTCCACGTTTCACACGCGTAGGTAGCGGTCGGCATTATGATAGAATTAAGCAACCGCACTTTGGACCCAAGCGCAATGGTGTTATTACTCCACAGCGGTTGTAGGCGTCGCATGACCATTGCCAAGACGATGTATAATATCGTGGTCCGCATCTCCATCTGTAGACATGACGCTGCCCAAATACTTAAACCGATTGACCTCCTCAATTCTGTCTCGTCCGATGATGATGGGCGCTCGTATACCTGCATATCCAATACGCCTTATTTTGGTCTTCGTGGCACTCACCCGGAATCCGATTTTTGTCGACTCCCGTTCCATGGCCGATGTCATGTTTGACAGGTCAGGTTGAGTAGTGGCTAACAGCGCGACGTCGTCGGCGAAGTCCAGATCCGCTAACTTTCCTATATGTCCCCATAGTAGATCAATATTTTGCTGATCAACCGATTGTCGAAGGACAAAATCCAGTACCAGCAAGGATAGGAATGGAGACAGAACACAACCTTGTCTGACCCCGGTCTCGATTGGGAAAAAGTCTGTGATGCCATCTTCGGTCCGTATACAGCAGCTGGATGCGTGGTAGAGGTTGCGAAACATATCAGTGAACGGAAGATCTTCCAAAGGGTTTCGCGATGTACGCTATCGAAGGCCTTTGTGAAATCAATGAAATTGATTGACAGACGCTTCTGATACTCTAGATAATATTTCTTAGGATGAAGATTTGTTCCTTACAGGAGCGTCCGGCACGAAATCCAGCTTGTTGCTCGCGGAGGCGTACGTCAACGGCCTGGCGCAGACTTCGTAGAAGGACAAAGCAAACCACTTTCCCTGCCACTGACTAATGCTACTATTATTTTCTTATAAGTTCTTTTATTTCCTAAGCTTTCCTTTTCGAAAACAGTGTTTATGTGGCAGTATCGTGACAAATGATTAGCCAACATAAAACTATTCCTTAAATCATATTGTAAAAAAGGATTTTTCAGTTTTTAAAGCTGAATGGATGCAGTTTTGTAACTACTTGAAAATTTTTAATCACATTCATGTCAAATGAATAAGCTCAGTAACACCTCAAGAATAAAAAAAAAAAAAAAAATTTGAAGATCATGTCGATAATGACAAACTTATATATATTGTATATTTTAATATGTAACTTTTAATCCTTTTAATAGAAGATAATTTTGAAAATAATTCTGATAATTCTAATTACTTACTCGAGTTGTTTCATATTCAATTATTATTGCTCTTATCTTATTCCTTATTTTTTTTATCAAAAGTTTTTTTATATAAACAAAACAAAATAAGAAACAAGAACAGCACAAGATTAAATAAATTGCCTTCTGAGTCGATTATTGGAAGGAATCGGGAACGGTCGTTTCGTCCTGCAAGGGACTCATCAGCTCGATCAACCTTCTATCTGTTTTTAGGAAGAGGTCTTGGTTGTGCAAATTTTGCACAACATTTATTGTTGTTGTTTTTTGTTCTTCGGGGGTCACTGCCAGGTGTGGCGGTGGCCTTCAGATAAGATCTTGCCTTTCTGGGTCTTTTATCGGAGAAGGCGGATCGGGCTGATGAGTCCCTTGCAGGACGAAACGGCCGTTTCCAATTCCTTCCTATAATCGAATCAGAAAGGCAATTTATTTAATCTTGTACTGTTATTGTTTCTTATTTTGTTTTGTTAAAAATTTTTTCAGCACGTTAAATTTATTCCAGCACCTTAAATATAATTTTATTTTATATAAAGTTTATCATTAAACATGAATAAATAAAGTTAAATATAACTTTCATTTTTGCATTAGAATTTATTGCGAAAAAAAATTTAATGATTTAACAAATTTTATTTATTAACGAAAATAAATCATCATATTTTTCTAATTTATTCCTGTTTTTTGTTTTTGTTTTGTTTTTCTGTAAGGAATCTGCATATTTCAACCGCATATTATATTTACCCGTTGCTATTACTGCCAATCCGACAGCGATTGTACAGGCATATATAAATGTTGTCCACATATATTGTATCCAAAATGCTGTGATAGACCCAGTTTTTGGGGATGATTTGCAGGATGCCTTCAAATTCTGGAAATCCATATCATTAAATGACTTCAATTAATGTACCGTGATGATTTTCGTTTTTATTGGCAAATGAATTTTGTGTTATAACTGAATAGTAATAAAATAAAAAAGGAACATATCATTTTTATTTGTACAGTATTTGTTTTATGATATTTCTAAAACCTCAATATGATACTATCTAAAATTTAGTGGTAGAAATCAAAGTAAATCTACATAAACCTCCTCAATGCTTCCATTTTATTAGCATGTCTTTTCTGTACCAAATACAGTGGAACCTCGCTATTCGTACACAATCCGTTCCAGGAGGCAGTTCGAATGGCGATTTGTACGAATGGCGAATCAGTTTTTCACATAAGATATCATGTAAATTGGATTAATCCGTTCCAGACACACAGATGATTGCTTATTTAAACCTTTGTAATAATATTTTAAGCATTAAAATACATAAAAACTAAGCAAACAATAAATATATAGACCTCTCTTATTATGTCTTTGTTTTTCAGTATAGACGATATGGTTGATTTCGCCATGCCATACTGAGTTGCCAGATCAGAGACACGAGTTCCACTTTCAAACTTCGCAACGAGTTCTTTTTTCAATTCAATTGTCGTTCTCACTACTTTCCTTTTAGGCTTAGTTGAATCAGTAATCTTTTTGGACCCATGGCTGCACTATTTTTAATAAAAATAACAAAAAATAACAATAAAATAGCAAAGTTTCACGAAGCTTGCCTGGATGATGCGTAGCGTACAGAAGCTAGCACGAGACTGAGCTGAAGCGACCGCGTGGCGCGGCCACTAACAAGTTCACGCTGTCCGAATCGCGGGGCAGGCGTACGAATGGCGAGTTAAATTTTACTTGAAAAAGTTGGACGAATAACGAGTTGTACGAGTAGAGAGGCGGACGAATGGCGGGGTTCCACTGTATCATTAAAATTCTATTGTCTGCATTCGTTAACTAATTGTACACATTATTATAGTAAGCACACAGAAAGAAGAATTACCATAAAAGGAAAAAGAAATGATCACTTAGTTGATCCTGGAACTCATTGCTACAGAAAATAATATGGTGGCATCATAAGAACAGGTTACTGTAAGGCCTGCACAGCGAAGCTAGAGGTATAAATTGGGGGTGGTTTCCACTATTTAAAAGTTAGGGTGATGGAATATGTTTTCTGAATTACTAGGAAGATTGCCTATTGCTACAAATTTGTCCCATTTCGTGGTGAAGAGAATTGTGAACGAGCGATAATCGGAGGGATCCGGGCATTTTTTCTTGCCTGCCTATTTCTTTTCCATGCTCGAACCCTTTTCGATATGGATGATATTTATAAAAAACATGAATAACTTAAAAATAATAATAGTAAATAAATACGTTAAAGATGCAAAAACTAAAAAAAAAAAAAATCGACAATCTTGTTCTCTTCTACAGAGGGTTGTTTACAATCTATGGTAACGATTTGCATAACGCGTGACGACGCAACCAATCACAGTAGGTATGCAAATATTTGCAAACGTACAGGTGAGTACTTAAAGATTAGTGTGGAGGGGTGCGGGTTAGTTTGCTCGGAGAAATGCCGCCGAAAGTGGCACAGTTTTGGGAAGGGTACGTTACAGCCCTTTCCGACGCGAAATTTAATTATTCCGCAATAATTACGGCATGTAGAAAAAGAAGTTTCACCATTTCGAAGAAAGGAGTTCATAATATGTTGGTTGGTTTGGCCCGCACAGGACAGATTTCCGGGACTGAAAAGCAAGCAAATCCAAGGACACCTATAAGTCGCACAAAGACTGTCATTCAGAAAGTCAAGAAAATGGTGATGGGGAACAATCCAGCGACCATTGGTGCGAAGGTAGGAACATCTCTTCGTACCGTAAACAAGATTATCCATAAAGATTTGGGACTTCAAAAGAGACATAAAAGCAAGGTTCACAAGCTCTTACCAAAGCACATTTCAGAACGTAAGACAAATTGCAGAAAACTGTATGAACGACATCTCGCTGGGGATAAATGGAAGTATGTGGCCACATTAGACGAAGCATATGTTTATCTGTCCGACTCAGAATACATGAAAGTAGTAATCCATAACCCATGATTTTATTTTTTTTCCAACCGTCGAATAAAAGAAATAAATTTTAGAAAAAAGAGTAAAGGAGGAATTCAAAAATAAAATATTATTTAAGACGTATGGCTTCTCTTTTCGATGCTAAACTTTGATATCGCAACAGCTTGCATTGCGCAGGCGTCATGTAATTTAAAAAATAATGAATTCCATTTAGGCTGACGGGAATATAGCTGATGATAGGGTTTAATTCAAGGATTAATTTATGAAATGTTACTGAATGAAGTACTGTCTTTTTCTCTTTGAATTAGGTAATTTTAATTTTAATTATGATTTCTCAAGATTGTGTGTTTGGTGGAAACGTAGTAGAGTTCTGTTATTAATCAAAAAGAAAAAAAAAAGAACATAAGAGATAATAGGACATAAGACAAAAAAGATATAAGACATGTTCAGTGTTTAATTAAATAAAAAAAAATTAACGTCTTTTGAACTTTCTTAGTTTTGGAGATGATATCTGGAAACTGGTCTGTAGTTGTCTATTTCAAATATTTGAAACTCCTGAAGTTACAGCTCCAGCAACGGTAATAGTACATTGAGTAAAATATTTCGATAAATTTCAACAATTTTAGCCAATCTGAAAGCGAGTGTTTGAAAACACTCTTGATATTGATGTTGGCCCATGATTTTCTTCAGAGTTATATTAAGTAAATCCTTGATTGTTACGTATTACTGTTTCTAAATTATTTGACTTTCCATAAAATAATAATAACTTGTAATGCTTCTATGAAAGTAGGAGGCCCTGTTGTCCACTGGTTTTTATTCGCGCTTGACTGTGGGCTGAAAAACCGGATTCACTTCCCAATGGAGATGGAGACTAATCTTTGAGTGTTTCTTCTTCAGACCGTTCTAGGGTTTACCCATCCCTCAGTAAAATGAGGACCTGGATTCTTTCCTGGGGATAAGGAGGGAAGACGTCGGACTGACCACCTGACCCCAATTTCATTCTGATGGTTGTGGATCTCTTAGGGCCTATATCTCCAACACTTTCGGAGGAGCCAGCTACAGGAAGGGATCATAAACCTTCACTTCATTTTCACTTCAATAGACTATATAAAGATATGTAGCTTTATTATTACCACCACCACCCACAAAAGAATAATGTAAATCTTTGGAAATCAAATAGTTATTTCCTGACCAAATCATGGTCTTCAGTCGTTCAATTGCTAACTAGAGCTAAAACAAAAATAACAGTACATTTTTATATTAATAAATCGTGTAGGTTTCAAGAATTTTTTGTTAAGATTAGAAATAACTATTTAAAATAACTTGACTAAAACTAAGAAAATGTCTGGGAGAGATTATACAGTCCTGAAAACTTTAGAGGCTACAGCTATCAAGACTCTTACTTCGTTTAATATACTCTATAATATAATATATTTATATTTATAAATTTATATATTTATAAATATATAATATAGTATAATATAATATAATATAATATAATATAATATAATATTATATAATATAATATAAAGTAAATGAGCATATATACATTATTATATAGTGCTACAACGTAAAATGCCACATATTACTTTTTTGACAACCTTTAATTTCTTTCTTTATTATTTTTTTGATACTATAGATATAAAAAATTAAAATAGAATTACATAATCTTTCAAATGTTTCAGAATCTCAAAAACCGCTTGAAAATATCAAAAAAATTTACGTCAAATGGCCTAATATTTAAAGTTCAAAATCACTGTTTGTTTTTGTAACTGTTCTCATCTAAAAAGGAATGGTTTGACTTGAAATTTTTATCATTTATTCATGACCTCAAGTAATTATTGTATATCAAATTTTAGTTGCTCTGACACATTGGAAAGGGGTTTAAAAAAATGCTAAAGTTACAAGAAATAGTGATGTGACGTCATCACTCTTTGCGAGCCAGCATGACGTCATTCTGTCTCCTGCTGCCCGCGATCATTCAAGGTCAGCCAAAACGTATGGTGCGGCGGAGCAAAATACTTAATTTATAAAATAATACTAATATACTTACTGTTTGTAAAATAAAAGCAATAACTGAAAAGTGTGGCCACATTTGCGTTTTAAAAGAAAATAATTTTCTATAAAAAAAATAAAGAAGAAATATTACAATAAAAAATGGAATAATAATTTATGTTATGATAACTGTAAATTATTGGCATACTATTAATATAATTACAAATAAAAATAATGACAATAAATCGAATAATAACTTAAAGAAATTAGCAGAACAAATGAATAGAAAATGTTTTAAATAAAAATGGAAAATAAGTTTTTAAAATTCAGGAAACATTACTACATATAATTAATTGTAATAAGAATGTTTTGAATATTAGTCTTATGAACAAGTACAATTCGATGGTTTTATAACCGAAACTATATTTTCTTTTATAATGATAATCAAAATTTGTAGAAATAAAACTTCTATGAGGGTAGATAATGTATGAACAATAGATATAAAAATATCCAATAATTATTTTTCAAAAATCTTAAATATGTCTATTCTTGAATTTACTTTCTTCTAAAAATTGTTTGTACATTCATTTCAAGAATTTGTCTTTTTATATTTATTTTTTTGTGGCGTGATATATGGTGGCATTAAATTTGGTGAACATCTGCGAAGGAGTAACCCTAGAACATTAGAAGGAAAATTGAATTTGTTTAGAGTTCACAAGGAAGATTAGTAAACTATGTAACGAGACCGTTGCAGTTGATTTATTATTCTTTTAACTTTTCATATTCTATCCACGATTAACTGTTAATATGACATATGATATTTTACAAATATTACAAAATAGAAAAAAAAAATCATTAAAAGTATATTACGAAAGTCAGGATATTGTGATGGCTTCAGTGAAGAAGGACTTATAAATTCAATTTTAATTAAGGAAATGTTAAAAAAATTTTAAATGTTAAAGTAAAAGCGTGGTTTTAATTAATAATTTTTAGTCAATATTGTTTTAACAAGCAATGAAGTTAAAGATAACGAAAATTGCAATAAATATGCCTTATAGTCAAAACAAGGGAGGGAAAGCGATTAGAAAACCAATCACAATGCTTCGCAACGTCTTCTGATAAGAAAATATCATTGATATTGCTTTAAATTCCTTATTATTATAAATTCGATTGTTGCGAATGCAAAATGCGCAATTGTTGCGTTTATTGTGATTGTTGTAGAGCTGCATTACAAATGTGATTGTTGTGAATGTAAAATGCGCAATTGTTGCGTTTATTGTGATTGTTGTAGAGCTGCATTATAAATGTGATTGTTGTGAATGCAAAAGACACCAATTGTTGCGATTGTTGTGCTTAATGTTAATTTAATGAGATTTTAATGATAGTTGCCTACATGACAGACAAAACGGGAATATAAGTCTGCTGATCTTATCAGAAGACTAAAACGGAGGTAAAGCTCTACGCTAAATTAAATTTTTGGATTTAGTACGATCCACTGCTTCTTTTTACTACATAGTCTTAGTTCTAACAAATTCTACTGCTTTCAATAAATTTCTTTCAATACTTTGAATAGTATAGTTTCATGTAAAAACTTATAGCCCAATAAAGACTTATGTGTATAAGTTATGTAGCTTATAGGCGGAGAGATGAAAAGGGTGCAGCTAGGGTAACCTAATAGATAGTTAAAAGTTAAAGTGTCCCTCTACAGGACTGGACAGGCCTTTGGGGCGCGGGAGGTCAGGCTCCCAGCATTTCGTGACCAACGGGAACGAAGTTGAGGTCGGGTGGTCAGCCCGACGCCCGCCCGCCTTTAACTCCCGGGAAAGAAACCCGGTACCTATTCCACAGAGGGCTGAGTAGACCCTAGGACCCATTTGGCGGTGAAAATAGCATGGAAAAATCCCCGCCCCCCGCCTAATAGATTATCGAAGAAAATAACCAACTGATTTTCAATTGAACTTCCTATAATGTCAATTTGTTAAACTTCCCAAAGTACTGTTGTTTCTTCCGGTGAAGGAAATAGTTCCCAATAAAGCTTTCTCTATGTTAAAAAAGAAAAGAAATCTCTTCATATAAAGTGTTCTAAAAAAATTCCTATTTGAAATTAATCACTGCTAAGTTTTAGTTTCGATATAGCATTATTGGTTTTTTTTTTAAGGCGGATCCTCAAGGCAAGCAACTAAAAGTATAACCAAGCAGCTACCAAATTTATTTCATCTTATTTCATTCATTAGTTACATGTCGTATAAACGACGTCGGAGAGAGTTTCGTGGCCATGTGAAATAGAATACGTCTGATTTGTTGATCCGACCGTCCGATTTTCGGATCCATGTGAAACGCCCTTTCTATCTCCACTTTACAATTCTAATTCTTTCCCTCTAGTTTCATTTGTAAATCGTTTAGTTATCTCAAAATCAGTTCTCATTCTTGAAAAAACTTCATCTACACTTCATTTTATTATCGAATTTTCGGAAGAATTTTCTATCTTCCTTCTTCAAGATTACAATGTATAGTCAGGTGATATCAAATTACAAAAAATTCCTTAGCATAGTTGTTAACAAAACTTAGCATTTTATCCT
>JAFIDM010000007.1:14015945-14036854 GCA_023159025.1 Thereuonema tuberculata | reverse complement strand
TTATTGATATGTTTTTAATTAATCTGCAAAAATTTGCATAAATTTCTAAAAAGCAGAAAAAGTATTTTTTTTTTAATTTGTAGAAAATATTTATCTAGTGTATTTTTTAATAAATTTTATTCTACTTCATATAGTTATCTATTTTATTAGTTAATAAATTTGAATGAAGCTTAAAACTATTAAATTATCAAACGAAAATTCTGATGTTGTGTTTCTTAATTTTTTAATTATTTGCTTTTCATTTTTTAGAATTATAGAAAAAGTTATGTAGTTAAATTTTGGTTTTGAAAACTTAAATAAAAACTCATTAGAATAGGCTTTGGAGTTATTTTTATGTGTATATTTTATTTTACTAATTAATGACGTCATCAGATCCATTGGCAAAGTGGACAAAATTAAAAACTCCAAAATATCTTCAATCTATAAATATATAAAAATAGAGATATTTATTGGCGAATTTTCGGGAAGTTCTTCTATCCTTTGTCAAGCTTCAAGTAACATAAACAGGTGTTAATTATCATGCAGTATTACAATCCTGGACTTTGTTACAATATAATGAACGTAATAATATCTTAAAAGAAATTTAACGAGCTTGAATATTTCAAAAAAAGGTAACAAAGTGAGGCACAAAGCTAAAAGAAGGAATTCGCACCCTGAGCTGTCACGGGGAAAAGACAGTGACGGACCGTTACGTTCTTTTTAGGACTCGTCAGCCAGTCCAACTCCACTGATGACAGACTTAGAAGGTGCGAAAAGTTAAGGATCCCGGGTCTTGCTCCCGAGAGCGGGACCTCCCCCCCGAAGAAACCCTAAAAAAAACTAAACAAAAATACATAATACGATTATTCCTTGTTCTGCAATCCGCTAGGCGCAAAAGGAATTTAAAGAAGGTATTATAACACATGGTTTTGTTGCTTTCTTTAATGCCTTCATTAAATTCTTTTTGTGTCTAGCGGATGCAGGACAAGGAATAATTGTATTTTGTATTGTTGTTTATTTTTGGTTAGGGTTTCTCTGGGGGAGGTCTCGGTCTCGGGAGCGAGCACCGGGATCCTTAACATTTCGTACCTTGAGTCTGTCAACGGTGGAATTTGGCTGGCTGACGAGTCCTAAAAAGGACAAAACGGTCCGTTCCCGTCTCTTTCCGGTGACAGCTCAGGGTGCAAATTCCTCCTTTTAACTTTATATCTCACTTTGTTACCTTTTTTTATAAAATTATCTTCTAAACAATATTTTTCAGTTTTTTGACTGACAATACTTTGATCGGCCATTTGCCGATCTTCATCAGATTTGTAACCCGATGAAGATCAGCAATTGGCCGATCGAAATATTATCAGTCAAATAAATTAAAAATGTTTAGAAGAAATATATAGCATTTATTAAAATAATTTAACGTGTGAAACATGTCTATTAATGAAATAAAAGCCACCACATTGGATAAAATTCACAAAATTGTTTAATAATTGTAAAATTGCCGTTCCACCGTGGCCGAGCGGTCTTCATGGCGCGGCGGTCTGCCGTGTGCTCGATGTGTCAGAACCCGGGTTCGAATCCCGGCCTGGGCATGAATGTTTCTTTCTTCTTCTGTGTTTCGTTCGTATCTCCCTGGGACTTACAGTCTCAGGTATTTCTAGCCGAGATGTGAATCTCGCCCTCCCCCCTTCTTCAATCAGATTGGGCTAGATCGTGTTCCTAAGTTGACCGTTGTCGATTAAAGAAGACTTGTATAATATTTAGAAGAGTATTATTTTGAATAATAATATCTCTTTCACATGACAACGAACCCAAACGTTCCATCATAACATAATTTCAATAATCTTATTGATTCATTAAAAAACCAATTCTTCAAATTTTACAATTTATAGTGTTAATTCTGAGGTCGAATTACAAAACCTGGACAACATAATAAATTTAGCATGATAATTAACATCTGTAAATTGTAAATTTTGAAGAATTGGTTTTTTAATGAATGAATAAGATTGTTGAAATTATGATATAATGGAAAGTTAAGGTTCGTTGTCATGTGAAAGAAATATTGTTACGTTTGTTATATTGTTACAAAGTCCAGAATGTATAATGTTGCTTTGATAAGTAACAATCTGTAAATTGTTTATTTTATTTAAAGTTTGACAAAGTTCGAATTCTTTCAGAAAATTCACAAATAAATATATATTTTTATATATTTATGGGTTGAAGATATTTTTGGAACTTATAATATGATAAGAAGAAACGATAAAAGGATATGACTTAAGTTATAAAATTTCAAACTGTTTTAGGGAAGCAAGTTTTTGCCAACGTGATCTTCGTTTTTGTCAGGTTGTAAAGATTGATATTTGGGACTTCGCACATTTTTCCTTTTTCTTTCCAATTTTTCCCTGAAATTACAAAGACCCTCTACATGTATAGTATAACGTTAACTTATAAAATGTGTTGCGAAAAATTTTGTAATGAAAGCACATAGGGGAGGGGAGGTGATATAGCAAAATTTTGTAAAATGAAGAATAAAGTACTCCTGAAAAAATGTTGTAATATTATTATACTGTGTGTTTATGAAATGCATAGCTACCACTGCCGGACGATTTTACTCCGCAGAGGGGTGATACGCTGAGATGGGTACTTTTCGCTTTTAAGAAAAAAATAATGAGGAGCATTTTTGCAATAGTATTTATTCTTTCCATAATTCTTTCCCGAAAAGCCAAATAGAACGCAACTACTAGTAAACTATCACTATAAAAAGTAAACATCCCATCTTTGTTTCTCCTCGCCCCTATTTTGAAGAAATCGAAGGAGACCTGACGCATGCGCAAAAGCGTTGAAGGCTCTCGTAAACAAAACCGAACAGTAGTTAAATATATCGTTCTTGAAAAAAATTGTTTAAAAAAGTTGCTGCTACTGTATAGTAAAAATGTGAATACAGTGATATGAAGAGGTCTAAAGAGACGGAATAAAATCTATCAATGAAGAAATTTATCAATAAAGAAGAAATTTATCAATGAATAATAATTAGAGAGAACTACTAGCATTATAAGGTTGCACGAAATTTAAGATTAAGGTCAAAAGTACATCTTAAGAATATATGAGACTAGTTGAGATCTCCATTTAAAATTCCAAATAAAAGTATTGGGCAAAGCAAACAGTAATGAAAGATAAAACGATAGTGAGAGCAATAAATATAACTAGCTAAAAGCCGCTTTGAGTAGACTCACGCACTATTAAAATAGCAAACTGCAGGATGTTTGATTTGATTTACTCAGAATTTGAATTTTTTTAATAATAAATCGTATATTTTTATTAAAATATAAATCTTTGTTTTATTTGAATCTTTTCTTTTTACAAAAACGATGGAATACCATTTTAAAGTGCATTTTAATTGAAAGAAAAAAACATATATTTGAAGATTACGATGCATTATTACAAATGTTGTTCTGGTTTCGAAGCAAAAGATGCTTTAAGAAAAGCGCTTCCCAAGGGTTTTCCACGTTATTAATAATCAAAGAATTCTTAAAAAAATTACAGTTTTAAGTATTGAAAAATATGATTGCGCACATCTACATGGATTTCTACGTGGGCATAGAAAATTTCATATTTCTAGCTACTATAGAGTTTGAATAAAATGGATTACAAAATGTGATTGAGTGGGAATGGAGGTAGACTCGCTTCGCTCGTCTAAATTAAATATCTGTTACATAGTATAAAAATATCCTAACTTTCCACAATCCATCCAAGATGTGTACCGTCCCGTGCACCTTTTACCCTGTGTCAGACACTACCTGTCTGTCGGAATTTTTGGATGACGTTAAGAATCACACTGTCACTTGGGACGTACCGTAAGCTGGAACCACTTCGTTACATATGCAAGGCTGAATCCGTCTTTTCTTTCTAGATCGAATGAAGTTTGTAATATTTGACTAACAATACCTTTTCTTCGATGCTCAGAACCATTATTGCTTCGACTATTCAAAACCTAATATCAGTTATTATACGGTTTCTATTCAAATAGACTGTGACATTCGGACACGCCCTATCATCCAGTGGGGATGTGGAATGTTTCACTATTGTTTGTTTTGTCCAATATTGTATGAGTAATAAAAAACTTTTTTTCTCCTCATTAATATTCATTTTTTATATATAATTCATAATAGCAAAATTTTATTAAATTTTATCATAACAGATATGGCATTTTTATAACATAGCTAAATAAAATTTTATTAAAAATTGATAATTATTAAATAAAATCATTTATTAATAAATTACTAAATTATTTGTTATAAAACAAGCCTTTTATCATAACAATAACAATGACAGAATGATATTATAGTTACTGAATTTAAATAAAAAAATAAGATTTTAATAAGAAATTATGATTCTAATGTTGCAGAGTGGAATACCGCCCAAAATTCAACCTCCCGTCCTCGTCGTGGGCAATGGGCAACATCCATACGATCTGATTCAGAACCAGTGGATGGCTAACGAGGCTCTGATCTCGAATCCAAGGTATAAGGTATCGTGCCGATGGATGTATGGCACTACGAGATAATTAGTGTCGTGAACGATCCCTGTGGAGCATCAGGCAACCCTCTCACAGTATTCAACTGTATCTACTTTGGTGACTTTGCTTTCCTCAGTACTCGTGGGAACATATGGATCCGAACTATACTCAAAACCAAAATGTTCAACCGACTATTGATGACCACCAGAGAAACTCACTTTGTTTTCGTCAGTACTCTTGGGACTATATGGATCAGAACTATACTCAAAACCATAATGTTACACCAACTGTCGATGACCCTCAGAGAAACTCACCTGATGAAGAACTAAAAGTCTCATCTGTAGAAACTCAAACATTTGATGAACAGGAAAGTCCACAAAGAACTTTGAAGGGAACACAAAGCGAAACTAAAACAATTGAGACAATCAGAATAGTGCAAGATTCACAAGGGCTTGAGCTTCTACAAAATCTGGCAACAGATATTTCCACGCTGAAGCAAGAAAGAAAAAAGTTATCTGGCGCACAACGCAGGAAACTTAAGAGACAAAGAACAGAAGCAGCTGGAACAGAAACGTTTCTCACTCAAAACACAAAGACCACTATGATTTTCAATAATATACGACCAGTTTCTGAGGGTCGCAATTTTTTTTACGAAGGACCAGCTAAAGTATTTCGAGGTCCTGGGCCACCAAATTCATATAGAGAAATGAGCTCGGGTATCAGATTAGCTATTATTCCAAAAAATTATCCTGAAGTTAAAATAACTGAAGAACAGGCAGCTGATGTAGAAAGAAAAATGCTCAAGGCGATTGATGAGCTTGAACCTGGGCAAAATGCCCCACAATTTGAAGATAGTCGATTTTTGGGAAGTTATTTTCGAGTTATATGTTCCAATCTTGATACAAGGCATTGGCTAGAACAGTTATTTGGAGACTCAGAAGAATTTAAACTGGTGGAGGTAAAAGATTTACCGAAGCCTGTAAAAGCAGTGGTATGGATTCCTGGCTCACAACTGCAGGAAACACATCTCATTATGAAAAGACTAGAACTACAAAACCAGGGTCTTAACACCAGGGAGTGGAGACTTATAAGTCGCAGAAATGAATCCAGAGGTCAGACTTTGGTTTTTGGAATTGATGAAGACTCAGCGAAAAGACTGGCAGATATTGATTGCAAACCTCACCTCAATTTATCCCGTGTCACCTTCAGAATTATGGGAAGAAGAGCAGCCAATACCAACACAGAAGAGGAGAAGAAAGGGACCGGTTCCACAGATCCGATACCTGGACCCTCATCTCAACTTTCTTAAAGGAAATAGTGTAGGAGAAGTGAGAAGAGGTTTACTTATGTAATATTAAATTTATTTATTCTAAACCGTAGACAGAGGCGATTGTAGAAAAAGTTTTCGTATAGGACACCCGGAGTACAGAACAAAGGTAAGATTAAACATTATATATGAAGGAAATCGACGTAATTCTGTTAATCTTTCAGGGGTTCAGTTATAAGATGTTTGATCAAGATCGATATGCATTAAATTTCTTATCTATTACCAACAGAAAATAAACTGAATAATAGAATAGAAAAAAATGAATATTTGAAGTTCTCCATAAATTACCGAAAGTTAGCTTATATTCAAACGAGTTATAATTGTTTTCTTCGCTTTTTTGCAGTTATGTTTTCAAATATTTACCTACTTTTACTCAGTGTCATCTATTATTGTATATTATAATTCAGATTGTGAAAGAAGAAACATTTATGGCTATCTCATTTTTGGGGAGGACATAGTGGATATAATTGTTTTCTTAGGAAACACATCTTAAACTATATTTTAGCAATGATAGTAAGCTTTCATAAAAATTGAGACCATTTATTAATCATTCACTGGGAAATATAAGGAGATATAGCTTTTGAAATCCGTTTCGTAGATGTGATCAAACTGAACTCTTAGGGACCACGTTAAAATATGATTATAATTAGAAAGAACTTCCTCAACAGGACATGGAAATATTTGAGCGTATCTATCAAAATATAATAAAAAAATTAATGTTTTTTCTTCATGTAACTCTGGGGTGACAGAGACAGTACAGCTCATTATATATGATTACGAAAAGTTTGTAATACTAAAAGTAGAACTAAAAAGTTTCAATAAAATGGCCTTTAGATTTTTTAGTACAAGGACCGCAGATATTTTGGATTTTAAATTTTATTCAAAATATAGAATCTTTTAAATTTCCAGTAAAGCAAATTATATAAAAAAAAAGGCCAGTTACTTTTAATTATTTGTAAAAATATTGTATATCTAGTATGTATGTTATTGTGAGTGTTATTTATATTAAACTCTTCGAGTGATACACTTATTAAATTTCCTTCAATTTCTTCTTTGCAAAAGTTGTTGTGCAAGAGGCAAATAAGAAAAAATTGTAATCTCTGTTTTCATTTTAATCTCTGTTAAATTTTGAGCTTCTGTACTGTCCACGTTTATGTCCAACAAACTTTTTCTTCGTAACTAATTTCTAAGAATTACTAGAAGGAGATTTCTCACTAATTAATTTACTTTCTAGAAAGTACTGCTTCAAAAGTATACGAAACGAAGTTAAGATAAGAATGGCTTCAAATGATGCTTGATAAAGAATGTCTATGAAGATGATATCCTGTGAATATTGAAACTGTCAGGTAAACATACCAACTTCTTTAGCCGTCCATAAAGCTTCTCCTTTCCACTTCCTTTTTATTTATTAATCGTCCTTTCTAAAAATCGTTTCCTTATGGTTCTATTGTATTACAAAGTTCAGTAGAGTATGAACCTTCGCTGTAAAATAAGTAAGAACATAGAATCTTAATCTTAATTGAATTATATTCAATTGGACGTAAAACATATTCAGAATATTTTAGAGGTCACTAAATCATAAAGAAGAAAGTCAAATTTATATGCTATTTTTTTGTATTAAATTGTGATGTTTTTTGTATTAATGTAGCATTAAATTTTATTCAATTTTTCTTTTCCTTTTTTTTTCCTTTTATGTAATAATTTCATTTTTGAGTGAAGCATTGAGATAATTGGATGGTGTTATGCATCATTTGACCAAGCGCCACAATTCAATTTTGAGATGCTCGCATAAACGCAAAAGCTGATGTATTACTTCATATTTTTTTATGGAATGAAGAGTGTTCTATATCAAAATGAAGATACTTTCACAGGACAATTATGATCATTATCAAAATTAATAATACTCTTCAAAGGTTGTTAGTCACCTGATGCAAATCTTATTCGTTACGATTAGTCGATTGGCGTTTACGCAAAATTAATTTTCCGCAGAATTATGTTGAGATAGCAAGCAGGAATTATTTTGTATAACGACTTTACATCTTTCGCTAATAGATGGAGCAATAATCTTAAAAAAAATCTGTTTGGCGCTTGGTCAAATGATGATTAACAATTGGAAATACTTTTTAATGTTTAGATTTTTTTTAATTAAGTTTAATTAATTTAATTTCATTGTTAAATAGATCTTCGTAGTTCTATTACTTTTTTGTGTAGTTACCCACAGAGAAAAGCTTCAGAAACTGTGTAGTCGTTTTCAAAGGAAATTTAATATTACAAAATTAAGTAACTGAAAAGATATTTACTACGCAGACTTCAATATTTCAACTTTTTCAACAAAATTTTCATCAGGAATTACATAAAACAGAAGAGAATGATTAAATCACTCTTCTTCTACCAAAAAACAGAAACAGAATAATAATCATGAATTGAATCTCACGTTACAATTGGTAACATACATAATAACCATACATTTTAACGGTTGCTAACAACATGCAACTGTTGTTGCTAAATTAATTCTATATAATAAAAAATGTTGTCAGCAAAACGCTACATACAGATTTAAAAATTTAAAGAATCAATACAATCAATGCAATCAACATTACTTAAAAATTTAAAAATATATTGAAGACTCAATACAGTCAACATTACTTAAAAATTAAAAAATTTAAAAATATAAAACTTACACAGGATTTTTTATAATTTTAATTTCTGTTTTACGTAATTTCTGTTTTTAGGTAGAAGAAGAGTGATTTCATCATTCTCTTCTCTTTTATGTAATTCCTAATGAAAACTTTTGTTGAAAAAGTTGAAATATTGAAGTCTGCGTATATAATATTTTTTCAGTTACTTAATTGTGTAGTCGTTTTTGATAACTTCCTCAAACACCAGTGAGCATTGTTTGTATCTGACTGACGATATTCCAATCAAGTGACTATTGTTATAATTAAAAAAAAAAGAATCTAGTAGTGTCCAATTTGATTAATTAAAAATGTCAGTCAGATTACAAATCAATCTTGGCATCAATCGGAATCTGGAGGAATAACTTCCATATTCAACTTTTCTATAATGATCTCTAAGTCTAACGGCCGTTTATGACCATAATTGCTCTGATAACAAATTGGTGTCGAATCCTTACTTTTCACTGATCTCTTGAAGTGAAATTACTATCTTGATATTATCTGTAATTTTGCTTCTAATTTATGATGGGTGTTTAGAAATGAGAGATCATTAAAAGCAAGTAGATTACTTAACCAAATACTTAACGGAAATATTTAT
This sequence comes from Thereuonema tuberculata, assembly GCA_023159025.1. Lineage (NCBI taxonomy): Eukaryota > Metazoa > Arthropoda > Chilopoda > Scutigeromorpha > Scutigeridae > Thereuonema > Thereuonema tuberculata. Next base: position 14,027,765 of record JAFIDM010000007.1, on the reverse strand, counting down.
TTTAAACCAAGAATCATAATGACTCTATTTTCATCTTTGATTAAAAATATTTGTTTCACAAAAGAATTAAATGTTTAATAAAATAATAAGGATATAAAAAGAAATAAGAGTTTTATTTCCAGGTAATTGATGAAATAATTCATATATTACAAATTTTTATGAAAGTATCTTATTGTATTATCTCTAGAAAATTGTATTTTTTTTTTTGCAATGACTTTAAATTAAAATGGTGAAAATTTATAAATTCTGAAATTAAATTGAAAAGTCTCATTTTTTTCCTCTTAGAAAACTGAAATGGATTTCATAAAGTTTAATACTGTTTATATCTTTGTCTTTTTTTTATCTACTTTGTGTATGGTAAGATTGAATAATTTTCCAACTCTTTTAAAGAATTAACATGACTCGTCCATTTTTAGTTATAATGCATTTTGATATCATTTAGGCCTAGATATTTAAAATGGCTTGACTTCATCTGAACCATTTATATCTATTCATAACGCATAAACACACTTCATTGATTCAACCACACAATATGTGGTAAGGAAGAAATAAACTTATCTTTCTCCAATATGATAAGCTGGAGAAAATGAAGTGTGTCTATGCATTATGGATACATATAAATGGTTCAATCAAGTTAAACCATTTCAAGCATCTGTTCAGTAAAAGATATCATGTTAATATTTGACAACCATATTCATTTGGAACGTCAATAGATGTGTTAAGGCATAGCATGTTCCAGAACGAATATAAGATACTTCTAAAGCTGTAAAAAGGCTAATATAACTATCTGAATCAAAATAGATGTGATGTAAGGATGCTGAATTTACCGTAAGATAAAAGATACTTTAAAAACAGAAGGAAGATCCTGGGATTTTAAGAAAGTTCCAGAAGAAGATAGTTGTGTTCTTTAATATTAAAAATAAGAGTAACTAGACCAGTTGCTAGAACAGTTAAATGTTATAACCACTTATTTTAATATAGTTATTAAGAGTCTACTTAGTACAGAAGCTAATTAATCATAAAGTACAATATAGGCTATTTCGAATTATTTCATCAAATTGTTTGGACATACTTATTTCTCCGTTCATTCCTTATAACTAAGGCTGATTTCTTTAAGTGAAATCTGCAAAAGTTATTTTCCAATATCGTTGAAGAGATTTTAAAGTAAATATGTTTTCATAACTTTTATTTGAACATACGACAATTGGTGTTATGCATCATTTGACCAAGCGCCAAAATATATTTTTTTTAGATTATTGCTCCATCTACTAACAATAATCTCTTTATAAAGCATTGTTTCTGCTTGCTATCTCAACGTAATTCTGAGGAAAATTAATTTTGCATAAACGCCAATCGACTAATCGTAGATAAGATAAGAATAAGATTTGCATCATGTGACTAACGACCTTTAAAGGATATTATTAATTTTGATAATGATCAGAATTGTCCTGTGAAAGTATCTTCATTTTGATATATAACACTCTTCATTCCATAAAAATATGTGAAGTAATACATAAGCTTTTGCGTTTATGCGAATATCTCAAAATCGAATTGTGGCGCTTGGTCAAATGATGCATAACTCCATCCAATTATGTCGTGAAACATGTCATAGTTTGAGAGTTTAGGTATTGTAATATTATTTGGAATTCTTGTAAAAATGAAATCTTTTGCCAAATTAAACAAATTTGCACAATTCCAGAAAGAAAGTTTCAAGCCATTCATCAGGGTGTGTATTAATTGGAGTGCTCAGAAGCCAATCAGTATAGGTTATTTTTTTTTAAATTGAAAGTTTTTCTGTAAGTCATACTCTAATGTTTATACTTTCGGTTGACAAAGTGCCCAAATCACTCCTCCAAGTGTATAGTTATGTTATCTTTCAATTAAAAATTCATTCTTCAAATCTACAAACGTTGTTATTTTTTGGTACGTAATTTTAAAAAACCTATTTCATTTTTTGGTTTATTGACTTACACTGATTGGCTTCTGAGCAGTCCAGTTAATTAATTATTGTTGTACATCATTACAGCATTGCCATTACAGCTAAGATAACTGGAAATGTTAGAATTATCCTATTCCTAACCTACGAATATCATAATAGAAAAAAATATGAATTGAAACTTTTGTATTCTATTCTCTAGACAATCAAATAATATGTAAAACGAAGTTGGAATTTCCAAACAAATAACAATAACTTATTTGACTTTTATACTAATAATACTAATTAATATAATATGAAATTGAAAATTAAAAAAAAAATTTTTGGAAAAGTTTTAAGAATATGGAAACATTTTTATTATTGCAAAATTTATATTTTGCAACTTAATGTCAATTAATATTATTAAAATTTTTGAAGTTTTTACATATTAAAAAAAAGTATAAGTTAAATTTTGTTTGTTTTTAGTAAAAATTACATATTGTTAGGTTAATTATAAAGTTATTAAAAATTATCTTAATAAATCATGGTAATTTATTGTATTGAAAAATTAATAAATATTTGAAGGCAATTATAAGATATTTTGAAGGTAAATGAAAGGAACTATTAAAACATTCAAAACATCAGAAGGCGAAAGACGTTTGACAAAACTCATCTAAAATGTTGTTGCTTGGCCATTGTTTCCATGAATAAATCTTAAATAAATCTTAAGAAAAAAATCGCAAATCAACTCAATTCAGTATGTAGCATTTTTTACTCAAATTATTATTTCAAAAATTATTAATTTGGAATTGGATTTAAAATATAAATATATATTTTGTATATCAATGACGAGTGAAGGTGAATTTTGCTTTAGGAAAACTGTTAAATAAAAAACGATTTAAATAAATATTTAAAAAAAATATATTTTACAATTTAATTCAATTTTAAGACTATTTGAAATATTTGTTATTATATTTTTGTTTTTAATAAAATTTACTTGTGGAAATGTTGGTATTGTAATTACAAAGTTATTCAAAATTATCTTAATAAATTATGAGAATTTATTGCATTTAAAAATTACATTGAATGAATTTACTGAATTGTAAGTACTAATGAAATTCACATAATAAATATAATAAATTGATGTTAATATGGAACACAATTTTTGTGTGTGTGTTTATTTTCTTTGTTTTTGCTGTGTTTGTCTCTATTCTTTTCTTACACTCCTTCTGGCTATCTAAGGCAATTTTATTAATTCTCGGGCTTATATGAGAGTGATTCAAAAACTAAAAGCAATTCAGATATGACACTGCCAGTATTATAGGTAGAAGTAAACTGGATTTGGCTTGTATAACGTGTGAGAGAAGTCAGACGTTATACGAGAAGTCTGATTGTGCGCAGTTCGGGACTATCATTATTTTTGTTCTCTTGTAAAGATGGATGCTTTACTCGTTGATTGCACCTTTGAATAAAATGGTTCTACAAATAGATTATTGTAGGCCACATATTGTGCCTTACTTGAAGAGAAGCTCAAGCCTGCATCCGCACCAAATGTAGAGGAAAGAATATGTTATCGCTCTTGACAGTACACGTCCACATACAGTACAGCCAGCAAAAGTGTAAATAAAGTTTGAAATTCTTCCCCATTCCGCTTACAACCCTGATCTATCTCCCAGAGATTATCACTTGTTTGGAACACTCAAAGAAGCATTACTTGGCCGAAGATTCAGTAGTGATGAGGAGGTCAAGGAGGCGGTGCATGATTGGATCAATTACCAACCAAATTCTTTTTCTCTCAGGCAATCCGTAAACTTCTGGACAGCTACAAAGATTATGTTGCAGTAATGGGAGTTAAAATGTAAATTTGTAGTCCTAATGTGACTGTGGGCGAAGTTACTGCAAACGGGACTCTGGGGTATTTCCCACATCTGAAGACGATTCCTGAACAATAGGACGCGAAAGGCCTCGTCTATCTCTCTTTTATGATGTGGGAAATACCCCAGAGTCTCGTTTGCAGTTACATAAACTTGTATGTTAGTTGAGTAAAACTAAAATTGCCTTGGCATCGTGAATTACCCTTGTATAATAGGCCTTTATAGCAGCTGTATCCATGGGTCTTAATGTAGAATATTATAGAATAACATGTTGAATAGAATAAGATACTATCGCTTTTTTATTTCACAAAATAATAAACTTTGCACTACCCTAGAATTCGCTGGATAGTCAGTTTACATTCACGAAGTAATCGAAACAAATGGGGCAATTCATGATAGCACAATAGAAGAAGGTAGCATCACCGTCAAACTTCTAGTCCTTCTTGAGTATTCCCCCCCAAAAAAATCACAATAAAAGTATTTTAACAATAATAATAATTATAAAAGTAATTAAATAAAATGAGCACTTATATAAATAATTTAAATAAAGTCAAGACTTATACAAACAAAACAGAGTGAAAGACCTTTATTACAGTAAATACACAAGAAATAATGAAATAGCATAATAAATCTTCTAAATGGAGGCCGCCATCTTTACTGCTGTCTCCGACCCTCCCAGACATTCCAAAGGTAGAATGATTCCAAAGTCTGGAGACGTAGGAGCTTCTGTTTGAAGGAAGACATTAAGAATTCTCTCTATAATTACTTTCAGGAGTAAGAAGTTCCTGATTCACAGAACTTTCTTAACAAAACAAAAATAAAACAAACAAAAAAAATGTCCAAAGATGAAAAAAAAAAAATTGGTAGGAAAAATGCTGTTTTTATCATAAGAAGCCTCTCCGATTTTAATACCTGCAATGATCACCAAGGTTCTGGTAGGAATACAGGTAAGTTTGAGATGGTCCTTTCTGTCTTTCCATTACTCTGAAGGCTGGGAAATCATTTGAAGAGCTTTTTCTTCAGCTTTCTCTCGAAATTTTCTAGTTTTTAAAATTGTAGTATTTTCTTTCGCACACCATATTACCTTAATCTGGTTGTATGCAGATCAATTTGCACAGACATAATCGTTATTAATTAATAAGGAGGCTTGAATATATATATATATTCAACACATTAATTATTTCCTGAATAAAGTATTTACAGAAATTGGGGAAATTTAAGAATTATAATGAACGTTGATTGGTATAGAAATTATAGAGAAAGACATAAATGCAAATATTTAAATGAAACTCACAGAGAATTCATAAAACTCTCTATAGTACATAGTTTGATAAATTTCAATGAACTAAAACAAATGTGCATAATGAATAATAATGAATCTTGCTTGTCGACTTGTGTGCTACAAATATTTTGAAGTCGCTACATAAATAAGATGTACGATATGACTGCTTTATAAGCCTCAGCTCCTTATTACAGAGCTCTTCCAATTCTTTTTTTGTTAAATCTGAACTCACGGCATTTTGGGAGGAGGTTCACGCCAGGTAAACTTGCAGTCCCGTAGTATCTCCATTTCTAATTGTTGCCATACAAATAGCGTAAGCAACTAAAAACATAAAAGTAAACAGCTGAATCACCAAAGAAAGCAGGAGAGTGGAAGATTTCTTGTAAAAGTATCCTCAGATTTGCTGCAGCACACGGGCTTCCCTATTTTCACAGGCTTCCCTATTCACACTGCATACAGGGTGCATTAAAACTCACTGTACAAATGGAACCGCGACTAATCTTTTTCGTCTATGAATGTACTGTCCGCTTCGGTGCTAGAGGGCACTATTTAGCGGCGCTGCAATTGACTAGAGAGGAGATATGGAACAACAAGACAAAGCTAAATGAATGGAAAAATGTAAAGAACATGTTTATTCAAAGAAGGTGCTCAAAGCTGCTGCTGGTGTCGAAGCATTGATTGTAGGACGTTTTGAAAGATTCCCTGCATTTCGCGAACAGTTTCAGCGATTACAGCGATAAGGTCTGGCAATAAGGGTCTTCGTGTGAGTCAATGGGAGTCTCGTACATGAGGGATTTCATGTATCCCCAGAAGAAGAAATTGGGATATTTCTTAGCTTCTGTACGTAACCTGGATGTTAGGAATTGAAATTCTGTGATATTTTTCTTAATGTTACTTAGTTGTTAATTACTGTATTAAGTGCAAAAATATCTTCTTATGAGGGTCAATCAGAAAAAAAAAAGTTTGCAAGAGCTAGAAATTAAGAATTAAAAACCAAATACTGCACATACATAATTCACGCCATTGCTTTTATCATCAGGGGGAATCGGGAACGGCCGTTCCGTCCTTTCAGGGGACTCATCAGCCCGAACGAAGGTAGATCGAAAATGATTTCCATTTTTTTTTCACGCTTTTCTGGATGTATCACCGAAGGAGGGTGGATCGGGCTGTCAGAAAGAACTGTAGTTCCCTATTCCCTCTGATGATAAACTCAAAGACGGAATGCTTTTTTTGTGCAATAATTGGTTTTTATTTCTTACTGATTTTCTGCATGTTAAATTTGTTTTTCATATCTAGAAATTAAAGTTATGAGTTTGCCATAATGCTGGCGGTTGCTGAAATATCTGAAAGAGGCTGTACGGCTCTCTGTGCCTCCTGGTCTTGCCCGTATGTGTCATTGGAAGTGAAGCCATTTCAAAATGGCGATTCCTTACATTACTGATCTCTTATTGAAAGCGAACAACATCAGAAAGAATTGTCCTGGTCTTTTTAATGAAGTGTGATCCTTCTTCATGACAATGTCCGACCTCTTGCTGCACAGTTTCCACTAGAAAATTTGGGGCATCCGCCATACAGTCCAGATTTGGCTCCCACTCATTTTCATCTGTTCTCTGCCTTAAAAAAGCACATATCAGGTCCATGCTTCAATTGCAACGAAAAAGTCTAACACGATGCAGAAAAGTGACTACAACTGCAGGGACAGGAATGGACAAATTGATCAAATATTTTAACAAATGTCTCTATCGTCAAGGTAAGACATTCTAAGAAAAACTCTAAAAAGAATACACTAATTTTCTTAGCCAAGTCACTTTAAGGACACCATCTCATTTTCTTGCAATAAAGGTTTGTTTTCGTACACAAGCTTTGTAACTTTTTTTTCTGATCAACCTGCTTAGTTTGCATTAGGGTGGATTTAATTTACTAAAATGGACTCTACGAGACATTTCGAAGAGAAGTGAAAACTTGTTCATGTCTTTTTTCTAAATATGTCTGCTATTGACGTTCACCTTCATAGTTCTCTCAGTACGACCCAGTCATCATCATTCCCTTAACTTTCGACTTCCTGCAGACACTTCTGGAATTTTGCACAATGCAAATGGTTTCTGTCAAGATCTTTGACTGAATATGAGTAGACATTAAAATTATGTATTAAACTTAGGGAACTTCCTGTGAACAATTTTCATTGTGGCGATGAGAAAGTGTTTTAATTTGATGTTAATACGTAAACAAGTCATTTTTACTTCAAATAGGAAGTTTCCTGCAAAAATTTATTATTTAAAAGATTATAGCTTCATTTTATTTTTGAATACAATTAAAGGATTTTTTATTTAAACTTGAAGAAATCCAATCAGTTTAATTTTTTTATTGATTTGAATTCTCAAGCATATGGTCGATTATAGCAATGATTTACAATTGAAATTAAGGTTTGTTTAATATTTTATACTTAATCCAACATTTACTTAAGGTAATAGTAGATTTAAAAATATTAAATAAATTAAAGTAATTTCAACTGCACAGATAATAATTTTTGTAACAAGTATTTTTTTTGAAGATTCATTAAGAATATGAAACAAAAAAAAACAGAAAGACAATGAAAAGATGAAATCTTCGATAAGGATTATAGTTAATATGTAGAATATAAATATATAGATATGAAAAATATTGATAAAAAATTCTGATATTTCAGGTGTAACTTAATTAAATTTGCTTCTATGTACAGAATAAAAACTACTTAGCTTTTTAGATGTATTTGGAGAGCATTAGTTATTTAGATCACAATTAGTGCTTCATATCACATTTTAAGAATTGCCTGCTTATAATTTCTGAAACATTAACCATGGAAAATGTAGTTTCACTGCAAATATTCTTTTTCTTCACCAGTGTTCTGATGCACGGTCCAATTGCGATCTCTGACACTGAGATATTTTTCCATTTACATCCCTTAGGAAGCCATTATGGAAAGACTTCAGATCTGAAGTTAAAGATGAAGAAACAGACAAACACAGGAAAGGAAATAAACAACCTTGCCGACGCCTGGATTCGAATCGAGATTCCGATACATCTGCCTCGTGGGAGGCGTCTTAACCCAGGCTACACCGTAACCGATATATTAGGTGTTAAACTATTTCTATCAGCTTGTATTTCATCGAATTTCGGAAGAACTATATTTGTCTGTATCTCGTGACACACCTACAATTAGATAAATAATCGTGCTATAATATCTAATAGAAGAATGTCTGTGTTAATTTACGAATCTTCATTTTCAAATTAAACTAATCAAATATAAAAAAGGTTTTATTTCCATTCTCAGATTGCGTTACTATAGATTTTATTATCTAAAACGATGTTGTTGATTTTTTTTTCATGAACAGGATGTATATCCAATGGCAAATAAGAAAATTTATGATAAATAAAATTCCAGGTGATTTATTTCAGGAAATTCCAGCTGATATAATGTTGATGTAAATTGGATAAAATACCTAAGAATTAATAAATTTCCTGTGGGAGATTTGGAATATAATTATTAATCGTATCATTACAGACATTCCAGTGAGTCATTTCGAATATCATTTATTATATTGTGTTATTGAGAACATTACAAAAATCAAGCCATTTAGTCAAAATGTTACAAACTTTTGAGCAAATCATTTGGAATCTCATTTGTTATATCGTTTAGCAAATTGCTAAAGAAGTGAAATACTGTTAATTAGAATGTAGCCAAAGCTTCTGTGAAACGTTTGGAAAAACTTTAATATTGAATAATAATAATAATGGAATTTTGCTACTAAAAATGTTGCAAACACCTTTTTCATTCCAGAACTTTTTCGTTATTATGATATTGGTTGTAAAGAGAACTGATAGCGAAGATTTTGAAAACTTAATAATTTCAGTACAGGCAGGATCGTTCAATTCAAATGTATCCACTAAGCTTTCTACTGATCGTGTACAGTCATTTCAATTATCATTAGTTCCAGCAGTAATTCAATTACATACTAAATCCGAAAAAAAACGACTACCAGAAAGTACAACGGTCCTAGAAATTACTATTCGGCAGGAAAATTCAACTGATGACTTTTATAAGCTTCAGGATAATAACACTATGTCAACTCTGTCCGAAGGAAAAAAATCGGAACAAATAATAAATCACGAACTGTTAACTTTTACAAAAATAGTGTCTGACAAATCAAAAAATAAAGATTGGAATCCTCCAAAAGCTTTAACAAATACAGCAACAAAAATGCACGTTGTAAGAATAACAAGGACAACAGTGATTAAAAATGTCACATCAACTTCTGAAACAACTGTAACCAAAATAATCACAATAAAAGAACTAAAAATACCCGAAGTTTCAATAAAAACTGACATTACTCTCCCGCAAGTAAAAATTTCCACAGAAATAATTGTACCCACAGTCAAAATCATTTTAGAAATAACAATGTCTGAAGCCGTTACAGCTGCAAAAATAAGTACGACTGAACCAACCACATTAACCCAAACACTTATAGTTAAAAATGATGAATCGCTAACCAGAAATAGTAAAGAAGAAACAACGATGGCAACAACTACACCTAGGACCTTCATTTTAAATACAGAAATATCTACACATAATGCAATACCAACACTGGAAACTATTCTACCAACTGACACTCTAAAATTGAGTAGAAGTAAAAGTGAAATAAACAAAATCACAGATTTCTTCACTGAAGCAATAACAACTCCGCAACCGATCTTTAGGAATAGTAATATCACCCTGAACAACACAAAAACTTTAAATGTTTCTTCGGAAGACAATGGAACAAATGATACTGAACATCCTAATCTAGAGAAAAACATTAATTCACTTACCAAAGACAATGCTACAATAAATGTAACACAAAACGAAAGAAAAGAAAGTAGTGAATTAAACACGGTTCCTGAAGAAACAACGAACAAACCAACAAATTTGAAAGTATCTTCCGAGAACAATGGAACAACAGATACTGAACATCCTAATCCAAAGGAAAACATGAATTCTTCGACCAAAGACAATGCTACACTAAATACAACACAAAACAAAGGAAACGAAAGTAGTGAATTAAACACGGTTCCTGAAGAAACAACAAACAAACCAACAACTTTAAATGTTTCTTCGGTAGACAATGGAACAAATGACACTGAAGATCTTAATTTAAAGAAAAACATGAATTCTCCGACAAAAGACAATGCTACACTAAATACAACACAAAACAAAGGAAACGAAAGTGGTGAATTAAATACAGTTCCTGAAGAAACAACAAACAAACCAACAACTTTAAATGTTTCTTCGGAAGACAATATAACAAATGATACTGAAGATCCTAATCTAGAGAAAAACATTAATTCTACGACAAAAGACAATGTTATAATAAATACAACGCAAAACAAAGGAAACGAAAGTAGTGAATTAAACACGGTTCCTCAAGAAACAACAAACAAATCAACAATGTTAAATGTTTCTTCGGAAGACAATGGAACAAATGATACTGAAGATCCTAATCTAGAGAAAAACATTAATTCACTTACCAAAGACAATGCTACAATAAATGTAACACAAAACGAAAGAAAAGAAAGTAGTGAATTAGGTACCGTTCCAGAAGAAACAACGAACAAACCAACAAATTTGAAAGTATCTTCCGAGAACAATGGAACAACAGATACTGAACATCCTAATCTAAAGGAAAACATGAATTCTTCGACCAAAGACAATGCTACACTAAATACAACACAAAACAAAGGAAACGAAAGTAGTGAATTAAATACAGTTCCTGAAGAAACAACAAACAAACCAACAACTTTAAATGTTTCTTCGGAAGACAATGGAACAAATGATACTGAAGATCCTAATCTAAAGAAAAACATTAATTCTCTGACCAAAGACAATGCTACACTAAATACAACACAAAACAAAGGAAACGAAAGTAGTGAATTAAACACGGTTCCTGAAGAAACAACAAACAAACCAACAACTTTCAATGTTTCTTCGGAAGACAATGGAACAAATGATACTGAAGATCCTAATATAGAGAAAAACATTAATTCTCCAACCAAAGACAATGCTACACTAAATACAACAAAAAACAAACGAAACGAAAGTAGTGAATTAAATACAGTTCCTGAAGAAACAACACAGAAACCAACAACTCTAAATGTTTCTTCGGAAAACAATGGAACAAATGATACTGAAGATCCTAATCTAAAGAAAAACATGAATTCTCCGACCAAAGACAATGCTACAATAAATACAACACAAAACACAGGAAACGAAAGTAGTGAATTAAACACGGTTCCTGAAGAAACAACAAGCAAACCAACAACTTTAAATGTTTCTTCGGATGACAATGGAACAAATGTTACTAAAGATCCTAATCTAAAGAAAAACATGAATTCTCCGACCAAAGACAATGCTACACTAAATACAACACAAAACGAAAGTAGTGAATTAAAAACAGTTCCTGAAGAAACAACAAACAAACCAACAACTATAAATGTTTCTTCGGAAAACAATGGAACAAATGTTACTGAAGATCCTAATCTAGAGAAAAACATGAATTCTCCGACCAAAGACAATGCTAAACTATATACAACACAAAACAAAGGAAACGAAAGTAGTGAATTAAACACGGTTCCTGAAGAAACAAGAAACAAACCATCAACTTTAAATGTTTCTTCGGAAGACAATGGAAGAAATGATACTGAAGATCCTAATCTAAAGAAAGACATGAATTCTCCAA
>JAFIDM010000007.1:13946872-14001013 GCA_023159025.1 Thereuonema tuberculata | reverse complement strand
ATAGGTTTCATTTTGATATTTCAACATAGAAATGAACAGCAAACTTCACCCATTTCCGGTCTAACCGGAAGTCGGGCACACTTCTAATTGCTATTGTAGACCATATACCCCTTACGAGTCTGCATACCAATTTTCAGCGAAATCCGAATGGGGCCAAAATCGTCGATTTTGGGACAACCTCTTTCCTTAGTGCCAACTAATTTTGTTTTTATGATTTTTTTGTTTGTTTCTTTCTTCCCAATTCCATGAATTAATCCTTTGTCAAAACGATAACGAAACATCTTTGGTTAAGTGTAAATAGTTCGTGTAAAATTGGTATCTTAGGTTTCTTTGTTCAAGCGTGTTAATATGTTTCGACAACAATTTAACGTGCGGAAATGACACCACAATAAGAAACTTATAAGGACATAAGTAAGGATTCACTGAGCTGTTTTTAGTATTTTGGATACCGGGAAACCAGGACAGCTGTTTCTGGCTTCCTAAACATCATCAGCTGGATTCACCCAACATCTTACAGCTCAGTGATCTCAAAAGACATATAAAGAAAACAAAAATCAACAAGATATTCAACAAGAATTCAGAAACCAAATAATATGAAATAATGTTTTTTTTAATCTCAATTCGAGAAATGTACAAAATTAATCTAAATCATTTCTGCTCATATTTCAATACAGCCCCAGTGTAGATGAAATAAAACCCCAAGAAATTGTAAGGAATTTCATTTGGTAAATACGAATATGAACAATATAAACAGAAAGTGTTTAATGAGGAATATTCATGTTGCAGCTTCCTTAAATTGAAGAACGATCAAGAGATACTTTGGTTAGAAATGTAACGTGTAATGTAATCTTGGAATTTATTTAATTTTTTTAAATGAAAGAAAAAAAATGCATATTACTGGCTTTAATTTTCAATAATTTTTAATCAATAAAATTCAAACTTTTTGAAAACAGCTTTTATGCCTAATAGCTGATGTAACCTATCAAAGACATTAATGGATAACTATCCATAAATTCCTTTACAACCCGCTGTGCAACAACCTCGACAACACTTTTGACATCCAGGACAGTCGTAATCATTCGAACACGCTGGACAACCGCCCCAAAAAACTGTTGGGCAAAATCCTGGCTTTCCTAAAGAAATATAAATGAAATTCTATTAGTTTTCTAGTGACGAAATGATTGGAATTCTTTTCTTTTAATTTAGTCAAAATTTAGTTTAGAATTTTACATATGATAATTTCAGAAAAATTATAGATATTTTCGAAAATATAATGGAGCAGTACAGTCTGACGGAACTCGCGGACATGCATTTGATGTACGGTGCTGGAAATCAACATGGGTGAATAGCTACAAGGATGGATGTCCCCAACGCAGACATCCCGCTCAAACCATGTTCCAACGGCCGACCACGTGAGACGGATTCAGTGCACTCAACTGTCGACACAGACCGATCTCATTCTATGGCACTCAATGTAGAGAAAGACATTCTTGAGGCAATGATGGATGAACCTTCCATCTGCATACGTGCAATTGCATGCCGTGTTCTGTTAAGTCACAGCTCTCTGTGACGGATTCTTCAAGAGCTTCCATCCGCAACGAGTTCAGGGTCTTAACACGGAGGATTATCCACAAAAACACCAGTTTTGCGAGTGGTTTTTACAACAATGTGCAGTGATATCCCCATTTGTTCACAGATAGGCAATGTTCATGTTGAATTATGTTTTTAACACACAACCAGCACATTTGAACAGAGGAAAATCCACCCTAACAAAGACCCTGCCAGTTCTGTTGGAAGACATGTGGCTCATCCTATTCGCATCACGATGTGGCTACAGAGCACATGCGCATTGCTGTCTCTTAACGACGACGCCTGATTGAAACATTTGGTGAAAGATGGATCGGTAATCGATGTCCCGTCCCATGACCTCCCCAATTGCCGGATCTTAATCCGATTGACTCCTTCTGTCAATGTAATGTCAATATAATGAGCCTCGTTCACACCACACCTGTCGATACAGTCGATGAACTGCGTCAACGAATTGTTGAAGCCAGCAACACCATCCATGTAATATCTGGCATTTTTGAACGAGTGCGGCAGTCAATACTCCTGCGATGCCACTATTGTTTAGAACAAGAGGGGGGGTTACTTTGAACATCTTCTCTAATGTACAACAGTCCAAATAGGCAGATGGAAATGGCCTTTTCATGAAGAATTAACTTCCAGCCACAACACGAAAACGACTGTAGCCCCGTATCTGCGCATGACCGGACAAACATTACTTAATGAAAACTGTTTGTTTTTGTACCCTCTATCTATCATATTCTTCCGTAACAGAAGTTTGGAAACTCCCTGTATTTACAATTTTTTTAGCCTTGCTAAAATGTAAACAATATGTAAAACATTATGTACAATTAATACATAAAAATAAAACAGATTAAGTTAAATATGTTCTTTTTAAAAAATAATTATATGCAATATTTTTCTCCCATAATAAATATATCAGTTTTAATCTTTTTTTTTTTTTTTTTGCTATTTTCACGTATTAGGAAACCCTGATAAAGTTACAAATTCACCCCCTGTTTAAAAGTTAAGATTATTCTTAAATATAGGAAAGGCAACGAAGATTACAAAGTCACATTAGATAACATTATTGTTTAAATATTATTGCTTAAATTTTATCTTTAAACTTCTTTCTAACTTCATAGTATATCAAAGCTAGTTTTGTTAGAAAGTTAAGAATCTTTAAATTAAAAATATGTTTTGCTATTATAACTCCGTAATCTTCAATTTAACATTAAATATAAAAACTGAAACCTGGTCTCTGGGTAGTTGTAGGAGGTGGAGGTGGAGGTGGAGGTGGAGGTCTAGTAGTAGGAGGTGGAGGCCTAGTAGTAGGAGGTGGAGGCCTAGTAGTAGGAGCTGGAGGCCTAGTAGTAGGAGGTGGACGCCAAGGACTTTCAGTTGTGGGAGGCTTATAGGGATTTGGTGCAGGAGGCTTACCTCCTTTAACAACAACAAAAAAATATATTAGCATTAGATATAAAAAAAATACAACTGATTTTCTTAATTTCATATAGAAGAACAAATGTAAAATGTTGTTGCGATGATTCAAAGATGCTGAATATCGGTTGAGTAGTTATTTATAAAAAAACTTATTTTATTTTGCAAAATGATATAAGCCATTAAATTATATAAAAGCGTTATTCTGTCTGTCATTGTCATAAGATTTTTCCAATTTTGTGACCAAACTATAAGGGATAGATTGGTGATGTAAATGGATAAAATGTAGAGCTTTTTTAAGACAAACAAAATGCTACAAAAAAATCTTTCGAAAAAAGTTTTTGGTTTCCAAGATGGCGCCTTTTAAAGGGTCAAATTTTGACTTTTTCTCAATTTAAACGAAAAGTATAAAAGTTGGAAGAGAACATTATATTGAGAAAATGTTGGTATTTGAAAGTTCTATCGAACGGTATCTCAGTCATTAACAAACGTTTCTGCGTTAGGAAGATGCATGCAGAACTGAAGTGTTATTGCGGCAATCCCCTCCCACGTGTGAGTGCCAATGCGCAATATACCTGAGTTAAGCGGGGAAGCCCACAACGAGCTGGGAAGTCGTGTATTCTCGGATCTCCATATTAAATTGCTAAATAAATAAAGTTTTTTTTTTTTTTTAATGCTAAACATGCAAGGGTTCCGGAGCGAAGCGACGGTACCCGTATAGTTCTTTCTAAAAAAACTTATTTTATTTTGCAAAATGATATAAGCCATGAAATAGTATCCTATCGGAATTTGTATCCGTTCATAAACTTGTAAAACCATCTTTTTGTAATGCTATTCATCAGAGACAAGAAATTTCAATTTCCGAACTTCAACATAAATTGAAATGCTTCTTGAAAGCAAAACAACTAAATATAATATACAAAAAAATTCCTTTCTAAAATAAATAAAAAAGTGGAATCAAAAGAAGAAATTTGAACTAAGTAGATTTTTTAAAATCGGTAAATATAATTATAAGAAGACAAGTGAGAAACAAAAAACAAACATTTATTATTACATTATTTATTTATTTATTATTATATTATTTACTTATTTATTATTGATTAGTTATTTTTTTTTAAAATAAAAATTATGTTTTTAAAACCTGTTTGAGATTATTATTTTTTTACATGCTACCAAATAATCATAGAAAATACGTTTTCATTAAAGGCTTTCTAAATATCATGCAAATTCATTTGATGCTGCTGGTTTCCAAAAATAAATTTGTTTTGAAGCATTTCTTTATAGAAACAAATTTTTGTTAATTCCATTAAAAGCCATTTCTAAACATAATTGTCTTTGTTAATAATATTCACTGAACTTCTAATATGATTTTTTTCAGTGTTTAAGTACTAATTAATCTAAAATAGTTTTCATTCAATTATGTTTTTCAACATTTCTCAAAACGAAAATAAACAGAAATAACCTTCTGGCCGCAACGAAAGTCGCGTTCAAGTAAAAGGCTCCATTAAAATTTAATCTGGCCACTTTGGCCGCTTCAAAAATCGCGTCGAGTCGCGGCCAAAAGCGACCAAACAGCCACAGGTGAAAGGTTCCACTCAAATCTACAATGACGTGATCGCGCGATCTTGGCTGCGCGACCAAGGTCACCTCGTGTGAAAAGGGTCTTAAAGTGACTATGAAGAAATCCTTTCGGAAAAATCATTGTGCTTTAGCAAATGAAAAGTTGTACGTAATTCAATATTGAAAGCCTCCAACATGGATGATAAAGTAAATGCTGTTTTTATGAACATAGTAACCAGATTTACTTTGAAGGCGAGGCGTATATGGAAAAATAATTCATTGTTATGACTGAAAATGTTGGTTTTCGATAGACAGAAGATTGAAAAGCCGTTTCAGTAATGAATCATAAAAAAAGTAATACAATACTACAATCCTTTTCAAGTTCAATTATGAAATTTGATACATGCGACAGTCTATGCAAATTAAGTACGGGGTTTCCGCACGGCAATCCTTAACTCAATGACTTCATTCAAATTCTAAAAGCTATTGCTCTGTAACAACTCATTCTCTCGATGAAGGCTTCTCGCTTTTGGAGCCGAAACTAGTTGTAAATGTTTCTAATTAAAGTTAATTGTGTATTATTGTAATTATTGTGTTGTTGGTTATTGATACTTAACATTAATATGAACAATACACGTAAAATTATTTTGTAATGTAATGTAATGTAGAAGATGGGTGGTAAATATACCTAGCACCGCGACCTAAGATCTATTGTACTTTCCCGAACCTTAATCCCCCAAAAGACCAGTAGCTACGGCAAATCCCAGTAGTTAGCTTATAGGGACCGTAAACAAATCCTTTGTTTCTAAGAAAAAAGATCGTTTATTGTTTGGTCCTTGAATTAGCATCTTGGCTTGTCTCTGACCCTCAAACCTGTGCATCAGCTTAAGCTGTAAAGCTCTCATTGTCTTAAGAAAGATCTTTCTAATCATGTTATTGGTTAAACCAATAACAGTTTCTGGACCTATAAAGGTAATCTCCGAGCCTTTGTTAGCGAAGGAATTGGCTTTCTCATTGCCCTCTTGGCCACTGTGTCCTGGCACCCAAAAAAGACGAACTTTATTGAATTGTGCCAGTAAAGACAGAGCTTTGAGGCAATCAAAAACGATCTTAGAAGTAATGCGGCACTGATTCAGAGCATTCAGTGCTGCCTGGCTATCGGAAAAAATATAAATATAAGAATTCCTGATATTTATGTGCAAACAGATGCCGGTACAAGCGAGAATTCCAAAGATTTCCGCTTGAAAGACAGTTGTGAAATTACCTAGGTTATAAGAAAAAACATACCCGCCAGTTAGGTAATACACACCTGCTGCGGAGCCTTTGGCAGACTTGGATCCATCCGTATACCAACAGACTCATCTATGAATACAGGAATTGATCCAGAATCCCACTCAGCTCTACATGGAAAGTGTATGCTGAATGGTCTTTCAAAGAAATAATAGGGAAGCATTTTATCAATAGTCATTAGCAGGACAGACTCCTGACTTGAATGCTGTGTGTAGAGTTTAGTATGCTGCTTGCCGAATGGGTGTAACACTACTCACCAGCAGTCTTAAGCCTTAAAGCTCCCAGCGTGGCTTCAGCCTCAATATGTAAATGTAGTGGTAAGAATCCCAGTAGCAATTCCACCGCAGCCGTGGGTATGGTTCTCATTGCCCCTGTGATACCTATGCACGCCATTCTTTGTAGCTTATTGAGCTCGCATTGAGCTGTTTTAAGTTTCACCCTTGGCCATCATACCACCGCAGCGTATGTCAGAATGGGTCTAATGATCGTAGTGTAGATCCAGTGCATACCCTGGTGTGATACCCTGGTTTTACCAATAGCACCCCGTCACGACCAAAAGATTCTTTTTGCTTTCGTAATCGAGTGCTCTAAATGTTGTCTCCAAGTTATTCTTTGGTCAAGTATAACACCCAATTACTTGACTTCCGAAGAGATGGTAAGTTACCTATCAAAGAAGATAAGAGCTTGCAACTCGTGCAAGTTCTTTTTCCTTGTGAAAGGTATCAAGGTCGTTTTGTCAGGATTGACTGAAAGACCTACTTTTTTCCACCACTTTTCAACTAGTGACAAAGCGTCCTGCGTAACTTCTGATACGGTTTCAGGGAATTTACCTCTAACGACTATTGAGATGTCATCCGCATAACCAATGCAGCCACACCCAAACCTCCCAAGAGACACCAGTAGTTCATCCACCACAAGGCACCACAGCAAAGGAGAGAGAACCCCTCCTTGCGGGCAACCTCTATTGGTAGTGACCGCTAAGGTGACCCGAGAAGCTAGGATATGACCACACGTTCACTTAGAATTGATCTCAACCATCGCTGTAAGGTAGGGTTAATTCCATAATTATGAGTGGCTGCATCAATAGTCTCTATAGAGATTCTATCGAAGGCCCCCTCAATATCCATGAAAACAGTTAAAGCAAATTCCTTATGCTCAAGGGCTTTCTTCAACAGTATCAATGAAGAGCCGTTTCAGTCGATTTACCTTGCTGGTAGCCAAATTGTTGACTGGCGAGAGGATAAGATATAAGAATCTCATCTCTTATGTATCTATCAACCAACTTCTCTAGAGTTTTAAGCAAAAAAGAAGTAAGGCTGATAGGTCGATAAGACTTAGCTGACGTAAAGCCTGGTTTGCCAGGTTTAGGAATAGTTCTGGTTTGTCTCTACATTGGGAGATACCCTAGTGCTATACTTGCCCTGAAAAATCCGGTAGAGAATCGGTGTAACGATATCCAATCCTTCTTGCAAATGCATTAGGATAATCCGTCCATAACTGGGGCTTTGAAGGGTTTAAATGTGAAATAGCCCATCTGATTTTAAATTGATCAACAATACTTCTAGACATACACTAGTCTATTCGGTTACCTCTGAGTGGAACCAAACCCGATCGATGCATATCCTCAATATTGATTTCTAGATCCTGGAAAGTATACTCCTAGCATTTCTTTTAGTGTTTCTTTTCCAGATTTTGTATAACTATCATTCTGAAGTTTTACAGAACTTAGTTGGTTATAGTTATCTTTATCTAATATTTTAACAAGCTTGGAGGTACTGGAGATGCCTGAAACATCTTCACAGAACTTCCTCCAGGATGTCTTTTTAGCCTCTCTAATGGCCTTATTGTAACAGGTAAGTGTATTGTTATACTCCTCCCATTCATCTGTCTTTTTTGCTTTGTTGAAAAGCCTTCTTGTTTTATGTCTTAGGTTGCTAAGTTCATTATTCCAACAAGGAACATGTCTTGGTAGACTAGCAACCTTGACCGGGCAATTTTGCTGATAGGGATTGATAATAGCTTGTTGCAACTAGTTAACTGCTAACTCATTATATAACACCGAGCGTATGTTTGAATTCATATCTCCAGTTAGTATTTCTAGATCCTCCTTAAAACCCGTCCAATTCGTCTCTCTGGGGTTCCGAGGAAATACCATTTGTTGTCTTTTACCTGCAACATAGAAGCAAATGTACTTATGATCTGAAAGAGAAAGTTAATTAGATACATGCCAATTATTAATAGAACAAAGTAAATTAACAGAACAGAATGTAAGATCAAAGTCACTCCTATTACTGACAATGAATGTAGGTTCATTGCCTTTATTCAAAACGTGTAAATTTGTACTTACCAAATATTCCATTAGGTTTTCTCCTCTTTGGTTGCAGTCAGTGCTTCCCCAGGCGACATGGTGAGCATTGGCGTCACATCCAATGATGAGTTGTGTTCCATTGCTTTCGCAGTGATTTAATAGATTCCTTAACTCCAAAGGAGGAAAGTTATCACTCTCTTCATAGCGGAAATATGCCGAGACCACAACTAGTTCACAAATTTTATTATCCACCAGAAAAAGTTTAACTACAGTTTCTCTTGAGAGAAATTCTGTAAGGTGAATGGCACTTAGGCCTTTCCTAACCAAAATGCAGGTTCTCATATTATCATATTATATACTGTAGATGACCACCCTGATCTTGGTAATCCTAAAATGTTATTCTTATAAATCCAAGGTTCTTGGATAATGGCTAAATCAATGCTATCCTCAACCAGTCTGTGGCACAAGGCCGCAGAGGCAGACCGGCTGTGATGTAGGTTGATCTGAATACAGTTCAGTTCAGAATCTTTCTTTTTTGCTTTGTTGAAAAGCCTTCTTGTTTTATGTCTTAGGTTGCTAATTTCATTATTCCATCAAGGAACATGTATTGGTAGACTAGCAACCTTGACCGGGCGTACAATTCAACAAGTCTGTGGAGACATTAGGGAATCAGAGGCTGAGAATGGAACGAATAGGTTTTATCCTCACTGTGGGTGTCGGAATCCAACACCCGATCAGAGAATTCCCCACCCTCGTCCATCTCAACCAGTTTCATGTTTTCGGATGGAGCCGATCCCGTGTCCAATTCCCTTGTCACCACATCTATAGTTGTGACTGCCTGATCATCATCATCTCTTGAAGGCGTGAAACTACCTGCTGGCTCCTTGGAGGTAGAGGGCACAGCTGACGAGATATCAACCGCGGGTTTCACGTGCTCTGGGTCGTGTAGGATCTTAAAGATTCCTTTATCGGCCCCAGTATAAGCTAAGCATTTAGCCTCAGTGATGGCCGTGACAGATTCTCTGTCAACTTGAAAAATCCATCTCAAAGCCAGAGGATCAGAAATGCGGTTCAACATTCGCTAACAATTGGTGTTAAACTTCTTGTTGTAGGCGTTGAGCCTCCGCAGTAGGACAGTCGAATCGGTTCTTCATATATCTATTGTCTTAAAATCCACTTTGACAGGTTTTGGCAGGTCACTGGCTTTCAGAACCCTAAGCATCGTGCCTTGTAGAACACTGTCATTGTTATTAAAGGCTTCTGTTACCCAAAGGGCAGTTGTCTGATTTTCACATACAGTAAGTAAAATAGTATCCCTCCATTTAAGCTGAAACCCTTCACTAGTGGTAGAGGTTCCGCTTCTGGGGTTCCGTCCACCCGCCTAAGAAGGTTCATCTGGATGGTGCCTATTTCCTTATTGTCCAGTTTTATCCTTATTTCATCTGGAAATTTTTCCTTGATGACGGCCATCTTAATATAAGAGATGGCCTCACTATAGGTTTGAGGTTCAGTCCCCTGGCTTGATCTTTTCGGAGGTCGAAACATCTGAACGCAGTCTTTTTGTGACATCTTTAGGGGATAATTGCTTGCCTTTGGCTACAGGGTTTCCTGCTTGCCTCTGCCTTTGCAGTTTCTCCTCATATTTCTTTTGGCTCTTTTGGCCTAGGCGTAGCCTGCTTATATTAGAAGCAGTGTGTTTTAATTCCTTAGCTCCAGAAGATAACTAGAACTGCCTGTTAACTTCAAGGAGCTAGGTTCTGTATTTAAAGCAATTGCTTCTTGAGAGATCCCAGTATTACTGCTTTCTTCCCTAGATTCAGCTACCGTGGTAGAAGCTTTTGATGGTTGGGTACCTCCCGATAGCTACCCTAACCCTTGTTTTTTGTTTTTATTTTTATCCATAAAAGTTTTATTACCGGGGGAAATAAAAAGTCACCACTTGGCTATCCCCCTATTCAAAGCAGAAAGCTACATACGATTGGGTACTCGCCAGGCGCCCCAAAGGTATCGTTTGCGGCACAACATTTTTCGCTACCT
This sequence comes from Thereuonema tuberculata, assembly GCA_023159025.1. NCBI lineage: Eukaryota > Metazoa > Arthropoda > Chilopoda > Scutigeromorpha > Scutigeridae > Thereuonema > Thereuonema tuberculata. The sequence goes on along the minus strand of JAFIDM010000007.1, from coordinate 13,990,815 downwards.
TTGTACCATTCAGTCCTCGGCACGATATCTCCCACCTTCACTTGGGTAGAACCACAGCCCCGTTAGCCAGCATGTTTCGGGACCTCCAACCAGGATTTCCTTACTATATCTTTTCCATCGTCTACGACGAGGACGTGGGGTTGGAAATTTTAGAGGGCTAAAATTATTTTAATTCATCATCCCTATCTTTGCCATGAAGCAAAAGTCAAACTACAAACTTTTGGATTCATTTAATTAACTGGAAACATTACAAAAGTAAACTTTTAATATCGTATAACAGAACAACTTTGCAGCTTTAGTGTAACTTTGCACCACTGACACTTTTTGAACCTCTCGAATGATTTTAACATCGTCTATTCTCTATATTTTGAAGCCAATGGTTATATAATATATGATGTCTTTCCTGTTTTGGTAGTGAACAAGTTAATTGTGAAGTTGATTTTGTGTTTTCTTCTGTAAGTAAAACTTTCTGCTTTTGCAGCAAACAAGTAACCACATCTTAATTAATTAGAGGTTACTTTTATTACCAAAGTTTAGATCAATCTGTAAACAATGAAAACTAGTAAATAATAAAGTGAATTAAGGGCCAAAATGTTCGATCACGTGAAGTGAATGTACAACTTTTCACCACCAGTTTTTTGGGATATTTAGGAAACTGCTATGCCTCTTTCGTAAATTGCAATGCATATTTAAAAGGATAATGATTTACATTATTTGCAATAACACAACTACAATTTATTAATTATCACTTCATTCAAAGAATGAAAATCGACCTCCGCTTTCAAAGAAGAGTTCAAGGAGTTTAAAACTAGTTAGCGTTCAACCTCAAGACTATGTCATCGTTGATTATTTGAGTAACTTTTATCCTGATATTGTCACTGATATTGACAAAAGTCTATTCAAGTCAGTGTCATGCACAAATCCACTAAACAATGGAAGTGAACAAATATTAAAGATGAACTATGGTATGACATAAAAAAATGTGGTACAACTCATATCTGTGCCAAAGCAAGCATCAACGTATGGGCTTTATTCCCTGAAATCCAAAATTGTTTATCAGAACAAACAATGACAACAGATGCTGTTACCTGAATAGCATTGTCTAAATTGCTCGGGGTTGTAAAAATAGTCTTCAGTTGTAGAAATATATTTAATAATGAAAATATTAGGTTCCTTGATTTTTAGCCACCCAATCGGTAGCTATTCCGGTTATGCTGTCCTTCCGTCCGTGTCTGTCCTTCTCTAACAACTCCCGAATGGAAGATCGGATCGACAAACGGATTTCACCATAGTTTTCATGTGCTCAAATAACATAGGAATAGGGTAATTTCAGGGGCCAACGCCCCCCCCCCCCAATGTTCGAGATATTTGACATTGTTTCAGTGGATTTCCGGTATTTGCAGTACAGTCTGTCGGAACTCACGGACATGCATTTGCGAAATCAACATGGTGCTACAAGGATGGATGCGGAATGGTTTCCCCAACGCATATATCCCGCTCAAACCATGTTCCAACGGCCGACCACGTGAGACGTATTCATTGCGCCCAAACTGTCCGAAATAGACCGATCTCATTCTATGACACTACGGCAATAATAGATGAACTTTCCATCAGCACACGTGCAATAGCATGTCGTGTTCCGTTAAATCACAGCTCTCTGTGACGGATTCTTCAAGAGCTTCCACCGCAACAAGTTCAGGGTCTTAACGCTGAGGATTATGACCAAAAACACCAGTTTTGCGAGTGGTTTTTACAACAATGTGCAGTGATATCCCCATTTCTCGAGTTCACTGATTAAGCAATGTTCACGTGGGATTATGTCTTTAACACACAACCAGCACATTTCAACAGAGGAAAATCCACCCTAACAAAGACCCTGCCAGTTCTGTTGGAAGACATGTGGCTCATCCTATTCGCATCACGATGTGGCTACAGAGCACATGCGCATTCCAGTCTCTTAACGACGACGCCTGATTGAAACATTTGGTGAAAGATGGATCGGTAATCGATGTCCCGTCCCATGACCTCCCCAATTGCCGGATCTTAATCCGATTGACTCCTTCTGTCAATGTAATGTCGATGTAATGAGCCTCGTTCACACCACATCTGTCGATACAGTCGATGAACTGCGTCAACGAATTGTCGAAGCCAGCAACACCATCCATGTAACATCTGGCATTTTTGAACGAGTGCGGCAGTTAATACTCCTGCGATGCCATTATTGTTTAGAACAAGAGGGCCGTTACTTTGAACATCTTCTCTAATGAACAACAGTTCAAATAGACAGATGGAAATGGCCTTTTCATGAAGAATTAACTTCCAGCCACAACGCGAAAACGACTGTAGCGCCGTATCTGCGCATGACCAGACAAACATTACTTAATGAAAACTGTTTGTTTTTGTACCCTCTATCTATCATATTCCTCTGTAACAGAAGTTCGGAAACTCCCTATATATATAATTTTTTTAGTTTTGCTAAAATGTAAAAAATATGTAAAACGTTATGTACAACTAATACATAAAAATAAAACAGATTAAGTTAAATATGTTCTTTTTAAAAAATAATTACATGCAATATTTTTCTCCCGCAATGAATTAATCATTTTTTTTTTTTTTGCTAATTTCACGTATTAGGAAACCCTGATAAAGTTACAAATTCACCCCCTGTTTAAAGTTAAGATTATTCCTAAATACAAGAAAGGCAACGAAGATTACAAAGTCAAATTAGATAACATTATTGTTTAAATATTATTGCTTAACTTTTACCTTCAAACTTCTAACTTCATAGTATATCAAAGCTAGTTTTGTTATAAAGTTAAAAATCTTTAAATTAAGAATATGTTTTGTTATTATAACTCCGTAATCTTCAATTTAACATTAAATATAAAAAATGAAACCTGGTCTCTGGGTAGGAACAGGAACAGTAGTATGAACAGTAGTAGTAGTAGGAGCTGGACGCCAAATAGTACGAACAGTAGGCCAAGTAGTTATACTTTTTCAGTTGTGGTAGAATATCAGGGATTTGGTATAGGACCCTTAACTACGTTAACAATAACCAAAAAATATATTAGCAGTAGATATAAAAAATACAACTGATTTTCATAATTTCATATAGAAGAACAAATGTAAAATGTCGTTGCGATGATTCAAAGATGCTGAATATCGGTTGAGTAATTCCTTATAAAAAAACTTATTTTATTTTGCAAAATGATATAAGCCATGAAATAGTATCCTATCGGAATTTGTATCCGTTCATAAACTTGTAAAACCATCTTTTTATAATGCTATTCATCACAGACAAGAAATTTCCAATTTCCGAAAGCTGTTTGAGATTAATTTTTTTTTACGTGCTATCAAATAATCATAGTAAATTCGTTTTCATTAAAGGCTTTCTAAATATCATGCAAATTCATTTGATGCTGCTGGTTTCCAAAAATAAATTTGTTGTGAAGCATTTCTTTATAGAAACAAATTTTTGTTAATAAATGTCTAAAATAAATGTCTTTGTTTAATAATATTCATTGAACTTCTTCTATGATTTTTTTCAGTGTCAAAGTACTAATTAATCTAAAGTAGTTTTCATTCAATTAGGCTTTTCAACACTCCTCAAAACGAAAATAAACAGAAATAATTTTCTGGCCGCAACGAAAGTCGCGTTTTAAGTTCTTTAAAATTTAAAATTTAAAAATTTAAAATTTAAAGATCAACAGTTGTCGCGAGGCCACTTTGGCCGTTTGAAAAATCGCGTCATGTCGCGGTCAGAATCCTGGTCGCGCAGCCAAAAGCGACCAAGCAGCCACAGGTGAAAGGTTCTACTCAAATCTACAATGACGTGATCGCGTGATCTTGGCTGCGCGACCATGGTCGCGTCGTGTGAAAAGGCATAACTGACATTGACAATAAGTCTATTTAAGTCAGTGTCATGCACAAATCCACTATACAATGGAAGTGAACAAATATTAAAGATGAACTATGGTATGATATAAAAAAATATAGTAAAACACACATCTGTGCCAAATCAAGCATGAAGATATGGGCTCTATTCCCTGAAATCCAAAACTGTTTATCAGAACAAACAATAGTAAACATGCTGCAGCATAAATAGTACTTGTCTAAATAGCTCATGTTGTAAAAATAGTCTTCAGTTGTAGAAATATATTTAATAATAAAAAGAAATTAGGTCCCTTGATTTTTAGCCACCCAATCAGTAGTTATTGCGGTTATGCTGTCCTTCCGTAAGTGTATGTACTTCTCTAAGAACTCCCGAATGGAAGATCGGATCGACAAACGGATTTCACCATAGTTTTCATGTGCTCAATTAACGTAGGAATAGGGTATTTTCAGGGGCTAACGCCCCCCACCAATGTTCGAGATATTTGACATTGTTTCAGTGGATTTCCGCTATTAGCTTAAATGTTAGAAATACAACCGTCCCAACTGAATTGTCAGCTGTAGTTGATTGGCAAGGTCGCGGACTTATATGGTAAAGATTGTCTGTTTGAATCCGTTTATATACTTTGGGTATTTTTTTTTTCCTTAATTATTTTCTCTGAATGGTATTTTTTCTGATTTTTATAACTTTCTTTATTTTTTTCCTACCTTGTTTTTCTTTACGTTAATGTAATTCCTTTTATTATTATTATTTTAATTTTTTTTTATTATTATGGCTCGCCCTTAAATTTATAATTTAGCACAAAATTATATTCACTTGATAATTGACTTTCAATTGTGAAATTTTTGCATCACAAGATGTCCTACTTTCAGTGTAACTTTGCACCATTTTATTAAACTTTTTTTATGTTTTTTATAATTTTCTCAGATAATTTCTTTCTTGCTATGCACTTAGATATAACTTAGAAATGATAAATATATTTTTTTCTCAATTTTTTTTTTTTTTTTGCCTTAAGATATATTTTAAGAAAACTTAAAAATTGGTGAAATGTTGTCCTGTTTTATGTAATTCTATTTTATGTAACAATCAAAAAGTTAAGGCAGATTATTTGTATTTAGAAAGCACGATTGAGAAGTAATATTCGTTCCATTGCTTAATTGCCAAGTTCAGTAAAACCAACTTCATATTTACTTTATCTATTGATAAAAATAACTTATAATAATAGATGAGATTTAAAAATAAAAGTACCTTGGCAAAAGAAGCATGTATTTCTATTGGGGGAAAGTCGGGTAAGTTGACAAAGCGTGTAAGATGACGAAGCGTGTAAGATGACGAACTCGGTATTTCTCCGACGCATTCATAGATAGGAGCACCTGTCCAAGCACTTTCTGAGACTCAGGTGATTAGTAACGAAGTTCACTGCAAAGGATGTCGGGCCAGATTGTTTTGCGAGCAGTAGCGACTAAGATGTGTTTGTTTCCCGTGCATTTGTAATTTTTCGACTTCACAGCGTAAGGAAATACTCGACTACATTAAGTTGGTTTTGCTCTTTCATAAAATTTTCTCAAAATACAAGTCATAATGTAAAGAACCATGTGTGGTGTAGGTTGTTTACGATAAGCTACGGTAATGATAAATAAGTTCTAAACCAAATTGGCGGCATGGGGTAAGATGACGAATGGCAGGGCGGGTAAGATGACGAGAAGTTTGCTTAGTTTGTCATCTTACCCAACATGTTTTTGAGTACCTTTTATGAATAGCTTTTGTCCTATTTTAAAAATTGGTTTTGAAACTGAATTTTAGTTGCAGTTATTTTTTGCTTTTATTTTAAATGCTCATGTATGACAGTTGATCTATGAATGTTTTAGGTATTATAAACAACATGCCACGAAATTATAGCCTACAAGGAAAAGTGACAGGGGAAAGTGGGATAAGGAGACAATGAATTCTGCTATTGCTGAAGTAAAAGATAAAACCTCAAGTGTAAATGCTGCAGCAAAGAAACATAACATGCCAGAGCCGACACTAATGTTCTTCTAAATTTTTGTTGTACTTAATTGTTCAAAGTTTTGTTTCATTACGAGCAATCTGCTATTGTAATTTAACTGTTTCATCATTGACTTTTCTAATTCATGCCATACGTTAGTAAGTGAAATTGTTTCTCTGCATTTTTAAAATAAAATGTTTCTATCTTAATGTATTACTTTTATTTGTTCGTCATCTTACCCACCCCCCCTTCGTCACCTTACCCCTTAAGTAGGGTAAGATGACGAAAATTACTCTTTTTTTTTTTTTTGATGAAATATTTTTAATAATTCCAGAGGGTAAAACAGTATTTCAAATTTTTTTATTGAACATAAAGGTTACAAGAAGTGTCCTTTCAAATTTCGGGTTTTTAAACCACTCATTAAGCCGAGGGACAATGTCTGAAGCTTAAGTTCGTCATCTTACCCTACCTTACCCCGAATTAGACTGAATTTATAAGCAAAAAAATTGCTATCAATTTACTTTATTTTTAAATATTGTAATTATGGAATTTTGTATGATAGATGCTTATCGATAATTTTCTCTAGAATATAACCTTATATCTTTTTCACAGTAAATGTTTGAGAAGAAATATTTTAAGAGTTATGGTTTTGTTTATTATAGAATGCGTATCGTATGTTTGTTTTTATTAAACGATAATTGGTAAAATGCAGAAATAATTTTTTTGTAATTTTTCTTTCTTACTTGTCTTCTTTTAATTATATTTACCGATTTTATAGAATCTAATTTATTCAGAATTTCTTGATTTCACTTTTTTATCATATTTTAGAATGGAATTTGTTATTTGTATATTTTATTTAGTTGTTTAGCTTTCAAGAAGTATTTCAATTTATGTTCAAGTTCGGAAATTGGCAATTACTTGTCTCTGATTACAAAAGCGTTAGAAAAAGATCGTTTAACAAGTTTAAGAACGGATGCAAATTCCGATAGGATACTATTTCATGGCTTGTATCATTTTGCAAAATAAAATGAGCTTATTTACAAAGAATTACTCAACCGATACTCAGCAACTTTAAATCATTGCAACGACATTTTAAAGTCGTTCTTCTATACTAATTATGAAAATCAGTTTTCAAGATTACATTACACATTACATTTCAAACCAAAGTATCACTTGACTTTTTCCTTCGATTTAAGGAAGCTGCAGCTGCAACATGAATATTTCTCATTAAACACTTTCTGTCTGCCATGCCGGCGTGGCCGTGCGGTCTAGATGGTGGTCTGCCGTTGCGGCAAGTGTGCCGGTACCTTGGTTCGAATCCCTTTCGTGGAATGGATGTTTCTCCTTCTGTCCGTTTCTGCGGGTGCCACTTGATGCTGCCTCCTATGGTGTACCCTGAGCAATGCTTCGTCGATTAAAGGCATTATATCTCGTCTCTAGTTGTTGGCCTAAAGAAAGATGATTAATCTATGATGCCCGTGCATTTGAAAAAAAAAATCTTTCTGATTTTATTGTTCATCTTCGTAATTACTATATTAAATTCCTTATAATTTCTTGGGGTTTTATGTCGTCTACATTGGGGATGTATTTTTCAGTTCTGGTAGAATAATAGGGCTTTGGTGTAGCAGTCTTAGCTACTTTAAAATTAAAAAAATATATATATCAGCAATAGATGTAAAAAAATACAATTGATTTTCATAATTCAGTATAGAAGAACGAATTTAAAATATCGTTGCGATGATTCAAAGATGCTGAATATCGGTTGAGTAATTCTTTGTAAAAAAAATATTTTGCAAAATGATGTAAGCCATGAAATAGTATCCTATCGAATTTTTATCCGTTTGTATCCGGAACTTGTAAAACCATCTTTTTCTAACGCTTTTGTAATCAGAAACAATTAATTGCCAATTTGCGAACTTCAACATAAATTGAAATATTTCCTGAAAGCTAAACAACTAAATAAAATATACAAATAAAAAATCCTTTCTAAAATATGATAAAAAAGTGAAATCAAGAAATAAAATTTTTGAATAAATTAGATTCTTTAAAATCGGTAAATATAATTAAAAGAAGACAAGTAAGAAAGAAAAATTAGAAAAAAAATTCTTGCTGCATTTTACCAATTATCGTTTAATAAAAACAAACATACGATACGCATTCTCAAATAAACAAAACCATAACTCTAAAGGTATTTCTTCTCAAACATTTACTCTGAAAAAGATACAAGGTTACATTCTAGAGAAAATTATCGATAAAGCATCTGACATCATACAAAATTCCATAATTACAATAGTTAAAACTGAAGTAAATTGATAGCAATTTTTTCGCTTATAAATTCAGTCTAATGAAATAGAAATACATGCTTCTTTTACAAACGTACTTTTATTTTTTTAATCTCATCTATTGTTATAGGTTTTTTTTTTAACAATAGATAAAGTAAATATGAAGCTGGTTTATCTAAACTTGGCAATTAAGCTATGGAACGAATATTACTTCTCAATCGTGGTTTCTACATAGAAATAATCTGTCTTAACTTATTGATTTGCGGCTGATCACTAGGCAACAAAATTAAACTTTTTCTCTTTATCTTTGATGAAAATAGTTGATCTTTATGTTCTCGAGTGTGCTAAACATGAAAACGGCCATCAAAATGCATGTTTAGCTCTAGTTTTTTAGATATCTCAACTTATCATAATTATCCTTAAAAGCATAATGCATGTACACTTCCGTGCAACTAAATCGACTCACCCCTTCAGAGCGCACAAAAAGGCGTATGTTTTTTAAATGGCTTAACCGATTTTCAAAAACATTTTTTTTTGAAAGCCTAATGTTTTTACTTTACAATGACACCATTATCATTAAAATCTGTACAATATTTTCCAAATGAATGTGATCTGAACGTAAGCGTAGCAAAATGCAGTCTGAACGGAAACCACGAGTTTCGCGCCGCACTCCCCTATAAAATCCCACGTGGACCGATATTTCTTATCGGTCGCTTATCAGATGTTCATCTGTACACATCTCTGCAAGTTTAATTCATTGTTTTCACAAACCCATGGATACTATGCCAGAAGACGCCGCACAAGTTGTTGCTTTGTTGCAAGCAGGCCACAACTTAACTTGAGCTAATCTGCTGTCTCAAGAGTATTCAGAAGGTTCCAGGAAACTGGTACCTTCACTCGGAGACCACATACTGGACGGCGCCGATGCCCATCTGAGAGGGACGATCGCTTTCTCGTTTCAACTTCACTGCGAAATCGCCATCTCACGGGCGTCGATCTGCAACAGGAGCTGAGACAAGTTCGTGGAGTAGCTGTTAGTCAATGGACAGTCAGAAGACGCTTAAAAGAAGCCAACCTCACTCCAAGACGGCCCGCTAGAGGCCCAAAATTGACCGTAAGTCATCGCACAGCACGACTCGAATTTGCTCGGGAACACGTCAATTGGAGCATCGAGCAATGGCGGTCCGTCCTATTCACTGATGAGAGCAGAATGTGTCTCCATAGCAATGATAGGAGAGGCCGGGTCTACCGGCGTCTAGGAGAGCGATTTTCACAGTGCTGTTTTGCTGAAACAGTCTCGTACGGCGGCGGTTCCTGCATGGTGTGGGCTGGCATATCCCTTGAGAGAAAAAACAGATCTTGTTTTCATACCTGTTGGAGGCCGGAGGGGGGTCTGACTGCTCGACGATACATTGAGGACATTCTCCTGGATCATGTTGTGCCCTACGCAGGATATATCGGGGAAGACTTCATGTTGGTGCATGACAATGCCCTGTGTCATTCAGCACGTACCACTCGGCAATTCATGGAGGAGGTTGGTCTCGAGACGATCGAGTGGCCAGCCCTCAGTCCCGACATGAATCCGATTGAGCATTTGTGGGACGAGCTCAAACGGAGGGTCAGGGCCAGAAATCCGGCACCGTCTAATATCAACGAGCTCAAGATTGCGCTGGAGGAGGAGTGGAATGGAATGCCCCAAGACTTTGTCAAAACCTTAATAGGGTCTATGAGGAACCGCATGCAAGCCGTGGTACAGGCAAGGGGAGGCAATACCAAGTATTGATTAATAAAAGGTTCCTTGTTTTGCTTGAATTTTTTGTTGTAATTTAATTTTTAGTATCCACAATTTTTTTTCCTAAGCATGCATTTTGCTTGCGTTTTAATTCAAAATGCATTATAAAACAAAATATTGTACAGATTTTAATGATAATGGTGTCATTGTAAAGTAAAAACATTAGGCTTTCAAAAAAAAATGTTTTTTGAAAATCGGTTAAGCCATTTAAAAAACATACGCCTTTTTGTGCGCTCTGAAGGGGTGGGTCGATTTAGTTGCACGCGAGTGTATTTACCTTAATGTTTCCCCTCGGAGAAATGTCTCTGAAGGCGCAATCGCTTTGCCTGCCATTTGTATTCTGTTGCTGGTGATTCTCTGATGAGTGTCCAGCAGTAATCTGCCAACATCGATTCACTCCCTGGTACCTTTGTTCCATCTTCGAAACTTCTCATAGTTTACTCTGCATAACAGTTGCTTCATATTGTCATAGGTTCCCGTCATGTAGGCTGCATAACCAATTGGTACAGATGAAAACAAGTTACCATTGTGTAGAAGAACAGCCTTTAGACTTATCTTTGATGAATCTATGAATAATCTCCATTCATCACTTTAATAGTCTTCCAGAGCTGGCATGAGACCCTCAATATCACTGCACAATACCAAGTTATCTTGTTTGGTAAAAAACGGTAGGAATAGAGTGTGGCTTCCACGGAACGTACTGACATTTACCGATTGGTCAAGACAATGCCACTGCTGCAATCTAGATGTCACCAGTTCTGCTTTACCTTTAGGCAATTCCAAATCAACGAGAACATTCAACTCACACTGTTGCTGTGCAGACTGCTCATTACACAGGAAATCAGGATCTTTCGATGTACTCGGTTTAGAAAATGATAGAGTAGCATTAGAGTTACTGCTATCCTCGTCACTAACTGTACAAGAATCAGGTGGAATGGGAACAGGTAGTCCATCTCCATGAGGCACTGGACGCATAGCTGATCTGACGTCAATGCTGACTTTTTCTTCTTTGAAATACCATGTTTTAAGGGAGTTGTCATGCCAAAATAACAATCATTTATGTGGTTTAATGGTTCTCTCCAGATCATCGGAATAGCAAAGCCCATTGACGATCTTTTACGATTCGACCACGAATTAAGACCTGTGGCACAAGATATGTAACATATATGAGGGGCCTAGAGATTGTCTTGGTCAACGATTTCGCAACCAAAGTACAGATGGTAAGCCTTCTTAATGGTTGATGTTATTGTTCGCTTTTGTGGTTTTAAACTTACCTGTCCACAAATATAACAAAAATATTCCCGCTCTCGGAAGCGAGACCCGGGAAAGCTAACCTCTCGCACCTTCTGAGTCTGTCATCGGTGGAGTTTCGCTGGCTGATGAGTCCTAAAAAGATGTTCAGTTTTAGCCTTAAGGCGATTTTCTCAAATGACATCACAATTTGGAATTTTCCTTGGGCATGGAATGAAAAGGTTTGTTGACATAGCTCCTATCCACAAGTCACTGGGATTAGGCAAATCTGCTGGTCTCCCTGGATTTCATGCCTTATCTGGCTCAGATGTCACTGGGACATTTGCCAATAAAGGGAAGCTTAAGTGGTGGAAAACATTCAATTCCGTCAATGATGACCTACTAGAGGCCTTAGTAAAGATTGGTACAACACCCACTCTTCCAGACGATGTCAGAAACGCTTTGGAGTCATTTGTTTGTTAATTCTATATTCCAAAAACTACAATGACTGAAATTGGAGATGTCCGATGGTGGCTTTTCACAAAAAAACAACGTCAATATGAAAATCTTCCAATAACAAAAGCTGCTGTAACTCCTACACTGTTAAGAGCTCATCTTCAGGCAATTGAGTGGAATCAAGATATCAACCCAAACCCCGTCACCACTCAGCCTCGGATGGACGTACGATGGAGGAACGTTTGGACCAATCGCGTGCACCTTGCCTAGTTTTCCAGACCTATTGTAGAGCTTTGTACTTGCACATTCTCCCTATGTCGCTGTTGTCCACCATCCACCTGTCTTATGAATGGACTAAAGTGCACAGAAATGTGTAGATGTGAAGGTGATCCAGAACTTTGTGAAAACTCTAAGGATACAGAAGACTTAGATGAATGCAATGAATCAGCTATAGAAAGTGAAGACAAGATTTATGATGGAGATTGTAATTGATAAACTGTTCTTTAGTAAAATACAGTAGGCATATGTTTGGTATTTGTATTAATTTTGAAGTCTAATTATGTCTTAGATTATGTAATTCAATTGTAAAATTAGCGTTTATATATTTACAAATAAAAAAAATTAAAAAACATACACTCTTGCACTTTTTGGAAAACAAAACCATAAATTCTTCATTTCAAAGCCGAATTTCTATGTTAAAGGTCAGCCGTGCACAAAATACGCTAAGAACAGGTTTTGTGTAGAATTTAATACTGAATACTTTTAGTAATAGATCACTTTGTCATAAATATTGTATTTTACGAGATAAACATGAAAAACCAGTACCATGTATGGCACAGCGGCGGCCATTTTGTTTTTTGAGTATAAAATTAATCTGCCACTAGTAGCTACTGTCCACCATCCAAATACTGATTACGAAGAGATTGATACCACTCCCATGCTTGTATCATCAAAAATCCCACGGATGTACACTTGCAAGCAGACTATTCCTTGCGGGTCATGCCAGGGAGGATGACATCAGTGTTGAAGGTGTTGTCTATGCCCTTCAATGCAAAAATAACCGTTCATTTACATTGGAGAAACCCATAGGACCCTCTCGGATCAGATATCAGAGCCATCTGATCAGGTCAAGCCATCTTTAACCGAAATCAAGACTATCTTACGTTTCAGCATTATTGGTCTCTTCGGCATCACTTCGATGTGGGGAATCTTATCATATTGGATGTTTGTGTCCGAATTTCCAAAGGAAGTGTGTCGAATCCATCTTCATATTATCGTCAATTGTGCCTGTAATGACTGTGTATCTGTCGCAGCAATCATTAAGAACAAACAAAAGCAAAAAAGAACAAACAAACAAAAAAGCCTTGTTAGGTTTTTTTTTCCATTTTCCATTTTATTTTATTTAATTTTATTTAATTTATTTTATTTAATGTTGCTTTTGTTTTTAATCTTTTAAAGTTACTTTATTTTTAATTAAATTTTTTTATTTTTATTTATTATTTTTTCTTTTATTTCTTTTAATTTTGTTATTTTTATTTTATTTTATTCAAATACTTTAATCATCTTCTTTTATTATAATTTTACTTAATTTATTTTATTTCGATTCTATTTGCTTACATTACATATTGTATAGTTGTATTGTTTTGTAACTTAGTCTTTTCCTGGACTGCTGTTTAGCAATCCAAAGATGTCTTTTGCTATCATGTAAGAAGACTAGCGGGGGCTTTGTTTACATGCGAAGATGCTTTGATCGTCGCCAGGGCGCATAAAGGCTCTGCATATGATTGAATGTGTCCCCCAGTGTGTCTCCAATGTAACTCTTCCTGCTACACACGACAGTTTATAGTACAAATCAGCTATCAGTTTTTGCAAATATTACAGAACGGCAAGTCTTGCCTCATTGGACTCTTTCAAATGATTTCTGTATAAAAGCTATTGCTTTGTAGCAACTCATTCACTCGAAGAAGGCTTCTAGCTTTTGAAGCCAAAACTAGTTGTAAATGTTTTTAATTAAAGTTACTGTCCTCCAAATGAGAGATGGCCGCCCTGCTTTTGTGAGATCTGCGCATGTATCATCGATTAGTCTGGTCAGGCACTTCCGTCTGATTTTATGACAGGACGCCGCCATTGTGCTAATCGCTTGTTACTTTGCAAAAGAGCATTGTATTTATAAATAATATATATTTATTTATTTATATAAATACTTATTGTTAGCAACTGGTATTGAAATGGACTATTCTCTAAATAGTCGAGAGAAGTTTTAATTTGGCGTTATCAACATGTCTTTCTCAGTGAAAACTGACTACGTCGTCCATTGTGACAGAAAAACATAATTGATCAGCTACCGGAAGGGCTGCGGAGTTCAAACTTCCGCCGGTCAACTTTCATTTTGAGGACAATAATGTATTATTCAGCTTTACTGGCTTAGGGTGTTGAAGAAGGGTTTTCCTCAAAGGAACCTGAAAAATCCTGAATTTTAAGTATATTTTTAAAACTTTTAAATGTTCTTGTCTATGGGATGTTATTTTTAATTTAAATGATTTTCACACCCGTAAAAATCCCTTTGTTACTTATTATTTTGATGATGAATTTATTGTATTCAAAAAATCAAGATTGAACGCTACATCAATATCCTGGAGCTCCTGGGTCAGGAGGCACAGAAACTCCATAATTGCCGAATTGAAATTTATAACTTAACCACAGATTCAAATTTAAAACTTACACATTCCATTAGATATTTTTTGCAGCTTGTCAAATTTCATCTTAGTGGTTTAGGAGCTGTAATTTGAAGCTTAAAACTAGTCTGATTTCAGGATGTGACTCGTATTACAAATATTCCTCAGTATCAGCGATTTGAATTTAATAGTGAAAGATTTATTAAGTGTAGACAATCAGGAAGAAGGAATTTTAATAAGTGAAGTTTAAAAAAATGAAATATTCCTGTGTGATCTTTTGTATGTTTTTACTGCTACTGTATTTTATGGCATTAACTGAAAAAATCGAAAATCCTCATCATTGGAAGCGTTACAGAAAACATCCAGGAATTATAAGAACAAGCACCAAACAACCTCGGAGTGTTCGTCCAAATACAACTCACCAACAGTTCATAAGAAAACATGAAGTGACTACTTCCAGCAACGAAAATGATCTAATTCCTTCAAAACTGTAACGAACCAATCATGAGACAGAAAATAAATGTTAGTTTATTCAATGTTTCAACTAAAACAATGGTCAACTAAAATGTTTAATACTTATGTTTACTAATAAAAAATAGCATATTTCTTTGTTTAATAATAATACAAGCCTTTTATAATTATTCCTAGATTATAATTAAATAATCAAGTTTTCTTGAATATTTATGAGATTACATATAAAGAATGTAAGGTAAAGCCAGCTGTGATGATTAATATCACAAAACAACTTGAGAAAGCAAATTTTAGAAGCCTTGTTGTGATTTCAGAATGAAGATTTTACAGCTACGCAGGTGAAACTAATCAGATATTATTGTAAAATTATAAGGGTACAGTTAACATAAAGGTAAAGGGAAACAATAAAATTAGGAAAATACCTACGGACACTCCTTACATTGCAGTATTTCGTCATTAATTTTTGTTTACATATAAATGTGTATGTTTGATTTACAAATTAATTCTTTATAAGCTAAGCGTTCTGCTATCGGGGATTAATTTATTGCCCTTTTTTTCTTTATTTGTTTTTTGAGGTGGTTTTTTTTTTTTTTTACTCAAGGGCCATCATTTTGTTTATTTCTGTCCTTTGTTTATGCTTATTTTGGTTCCACTCAGCTATGAGTACTGGGAAAATCCAACTGACGCGGCTAGGAAGCCACAAACAGTCTGTCTTGTCTTCCCGGTACGAAATTTCCAAAAATAACTCAGTGAATGTTGTGTGTTGTTATGCTGATTTTTCATGTTGTATATTGCCAAGCAGGGTAAATTTTGCAATTATGTATATGTTTACTTTATAATTTAATCCTTTATAAGCTAAGCGTTCTGCTAGGGCTCTTTTTAATTTATTGCCCTTTTTATTCTTAATTTGTTTTTTGATGTTTTTTAAACTCAACTCATTGTTTTGTTTATTTCTGTCCTTTGTTTGTGTTTCTTTTGATTCCACTGAGCTATGAGTACTGTGCGAATCCAACTGATGACGGCTAGGAAGCCACAAACAGTCTGTCTTGGGTTCCCGGTACGAAATTTCCAAAAATAACTCAGTAAATGTTTAAATGTGTGTTTTAATGCTGTTTTTTTTTTGTTATATATGTCCCATGCACCTTAAATTTTGCCATAAATGGGATATGGTTGTATTTTGAAAGGACTTGTACGTTGATCGATCTGAAAAAACGTTTACAAAAAACTTTTACGAAAAGCAAACCTTTATTGGAAGAAAATGTTTATTGGATTTTTAGACTAACAGAAGTTACAATCATCTTCAAATCGTTCTAGCAAATTTCAATATATCGATACTTAAATATTTATATATAACAAGTAAACAAGTAACTTTGTTTCGTTGTTTTGGATGATTAAGGTTAATCCATTAATTTTTTTAATGATTATTGTATTGGAAATAGAAAACTCTTTCAGACTCTGAAATTATTCTGATAGGAAACAAAAATGGGTAATTTAAGTATAATTTTCGAATTACATTTAAAATTCATTAAAAAAATGAATAAGTTCAAAATAGTGAGTATTTACGTGCGCTGATAAATTTACAATATTATATACGCCGACGCACAGATATTAGAAAAATAAAAACATAATAACAAAGAAATGGAACAACTAGTTTCGACACATATAGTGTCTTTTTTCAAGTTCTAAAAAGAACACTATATTATAAAAAGAACACTATGTTTCAAAAAGACACTATATGTGTCGAAACTAGTTGTTCCATTTCTTTGTTATTACGTTTTTATTTTTCTAATATCTGTGCGTCGGCGTATATAATATTGTAAAATGAATAAGTATTTACATATTACTTTGTACTTGGAGTATCAGGTTGAGAAGAACTGATTTAAACTTCTTAACAAGAATCCTTGTTTTGCCAAGCAGCCAATGTTAGGAAGATCAATTGAAAACTTGCAATACTTGCAATTTAAAAATTTGACTAAAATATTAATAAAATAATGATTGAAAATATGGTAATCAGCATAATGAATTGTATCACTTCCAATCTCGCATTCAACAAATAATTTTAAAAATATAAAAAAAAAACGTAATAATAATATTCTTTTGATAGAGAACTCAAATCTTTTTGTAGGTAAATTAAATTCCAAATATCGGAATTTCAAGATTAAACAAATCCTTCTTCATTGTAAAAATATCATTGCAAATAATTCACTAAAAATTATTCAAAACTGTTTTTCAAATACTATGTCAAATATTTTTGTAACAAAGACATAAGGTTGCTTTTGAAGATACAAGGAGTACCCCCTTGATAAATAGTAGACAAGATACTGTCTGTTTGAGATGGTTTTTACATAAGAGAAACTTATATAATATCATATAGAAAGCTTATAACGGCGATCGCTTTTATATATAAGAAGAATGAATAAAGGTGAATATTTTGTTTCTAGGATGACGTATGGAAACAAAAAGGAAATATTGACAAATATCTAATTGTACAACTGCCTCTTCCTATAATTTATGTATCATCATTTTTCTAGCTAAATAATATAAGAACATTTACAGCTCTAATTCTCAGGAACTCAACTAATAATACTTAAAGTAAGCCAATTGAAAAAGTATTTATCAGTATTTTAGCACTACAGAATATGAACTCTCACTTGTAACACACACTTCAAAATAAGCATTCCTATGTAGTCTTCACAATTCCTAATCAATTTAAGTATAATTTCCACTAATATGAAGTATCTTCTTTTTTCAAAATCTGTACTTTTGAAAAACCTTTAACATACAATTTGCAATAGAAAAACGCATGTTGAGTAGCTTTAATATTATCCCCCTCCTCCAGAAAACCGTTTATTAAATTTTGTAGAACTATTTGTTTAATCATAGTTCTATCAGTCGTATTTGTATTAAGTGTCACATCTGTTACATATATACAAGTAAAACAGGTTTATAACAGTTTTATTGCAATATTTTAATAGAGAGTGATTCTAAATTCATAGGAAAAATTCATACGAAAGGGGTGGTAGGGCACACTAAAACAAAAACATACATACATACATATCCTTTCCCGTTCTACCAGCTGTGGGTCTAGGAATTAACTAAGCCTCTCCACCTCTCCCTGTTCTTCCAAGCCTCTTCTCTACATATTCTTTCCCATGGGATGCCTCTCTCTTCCAGGCTGTACCTCACATCATCCAGCCATCGCTTACGCGGTCCCCCTCTTGGTCTCTTCCCTCCTTCTTTTAACTCTTGCCAGACCTTAGGAGTCCTACCATCTTCCATTCTTTTCACATGCCGAACCACCTCAGCCTTCCCTCTTCCACCTTTTTCCTCAAACTTTTTACCCCCAACTCCTCCCGGATATCCTCATTTCTCACTCTGTCTAATCTAGTCTTCCCTGCTATACTATGTTTTTCAAACAAACATATTTTGTCAAATAATGTATGTCCAAAACTGTCGCGTTTACATTCTACGACATGTTGAGGAATGTCCCGACAAAAGCGTAGCACATAAGCATAGATGTGAGCCAAACCACCGTACGGAGAATTTTGCACCAGGAGCAATTACATCCATTCCATTTATAGAGAATTCACGCATTGAAAGCTGAGGATTATCCTAGTGCTTAAGACTTCTGCCGCTGGTTATGCAGCAAAGTGCAGTGCAGCCAGATTTTCCAGCATATTTCCTCTTCACAGGGAGTGTTTAATGTGCACAATACTCATGTGTGGGCAAATCCACACGTTACACGGCCACATGCTTACCAGCAACGATTCTCTCTCAATTAGTGGTCCGGTATCGTCAACGACCAAATAGCGCCCTGTACCGCGTCAATGCGACAGTTGCGGGCGTAGATTGTTGGACAAAAAATGTTTGTTTTATTGTATCCTCCCTCACTTAAAAGTTTGTGCTATGAATTTAAAATCATCCTGAATGATATTAAGAATATATGTTTACATATGAAGATACCGGTGCAAAAACGAGGCAGCTCCATATATTGACGATTTTTTTTGTTTTTAATCGCTACAAGTTTATAGAAAGGCGCTCCATCGATTGGTGCAAAAACGAGGCAGCTCCAATTAACTCATAAGGGAAATACAATGCCTCCTGATTGGATGGCGGCAATCTTCAAAAAATCTCTCTTTTATGTAAAGTCTTTTCAAAACAATTAAGCATGTATTTATTTACTTTCATGATTCTTGTATTTATACAAGGAAAAGTGTTAATAACGTAAGATTACTGGCCAGATATAGTATCAACAAAGGGATAATGCGAGTTTCGAGAATGGCGACAGTTGAGTCATAAGAGAAAAGACCCAATGAAAATAGTAAACTTTAAAAAATCATTTTACGATTTGAAAATTGGGGGATCTTTAACAGTGAGACCAGCAGGCAAACTCAACAAGTTGAAGATCTTGCAACTACCGTAATAGAACATGGAGTGAATCTTGAATGAATGAATGAACAATGATCCAGCAGTCCTCGAGTAACATCAAGATAAATTGGGTACGCTATACTCAACTGTGTGTAAAATGTGAATGTTTTTCTCGTACAAGATCTTCCATGCTCAAGCTAAGATTCATGGTGATGTCGAGACCCGACTTCGAAAGGAAGATCTTCTGAAGGGACATTTTTATTCTAATGACATTTTTAACAATTGGGCTATGAATATTGTCATATGCTCCATTAGCCTCTTTTACACACCCCTAAAGTGTATATGCTTTCACTGCATAATTTATTATTTTTTTGAAGATATTCGCTTTACAGGACCAGTGACTTGCACAGCCTCTGCTGTTAGATTTCGAGAGATGCTGCTCAAAACAACAAATTTTCGAAGCCGCAAGGACATACACCTGATTTGAAAGAAAATATAATGTGAGCCAAATCAATTCAGTGGTGGAGCAGAATGTTGTTCACAGAATGCAATTCTTATCTGAAGTGAGGGCATAGAGAACTACATCTGTAGCTAATGGAACACGAAAATTGATTTGTAATGTATTTTCAAGCCATTACTCTTTTCAATTATCCCAAATTAACCGCTATTTTTTTTCATTTATTTTCTTATTTAATCATATAATACATGACGCTGACTATTGTAGTCTACTATATAGTAAAACAGAGCAACAGGAGAGCAACAGGACTGGGCAATTCTGCAAACTTGCAATGTAATTTTTTACTTGTCTTTAGAAATATACAACATAAGGCTGCTGGCAAATGTTAGCGTACATCTAGAGGGGAATTATTTTCAAATAACAGTTGAGATCATTATTCTCATCATAGAATTTGTCATCATATATGCAAAGGTTTGTCGGTCCACTCCAGAAGTCATGTATTAGTAGCAATTTGCTTTTCTCCATATACAGTCTTTATGCTTGTCAGAAATATGTCATAGGTCTCTTTCTAAGTTGCCAACGTTGCCCAACATGCGCTTTCAGAACGCTTGACCATATCCTTGTGTCAGCATTTGGCCACCAGAATTTTGCTAAAGTTGGCCATACAGTCCTACGTTTTACTTTTTATATTTATTTATCGTGTTTATTTGTAATCTGTTATTGTACGAGTATTATCTGCTAGTATTAATTTCTTAATACATGTATGTAATCATTTTAAATCATCTATTTATTAATCATAAAAATTAATGCTAAGGATTTTGCAACAATGGGTCCTTCAAGAGAGATAAATATGGAATGTTTCGGAATATGGAATGGAATTAAGTATGTTTTCTGAAATCATTACTTTGTATTTTATGAATTGTTTTACTGTAAACTTTCTTTACATATGTTTATATTTATTTATACTGTAAATTTATTTTTGTATCTTTTTCTTAAATACACTCTACGACAAAAAACAAAAACAGATGCACCGCTGAATGTGTCGAACACCTGAGAAACTAAATGTATAAATTCCTCATGGATACACATGGAAATTGCAAAAAAAATCGCAACTAATGAATGCATATCAATGACTGAAAGCGACGCCACAGCGAATTTGAATCGCGCATTCGGATTGCTTAGAGTTTCTCGCTTGCTTTAGCACTTCCGAACGTTTCTGTGGTTGGATGTTGCTCTGTAGCCGGTGAGGATGCCACAACACATCAGCCGACAATCGAATCAACAACCGAGTGAATTTGACAGAAGGGATATCGTGAGTCAGGTTGGACATATCATTCTATCGGCCGCCACTTGAGTCACGGTGATGCCACAATAAGACATTGTTAGCAGGAATTGGTCCGGCAACGCATACGTACCACGTCAGGAGGGCAGTGGTCGACCGAGAGTAACCACTACCAAACAGGATCGTGGGATCGTGAGATCGTTCCTCAGAACACCGACAGTTTAGATAGATAGGATAGTATGAGGACAGTTATGGCATCTTCGCAGCCTGTTGTGTGACGACGAACCATTGCCAGAAGGCTGGCAGAGGCTGGATTGCGATGCTGGCCGTCAATTACGAAGACTACCAATGAATCCATAGCATCGCCATCACCGCCTGCAGTGGTGTCGCACGGAATGCAACTGGGGACGTATAGTGTTTAGTGATGAATCTAGGTTCTCACTTGTAGCTGATGACCGCCGAATGCTTGTGTAGAGACTACCAAACCAGCGCGCCTCACTCACCTAACTTTGGAGCATCACACGGCTGTCACACCTTGAGTCCTCGTTTCGGAACCATTGCTTACGACACCCACTCGTCCTTAGTTGTTCTTCGGAATACTATCACAGCACAACGTTACGTCCAGTCCAAGCTGCCTATACTGCGAGGTCTTCCAAGAACCGTTTATCAGCAGGATAATACCGACCGCTTACGGCGAATATCTCTAGAGAGTGTCTGCTTGGTGTTCCAACACTTCCTTGGCCTGCCAGATCACAAGAACTATCACCTATAGAATATGTGTGGGTCATGTTGGGATGGCAATTACAGTCAGCCCAGCAATGTGGGCGAATTAGCCCAGCAGCTCCAAGACATTTGAAAGAATCTTCCACTGGACACCATTAGACGTCGGCATGCGTCAATGCCACACCATTAATCCTCATTTATCGCCGCAATAGGCGGCCCCACACTTGCTAACATGTACCGATTCAAGAATTAGTCTCGGAGTCTAGGATTGTTCCGAAAACAACAGCTGCATTGCTCTCACAGTGTTCTGGATTTATTTTCTTTCCAGTCTCTTTACGCATGACAAGGTTCATCATGATTATACTCTTTGCAAGTGCGTCGGTTTTTTTTTTGTCATAGAGTGTATTTCTATATTAAAATGTACAGAAGAAAAATTCTATGCAGGTTAAATGACTTTATTAGCAAGAAGTAATTACAGTGAAATAATTATATTCTTAAGGAATAAAAAGGAATAAAAAAGCATTTCCATTAATTACATTCTTCTTAATTATTACGTTTGTAGCGGAGTACGTTTGTAGCAACAATTTTCAAAATCCCCATTTACATTGTATCTCGAACAACATATTCCTCCTCCTGAACACCATTTGCAAGCCGGGACATAACGACAATACTTGGCTATCAAAAAGTTATTCGCGGGACATCCTTCGTTTACATTCGCGGGACCTATAGAGAGAAAAGTTACAAATAAATTTCTCAAAAGAGTTTCTGTTGTTAATCGATGAGAAATCATAATTTGTTTGTAACTTGAGTCAGAATTGATTTCAAAAAGATATTTTTTTTGCTTTATTGGAAGGGGTCATGGATTTATCCCGTTGGTACTGGCAGCTTGTAGATCTATTGTACATGCCGTATAGGACATTACCATGGCTAAGACATCCGAAGGTAATGTGAACATAGGAAACATAGATAAACAAAGGAAAATTAATGCTGGTCCCTCGATTCGAACTCACATTATTAGGAAAAATCTCTGCGGTTACCATTTCAAAACTAGAAGATTTTGAATAATTTTTCTCTTTATTTTATTTTTCGTATTTTTACTTCCAATTTTAAAAAAATAAAATAAAAAAAATTTTCGATTGTATTTTGCTAATTTTTAAGTGCTAAAACCAATGTTTCACCTTTAATGAACAGTGTTCTAAGCTTTCAGTCTAATAAATCATCAAATAAATTAATTTAGATTTAACAAAATAATTATTAAAAATTCTTTATTAATAATACTTAAGATTTAAAAAAATCTTAACAATAGATTTGATTATCAGATTCATAGAGCTCTAAATAACAGAAAATAGTAATATAAAATTTATAATGATTACTATATAATAATCAGAGTTACAGATTAGACATGTTGAGAAGAAATAGAGAAATTGTTCTAATTATCTTACATTTCGTAATTCTTACTTAAAATTTTAGAAAATAATAATAAAACATATTTTCAAATGTATTTACAAGTCTTTGTTATTTTTTTTTAAATTTCTAAATCTTTATTTACATCATACTATATTAATGGAACTGCTATCATGTGATTATTACAGGAATTATAAATACATTTTTGGTTATTATTAGTAATTGTTTATCAAAACTACTGAAATAGAACAATAGTAAGCCTAAATATTTCTCTTCCAATTTAACGCAATCCCGTTTTTCATATAAACTTACTACGGTATTTGGGTATAAATCTATGTGTGCGTGTGGGTATGTGTTTGCATGGCTGTCTTTATTTAGAATCTTCTTTACAGGATACTAAAAGAAATAATTAATTATTATAATGAAAAAATGAAAATGGCTTGTTATTAGAAAAGAGATTATGATGTTGCTTTTTACTTGCTATAATATTTATTACTTGATTATAAGAAGTAATAAAAAAAAATAATGAGAATAAGTATAAGATACCATCAAGCAATTCCGGAGCTATTGTTAATTTTTTTTAAAAAAGGAATTTATTTACTCATTAATACTTATTTAGATTATTTTTTACTGAAATTTAAGTTAGTTTAACAGGTAATTCTTATAGAGGTATTCCAGAGCAAAGTTTGGAAAAATTAATTAGTACTATATCTTTACTGTTATTTAACATATCCTTACCTTTATTTTTAATTTTTGGGTTTTCTTGAGAAACAACACTGACCGTCAGCATTAGAAGAAAAATAAGACGAAGCTTCATTGTGTTTCAAAATCCTGAGGTTTTTTCTGCTTTTAAGAGCTTGTTGTTTAATGTCAGCACCATCTAAATATTTATTGAAGAAATCCTATCAGATCGGAATGTAAAACAATTGACTGCAATCTGGAAATGTGATAAGCACAGTTCGTTTCAAGTCGAATTTTCAAATCCTTTTTTGCGTTCAAATTGGTGATTATCGTAAACGAAAGGACGATCACAGATTAGAAATTGCTTGTTAAAATTATAGCGGAACTGTAACACAAGTAGTTGTAAAAGAACACAAAACCAAAAAGCGTTGCCTAATGCTCAAATCTGTTGTAGCTGCTGCATAAAAAAAAGCAAAAATTTTTCATTTTCTAAAAAAAACATATATATCTTCCATTGCATAACAATTACTGCTGAATTATTTATTTTACGCAATTAATAAATTCAATTATATCAAAGCACACGTAAATTCGTGGATTACTAAAAGAATTAATATCCAATATTAAAATGGTAAGAAATTCATTGCTTTCTAGTAAGGCTTTGCTTAAGAAATTTAGTCGTCCTTTATGCTCTAGATTCTCGACAGGGACTAACGGAACATTTCAAGACTAAGATTACGTTATCATTCAGTTCTTTTGTCCATAAATATATAAAACAAGTTCCAAAAAGATCTACCTAACGGTTCAAAGACATACACAAAGACACACATACACATGCAAAGGTATAAACGTTCTGCCTGATTTATAATCATCGGTGACTCTGGTTATTGGGCTAAAGAAACAGAAATTCAAAAAGACTTACATTAAGATGTTTTATTTCACCTTTATTTTACAGTAGTATATATTGTAATAATAGCAAGACTAAAGATCACGGCCTTTTCAAACGTCTGGGATCCGGGTAGTAAGGATTGACTTCACCAATAGATTTTGGACAGCAGATGTTATAATATCTATCTCCCATATCCGTTAACCTCCTACAACAGTGTTGATAGGTAAGACAACGTCCACAGGACTCAGTGTAGCGACAGTAATCATCCATATCTTGTGTGGTCGTCATACAACCACCTTCTGTTTCTTCTCTTTTGCTTATCCGAAGTCTTTTGTTTGTAGAATTAATTTCTGTAATAAATATTTATTAATAAATAAATCAACTCAAACAAACATCTTAAATTCTCTTTTAGAATTTGCTGAAAACTCTAAAATGTCAGGGTGGAATTAAAAGCTTCGTTTTTTATTAAATGTAAGTTTAAAGAATTTGATACCCACAGAAAACAAGATATGTGCTTTGAAACGAACTCTTAAGAGAAAAACTGTAGAGAGATACAAGATTAGATAATTAAAGAAAGAATATCCTGTAAGAGATGAATTTTATGTGCACTGCACTTCATTGAAAACATTAATTGTAAGCAGTACACCTGTTTAAGATAATACAAACTTTATTTAAGTTAAGTTAAAGTGTGCCACAACAGGCCTATACAGGCCCAAGGGATCGCGGGAGGTAATGTTCCAGGTGTTTCATGACCAACGGGATTAGGCTGAGACGCCTGCCCGCCTTTAACACCCGGAAAAGAAACCCGGTACCCATTCTACAGAGGGCTGTGTAGCCCCTAGGACCCCTTTGGAGGAGGCCGGGAATTGAACCCTCCACCTCCAACCCGCAGCCAAGCGCCCTTACCCACTCGGCTACGGACCCACAAATGAACTTTATACAAGAATAAAATATTCAGTACTATTAGTTTCGCCAAGACTCGAGAGAGGGCTTTTTCAATTAATAGATACAGTATTGAACTCGAAAACTTATACAAAAACTAAACCGGAAACGAAAGCCTTCTGGGTGTTCTCCCATTGTATTCTGGGTAAACTCTAAGACAATACTGCTCTTGGCATTGAAAACGGGAACCAATTCCACACAGCAGAAATGATGACTTGTGTGATTGATCTCAGAGATTATAAAGAATATTCCGATTGCTGAGATGAACTCCCTGGCCACATCACATGACCTACGTAAAATGGCAAGTCATCATTTCTGTTGTGTGGAATTGGTTCCCGCTTTCAACGCCAAGAGCAGCAGTATCGTCCTAGAGGTTACCCAGGTTATAATAGGAGAACACCCAGAAGGCTTTCGTTTCCGGTTTAATTTTTGTGTAAGTTCTCGAGTTCAATACTGTATCTATTACTTGAAAAATCCCTCTCTTGTAATAAAATGGTGGATCTGGGTGGCTTAAATTAAATGTTCTTTAATAAGTTCTATTTTAAATTAATACACAGTTTATGCTGCTATCTAGCATAGCTAAATTTAAAGTTCTGTTTTTACACAAAGTATTATTACAGTCAAATCTATCTCACTTATTCTTAGGTTCGGTTGACTCTTGCGAAGTTTTCTTTCTTCTTACTTGATTCGCTGATAGGTTCTTCTTTCTTCGACGATGATTTTTTTTTTGTTTTTTTGTTTTTGTTTGTTTTTGTTTCGTTTTTGTTAAGGTTTCCACTTTGGATCGATGTTCATAGTTCATTTGATCATCGGTTGGCGGCATTCTCCTGATTTTTGATTGGTAACCCACCCTGCGTAACTGATTGGCTTGGATGGCTACGGGGATGCAACCCATGTCAACTAGTGACTTTTCATTGGTTTCATACCTTAATAAATGACTGTTACTTTGGATCTCACAATGAAAAAGAGTTACTTAGGTAACTGAAACTAGTTTGTGAGTTGATGGCCTTGTAATTTCAGTCCACAACGGGACGAATGCGTCCACAATACTGAGGGGACTCTGGTCGTAACCACCCTTACTGACCAGGTGACTGGGGTGATGAGAAGGGAAGAGAAAGGGAACAGCGAAGAAGCAGACAAATACAGGAAAGAAAGTTGAAACAGCCAAGCCACAGCTGGGAATCGTACCCGGATGACGACACAATGCCCGCACGGCAGACCGCCATCAAGACCGCTCGGCCACGCCGGCACGGCAGTTTGTGAATATTTTAATATAATTTTAATCTTTTTAAAATTTAAATTAGTCTTGTTTGTCTTTTGCTTCATGTTTAATATTATAAGCTTGTTAAATAAAATTTTGATATAAAACCGATCATTGGATTAAAATGACTGAAACATGTATTTTTTTAATACAAAACTCATTTATGCTCCAGCGGTTTTGATTTTACCTTAATAACAGTGTTAATATAAAATCTCCATGTTTGAAGCATTGCTATGTTCTTATTTAATTTATTGATAATATTAAAAATTATGTATCTAGTCTTTACAATTACTTTTCATTGAAATTTATAATGTGGATAAGTTTAAAGCTTGTGATAATGAATTTACGTGAGGAATTACTGTATATTTATAGTTCATTTTCACAAAATTATACAGGCTTACTTTTATTTAAGTTGCCATTCTTTACGTGTCTTCTTGGTTTGGTTTCTGCTTCCTTAATGATGTAAATAAGAAATCCAAAGAGCAAAGGCCATATTAAGATTTTCATAATTAAACATGTCTTACTTATTGACCGATGCTTCAGTGATTCAATAATCACTGAAATTCTAGAAGAATTTGTTAACATAAAAAACCTGGAATACACGAGATATAAATGTTGTTTTATCAGATTTCACGCATCGAAGTTACGCAAGCATAATTGGAATAAAATTTTGTTCTCTGCAGATTTTATGGAACAAAGCCTTATGCTAATTAAAATCTTCACCATTTTCAAAGATATACTTTGGTTCTGAAGTATTTGGGACAAGATACTGTATAATCCTTTTTTTGAGTCATTTCCCCACTTCGGGATGAGATTAGCTCGATATTTCGGCCCCGTGCCTTGGGTCTTCTTGGAGGCGTGTGCTCACCATAGCTCGTAATGAACAAACTAAGAACGCAAGCTAACAACTGAAGTTGCTATATTTCAGCCCACCTTGATGTAATTGATATACATATAATGTATATATACATTATATACATCTTCCGAAGAAGGCCCGAGGCACCGGGCCGAAATATCGAGATAATGTCATCCCGGAGTGGGGAAATCCCTCAAAAAAAGGAACTATACAGTTTCAAAGATATTTTTACTGTTGCATTTTTTTAATTCAAATACAGTGGAACCCCGTTTATCCGGCTCAAAAGGGACCGGGCCTGGTCCGGATGATCGAAAATCCAGATAATCCAGAAAATTCGTTAACGACATAAATGATAAAGTTTGTATACATTTTATCGTATTTATTGCACATATTATATACTTTTACAACAATATTAACAGTACAAAGCAAACGACGTATCGACATGCAGTATAAGTTCAATTTCATATAAGATGCTGTACATCACTTCAATTAATAAAGAATTCTGTGAGGTTCTATGTTTCTGCTTTCAGAATGCCCTTCTAAGTATATTAACAAATTTTCGAGCATCGTTGTCGCTTCGTTGTGACGCAAACGTCCATCCTCTAGGCTCTATAGTATCTGCGTCGTCATCAGAATTATCATCAGTCTCAACATCGTCATTCGTTGAACAAGCAGCAATAATACTTCGTCTGTTGCTTAAAGTCTCCATCATTGCCGCATTGTAACCTCGATTTGACGTCATCGATCTCTAAATCTTTATAGTCAACACTAAATCACAGACAGTTCTTTCTAGTCGTTATTTCAACAATCACAAATGGTCCATAAAGTTTATTCAATCCCTTCTCATGATAGTATATTAATCTTTCAAGTTGACAATTCAAATATGATTTCTTTAAATTTTACATAACAATACAACGACTTCAAATATATTCTTAAAGAGATTAGTTACTTTATAACAATACGATATATTTATTAAAAATATTCATATTAAACGGTATTATTTATAATAAATGTTTAGAAAACAAATTTAGCATGCGTGACAAGATTATTACACAAAAAGAAAACAAAAACGGAAAAAAAGGGAAACAGGAAGTTTGTTTGTCATTCAATCACGCCTCAACGGTGGAACGGATCATTAAGCAGTCTATGACACGGAGTAGGATATAGATTTCTTTTCATGCCGGTCGATCAAATAGTTCCCGTGGGATACAAATGTATGTCTATACGGCACCACAGTCCTGAATGAAAGACTTCCCAAAACTGTCGATAGATGGCGCTAGCGCAGTTTTAAATCGCGCTATGATTTGGTGGACAATGAGTGCATTTGAAACATTCCCAAAACAGTCGATAGATGGCACAAGCGATGTTTTAAATTGTGGTATGGTTTGATTGTCCAGGCGGACCACGATTAACTCAGGCGTTTCCTGATACTTCTGTAAGGCGATTTTTACGGTGATACATATGCAAGGCTTCGGAGCGAGGCTAGTGTATAATAAAGGTGAAATAAAACATTTTTAATACTGTTTTTGAATTCCTGTTTCTTTAGCCCAATAACGCATGGAAGTGAGGCTCACAAAATCAGTCAGAATATTTTATACTGTTTGTGTGTATCGCTTCTGAACGCTAGGTGAACCTTCTTGAAACTTATTATACACATTTTTGAACAAAAGAATTGAATGATGATGTAATCTTTGTATTGAAATTTTCCCTCGATGCCTGCTGAAGGATCACAAAAATTTCTGTAAAAAATGTCTGTAAAAAGAAAAAAATGGTTTGCTTGCTGTGTTAAAATTGGATATTAACGCTTTTAGCTTTAAGCAATCCACGAATTTACATATGCTTTGATATGATTAAAGTTATTAATCCTATAACTAAAAAGTAATTATCATGCAATGGAGAATATATTTTTTTTATATATATAATGAAAAATGGGTGGTTTTATTTAATCAGCAGATAAAACAGATTATTTTTCACCATTAAAAAAGAAAAAAAAATGCAACATTTTACTTCTTCCAATTCTTTCGCAACTTCTTGAGTAATAATTAACAGCATCTGATTTCGGACAAACATCCTTTCTTTGGGACAATCATGAATTTCGCAAAAGAATGTAAAAAGGATTTACTGATCACAGTGCCAGGATGGCAGTCATTGCTTTAATGTAGAAATCCGGCCTGATAGGATTTCTTCAATAAACCTTTAGATATTAATGACATTTAACAACAAGCTCTTAAAAGCAGAATAAATCTCAGGATTTTCAAACACGATGAAGCTGCCTCTTATATTTCTTTTAATACTGACGGTTAGTCTTGTTTTTCGAGAAAACACAGCAATACTTATAAAAAAAGACACTGGTGAGGAAATGTATTTTTTAAAATAATAGTTTAGTTAAAGTACTAATTAATTTTTCCAAAATTTGCTCTGGAATAAATTAGCAAACTTTTTTTTTATTTCCTCTAAAATTAACTTAAATTAGAGTAAAAATAATCTACATAAGTATTAATAACTAAAAAAATTCCTTTTTTAAAAAACTTAATAATGGTTCCGGAATTTATATGATGGTATCATATAATTACTCACTATTTTTATATAAAGCAACAGCTACTTCTTATAATCAAATAATAAATATTATATTTGGTAAAAACCAACAACGAAATATCTTTTTTGATAATAAGTAATTACTCATTATAATAATTAATTATTTCTTTTAGTATCCTGTAAAGAAGATTCTAATAAAGACAGCCATGCAAACACATACCCACACCCACACAGAGATTTATACCCAAATACGTAATAAGTTTATATGAAAAACGGATAATAACCGAAAATGTATTTATAATTCCTGTAACAATCGAAAGGAAGTAAAAAATGATCGATGTTCTAATATTATAGTATATATATGTATAAATATAGGTTTAGAAATATTTAAAAAATTAACAAAATACACTTGAAAATCTTAAATAAGAATTACGAAAAATAAAATAACGAGGAAAATTACTCTAGTTCTACTCAATACATCTAAGCAATATGAGTACTATTGTAATATTATAAGAATTAGAGCTTATAATATTATGTTCTGATAAGCATTGAGACTGAAATAAAGAAACAAATTCTTCTTTCCTTTGTAATTTTTAAAATTACAAATTATTTAAGATTGTTTCTTACAATGCTAAATAGATCTTATTTTAATCAATAACACCGGGAACAAAATAGTAGTGCCTTTTTTTATTGTCTGAAGAACTAAAGTAGGTGTATCGGAAAGTACTTTTGATCCTCAATTCAAATATGATCTTAGATTTTTTTTCATCAGGCAATGCCTTCAAGAGACAGCTGTTTATAATTTTAGGAAATGTAATACTTACGTAATACTAAAGAACCTAATACATAAACATTCTGCCTCATCTAGAAAATATGAAATAATGATTTTCTGCAGTATTTCGCCTGTGGAGTATCTCTCTCTTGATGGTGCAACAATAATCAGCCAGTTTACTGAGACTCTATTTGTCTTGATAGTTTTTTTCCATTGTAGAAATCTCCTGGTGAAAGCATTCTCCGAGCTCATCACTGACTGTCCCGAGATTTTCTGGGAAAAAGTCTATATTTGAGTACAAGAAATGTATTTTCAAGGACATGTTACATCCCACAACTTTATATGATTTCAATAGATCACTCACTATATCACGTTAGTTGTCTGCCTTTCGATTTCCCAAAAACTTCTCAGTAACATTTTCGAATGATTGCCAGGCTGCTTTTTCTAATTGATTTAAATGTTCCTCAAACTTCTCATCCTGCGTTAGTAACGAAGAACCCACTTCTTTAACGTTTGCATCACTAATTTTCGGAAATTTATGCTTCAAACATGTGAACTCAGGGCTATTCTTGTCCACTACTTTGACAAAATTTGTCGTGAGCCTAATTTGATGTATAATGAAGGTTTAAACACTTTTTTTCAGGATTGACTAACGGGATACTTAATACTTTCCTTCTGTCCAGGAACGAGTAATTCACGTTTGGGCCATTCTTTTCTAATGTAGTGACTCTTTTAGTCCCTTCTATCTCATTCACGCAAAAAAACAACAGTGCTTTGTGTAACCGAGTTGCAAACCAAGTAAGAGTGAAGTAACTTTCAAATCACCACATATACTCCATTCATATTTTTCATATTGGCGGTTTCCCAATAATAATATAATATTTTCGCATGTCTCTTTCATGTTAGCAGCATGGACCACGGGTACTGATGAAATGTATTACCATTTTTCAGAAGCACAGCTTTCAAACTAACTTTAGAGGAATCAATGAATGTTTGTTCATGACCAAGGGTCTCCGTAATAAACAAACATCTTTACAAAACACTAGACCATTTTCTTCAGAGAAATGAGTCAGTTACGAAAGCAGCACATTTTGGGATTTTTATGTAGAAGAGTCTATCCTTTTAGCCAGGAATTTAGATTGTTTTTTTTTTAGATAAGTTCAAATCTCGTTACAATATGTGAAGATCTTCTTGAGTTAATAAATGTGTTTTAGACTAAGAGCTTAATAAATGTTGATCACTACACAAGAGTCTGTTTCCTATCCTAACATAACTTCCGTCAGAATCTGAGTTATTATCACTGAATGTTACATGTTCTGGAGGTTTAGGTATGGGTAGCTCTTCGCTGTGTGGAACTGACCTCATTGTAGATGGTAAATTAGGATAAATCACTGTATGCTTTACTTTAGATGTAATCCCTTTAATGTTTTTAAGCAGAAATAACAATCAAGAGAAGTGGTTTTTTGGTTCCTTCTAAACCATTGGAATAGCAAATGGCATCTGGCATTTGAAACTATTTATCCATGCAGTGAAAAGAATAGCACACGACACACAGGAAATGTGCGGGGCACAGGATGATTTAAACACTTTCTTAGGATATTGGAAATCTAACAAAACACTATAAAACTTGTAATTGTACTATCCACAGTAAAAAATAAAAACAAAGCACTTATAAAGTCGTGCTGTTATGTTCAGTACTGGCTATTACTGATGGGACAGTGCCACACCAAATATGTTCCTACATATCGGAAAATGAATGAACCTGCACAATCACGTCTCTCCGTTACTCAAAATGAATACAATGGAGAAATCCTAATTATATATTTGAATTCAGCATAAAAATTATATTAAGGACACCTGTTAGTTTTCTTGGGAAAAAAATTATGTTGACCAGTGTAATTTATGTTTAAATTGAAATTTAAAGCTTAATTGAAAAAATAAATAAGATAAACCTAAAAACGCTTTTATATTTAAAGCCGGATCATTGCGAGTTAATATCTTCTAATTCATGTGATGGATATGTCGGAATAGTATAAATTAAGAAAACCAAAAAGAAATCGAGTTTGTCTTTTTTAAAATCTTAAATATAGTAAATATAATAAGAAAGCATTTTTAATAATTATTTTCTTAAATCGAAATTAAATTAATTGAGTGATTTGTTAGGGTGGAAGCTTGGAACACTTTCCATTAATGGTGAAATATCGTTTTTAGCACTTCAAAATTAGCATAATACATTTGAATTTTCTTTTTGTTTTATATTCTGTCTTAGCCACAGTATGTCCTGTACAATGTGTACAATAGACCTACAGTCCGAGGTACCAATGGGATACATCCATGGCACATTCCAATAAAGCAAAAAAAAAAATATTAAAAAAAAATATTAAAAAAATATCATTAAAATTAAATTTTAAGTTAGAAATGTAAATTATGAATTCTCATCGATTAAGTTGTTAACGAAATTTTTTTGAATTTTTTTTTCTAACTTCTTTCTCCATAGGTGACACAATGCTTGGATGCCCCAATAATCATTCTATCTTAGCCAAGTCTTGCCCTTATATCCTTTCCTGTGATTGGTGTCCACAAAAACAAAAATGTTGTTTTAGATTCGGTAAGGCTGGTGAATTGAAACCTTGTTGCTACACAGGTCAACGTTAGGCTTCTAAAAAAATAGTGTAATTACTTCAACATAATTACTTCATGTTAATAAAGTATATTTAACCTTCAAAGAATTCTTCCTTTGAATATTTCAATATGGAAATACACTCTACGACAAAAATATGATGCACTTAGAAAAATAGCATGATCATGACGAAATACGACATGTGCGAAGACGATGGAAAGAAAATGACGTCAGAACACCGTGAGAGCAATGCAGCTGTTTAATTCTGAACAACAGGCTCAGAATTGATAGAAATTACTATGTTGTGATGGTGGCTCTTGTGGTATTGACGCATGTTGACGTCTAATGGTGTCCTGTGGAAGATTTATCGAAGTGTCTTGGAATTGCTGGGCTAGTTCGCCCATATTCCGGGTGATTGTAATACCCGTGTGCAGACATGTTGTAGGTGATAGGTCTTGTGATCTGGTAGGCCTACGTTTACACTCTCTAGAGATATTCGCAGTATGCGGTCGGGCATTGTACTACTGAAAAACTTCTCTTGGAAGACCTCGGATCTTGTCCTGGACGTAACGTTGTGCTGTGACAGTACCCCAAAGAAAACTTAAGAGTGACCGGGTACTGTGAGTACTGTGAGTGAGGCGCGATGGTCTGGTCGTCTACACACACATATTCGGCGGTCATCGCCTCCTGGATTCATCACCAAACACTACACTACCCCGTTCTATTCCATGCTGCTGTGGCCCGACACACCTGCAGGAGATAATGGCGATGCTGCGGGCTTAGTGACAGTCTTCATAACGGACGCCGACATCCCAATCCAGCCTCCCATCTGGCAATGATTCGATGTAGCACAATAGGCTGAGAAGATGTCATTAACTCTCCTTTAATGGCATTTAGAGAAACTGTTGCTGTCCTGAGAGCCGATCTCAGGATCCTACGATCCTGCCTGATATTTAGTTACCTTCGCCCACTGCTCTCCTGATGCGTGCGTTGCCGGACCCAATGCTGCCAACATCGTCCTATTGTGGCATCACCGTAACCCAAGTGGTGGGCGAAAAAACGATATGTCCAACCTGACTCTCAAGCCCACGATACGCTCTCTGAAATTCATTCGGTTGTTGATACGATTGCTGGCTGATGTGTCTTGGCATCCTCAATGACTACAGACCGGCATCCAACCACAAAAGCATTGGGAAGTGCCGAAGCAAGCGAGAAACGCTACTTACAAGCATACCAAAATCAGAGGTTCAAATGCGCCGTGGCGCCGTTCTCTACATTTATTGGCTGAGATTTATTTTACAATTGCCATGTCTAACCATGATATATTTATATATTAAGTTTCGCAGTAGTTCGACAACATTCTACGGTGCGTCTTTTTTTTTTTTATCATAGAGTGTATTTAAGAAAAAGACACAAAACTAAATATATAGTATAAATAAATATAGACAAAATTACGTAAAATACAAAATAACTGACTTCAGAAAACATTCAGGATACATAATTCCATTCCATATTCCGAAAACTCCATGTTCAACTCTTTAGAAGGACCCATTGTTGCAAAAATTTTAACATTAATTTTTATGATTAATAAATAGATGACTGAAAAGGATTATATACGCAATTATTAATAAATTAATACTAGCAGAATACAATAACAGATTACAAATAAACATGATAAATAATATCAAAAATAAAATCAATTTTCCTTTTGGGACGATTACTTTCTCTGTGAACGTTGTAAGATCAAAGGGGTTAAGAGAAGGGAATGCAAATATAATCTGTTTAAAAAGTATTGTGGAAGGGGGGGAATAAATCCTTATTATCAGGATTCTAAAATATGTTTGAAAAGATCTTAATCCTTTGTCTTGCTACTTAGCCATAAATAAAGAGGAAGTATTCATAAACCTCTAGCGAAAAATGTTGTTGAAGAAACTTAGTGTAAGTACTCTTCGGAACATGGGTTTCTTTGTATTAAGAAAAAAAAAGGTACAAAATTTTGCCACATTTGGCGCTAGAAGCGTTTGATTTGGCATTATTGAAAGAGTAATAGTTAGAAGAATCATTTACAAAAATATAATTGTCATGTTTTCAGTAGTTTCAGGTGTGGTTCAATAGGACCTCTGTTCAGATGCTCAAAAAAAACTGCATTCTGTGAAGAATAAATTCTACAATAAAAATACAACAGATCTGCATTGATTTGCTTCACATTAGTCTTTCAAAGTTGCGAAATTAGGTTTATGTCATTGATACACAAAGCTTTTTAAATGGCTCCACAACCAAGATCGCAGAGTTGAGAGTAGGCAAACGATGTGGCCATGCGATATGAAATGCACGATAAATCATCCTGTTTTGATGTTTCATCCTGCACGAATGCGGTAAAATCGAGACATCTTCTCTACTGCAGTTGCGGAACAACAAAGTTGACCAGCATCTCTTGATATCTAACAACATAGGCTGAAAGTCATTGGAAGTGCTGATGAAATAAAAAAGTTCCTCGTCATTCCACAAGATCTCCGAAGATCATGTATTTCTAGATAAGAATGTCAGGCGCAGTCGGGTTTGCACTTCACCATAAGTCAACGCATTAGTATGGGAGATGTTGTAAGGGAAAAACTTCAGTATTTGAAGCAGGATTTTCCACACAATTGCCTTGATATTACCCGAGAATTACCTCTGTATTAATCATTCAGTGTTCCACAACGGCCATTGCAACTTCTTCAACTTGTTGAGGAATAATAAATTTGAGCTCTCGTTCTGGCCTCACTATTAAAGATCCTCTGAAAATTATTTATTAAGAAAATTAATTTAAGCTCAACATACGTTACTTAAACAAACGGTCAATGTTACTACTTCCCTGTTGGCAAACTGCCATCAATCGTTTTCACCACGAGGAGATGCACTTCCGAACCTTACCTAAGACAACATCTTCCCCTGCTCTGCAAATTTCCTCCTTAAGTCTATTTTCTGTGAATTTCTCTTTCTGGCCTCTGTAAACCTTCTTTATGATGGGATTTTATCCATCTTAGGAGTAGATTATCGGTTTACAGCCGTGGATCTGAGGCAACCTTTTATCCTTTTTGGTTAAATTCGAGATTTCTTAGTCTTGATCACCGATTCTCAAAGGGTGTGCCGCGAAATTGCGTGGCTGCGCCATTATTTATTAACACAAGAGGAATAAGTAAATTGTAAGTAACACAAACTGGAATGGTTAAAATTAATGAGTCAATAATTACATCTTATATCAATAAACATTGTTTCGAGATCGAAGTAACTGAATTCAGGAGGTGTATTAACTCTTTTATATATATCCTTCGCTACGATTCGGGAGCACTGCTGACATTTTTCGAACTACGATTGACGTAATCGACCTCGGTAGAAGTAATGCCTCTAGCCAGAGCTGCCAAATATTTGAAAGAAATATTTTAAATTAGACTGTTATTCATTTGAAAATTGTACTAGAGTTTTTCCTACTCTATTATACATTATAAAACAACGAAAAAGTTCTCCAAGTGAACAATGTTTCGCGTCCCTCCGGATTTTTCCCAAATATTGCGTTGTTTCATAATTATTCGTTGATTCTGACACAAATAAAAATATCAGCAGTAACAGACAAAGAAGTACATTTTATTCAGAAAACTAGCTGCCTTTGGCAGCAATACACTGTGCCCAACGTGTTTTCAATGCAAAAATGCAACGATGGCAGAAATGGTCTAAGAAATCGCTAATGGCATGAATCACAGCATCCTGGTTAGTGAACCGTTTCCCCCTCAAGAAGTTGTATAAATGGCAAAACAAGTGAAAGTGTGAGGGGGCCAAATCTCGTGAATACGGAGTGTGAAAGAGGACCTCGTACCTCCAAGGCGATAATTTTTTTTCATGCATTCAAGAGACAGATGCTCCATCACGCAGGAGTATTGGACCCAAAGGATTAACTAGAGATGAGTAAGTAAGTAAAGTAAGTAAGTAAGTTTATTTAACTTCAATCGGGGTTTTACCCTTTCCAAGTTATATGATTCCAAAGCTGTTAGACTATTATTTTACATTATAAAATTTTTTAGTTTTTAATTACAACAATATAAGTTAATCCTAAATTAAATTTGATTTTAACTTTATCCTTCCAAACAGAATAAGTAATTAACAATATAAATGTAAATATATCCAAATAAATAATATCAATCCTAAGAGAGGAGAAAACACATAAAAAAAAAAAAAATCTATATACAAAGTACACACATACACAATTTCATTAATCGAACAAAGCAGCACCATAAATAAACAAAATTATAACTATTTTACACATATATACTTCCTTAATGGCAAATTAAAAGAAGTTAAAAAAAAAAACCTACATTTCCAATCAATTCAATTGCAACTATACTAATTCCATTTTTTTCCCCTTTCTCAATAAATATTATCATGAATTTACATAATTGTTTATTTACATATTGAGAGGACAAAATTTTATACCACCAACCTCTTCTATCCTCATCATTCTTAATTTCCAATCTTTCCCTTTCTTCCGTCAATTTCTCGCAATCAAAAATGACATGTTCCCAACCCTCTATTACTTTGCATC
Organism: Thereuonema tuberculata; assembly: GCA_023159025.1. Taxonomy (NCBI): domain Eukaryota; kingdom Metazoa; phylum Arthropoda; class Chilopoda; order Scutigeromorpha; family Scutigeridae; genus Thereuonema; species Thereuonema tuberculata. The sequence continues at coordinate 13,952,667 of JAFIDM010000007.1, read as the reverse complement.
CCAACCTACAAAATTTATCTTCTGTTTTTTTCCAGTATTTGCTTTTCCTCCATAAGCATCCCATTCTTAATTTAATATATACTTCTTTTATATACTTATTTTTAACTTTTGTACAAATGTAGTAAGAACCATTTATTTGCCAATTTAAAAATTTGAAATATTCATTATATGCCGAATTTTGTATTTTATTATATATTTTTTGCAAAGTTATTTCGCCAATTCTCTTTATAATATTTACTTTATTGGATGCCCAGTAATCGGCCTCTAAAGGTCTCCCATTCTACTACCCCTCCCGCTTCCATAAATATTTCATTAATTTTTTGTGTCCAATTATTTAATTTTCCAATTTTAGCTTTCGAAACCATATCTTACCAACATATTCTCGGCAGTCTTGTTATATTTAAATTTATTATTTTTTCCAAATATGTAAATGCTCTTTTTAGCAAATCTAGACGAAGAGGAAACAGACCTAATTCCGCATTAATAATATATCCTGGGACATCTCTATCCATCGACCAAACAATTTTCATAAACAAATTTTGTTTAGATTCAAATTCTTCTCTAATTAACCATCCATCAATTTCCATTCCATAACTTACTATACTTTTTATCATTGTTTTAAATAAAAATCTAATTTTACTCCAATCCTCTAATTTTGATCTTTTTAGTAATTTAATTACTTCCCACGCCGCTGCAACACCTTTCTCTTTTCTATATTTCACGTTTTCATTTATACTGTTTTGTGTTGTAAAACACCTTCCTAAGTATTGATAACTATTTGTAATTAAAATTTCTTCATTATCCCAGTGCCACTTTTCATTTTTCGCTCTTTTTCCTCCTCTCCTAAAAATAATAATTTTTGTTTTCTTTAAATTTATTGTTAGTTTATTAACTTTTGTGAATTCCTTAAGTATCTTAATCCTCTTATCTAATTCTGCTTTTGTTTCCGCCATTAACACCAAATCGTCCGCATACAATAAGCTATAAATTTTTTCTTTTCCTATCTTAGTTCCACCCCATCCTTCTTCTCTTAATTTTAGTTCTAGATTATTAATCAAAATTATAAATAAAACGGGACTTAGGCCACAACCCTGTCGTACACCTTTATTAAATTTAATTTTTTCTGTTCCATTCCCAATTGTAACTATAGTTTCTTCATAGATATTCCTAATTATTCTCAAAACTTTACCTTTTATTCCTATTTCCTCCAAACATTTTAGTAATATCGTTCTGTCTATGGAATCAAATGCCGTTTTAAAGTCTACAAATAGTGCATACAATTTCTTTCTTTTTTCCATTAACCTTGTAGTTATACCTGTATTTAGAACGAACATATTGTCTATTGTCGAATAACCTTTCCTGAATCCTGCTTGATTTTCTACAATCAAAGTTTTTTCTTCTAGCCATTTTTCTATCCTACCTCTTAAAATTTCTCCAAATATCTTAAAATATGTATTTAATAATGTAATTCCTCTATAGTTATTTGGGTCGCATTTATTTCCCGATTTATAAATAGGGATAATTTTTCCAGTTCTCCAATTATCCGGGATTTTTTCGGCCTTCCAAATCCGATTCATCCAGCTTAAAAATACTTTAATCCCTTCTGTAGGCAAATTCTTAATATAATCATTTTTTATTCCATCAGGGCCTGCAGCTTTGTTCATTTTTAAGCGTTTCAAAACTGACATTAATTCTGTGAGATTGACTTCTTCATTAAATAGTTCTATTTCCTCATCTATCTTCACTAACCTATTTTCAATTTCTTTTTCCTTTCCTTTTTCAATTTTGTTACTTTTCTCAGTCTTCGAAACTCTAACCCCCTCCAATAATGTGATAAAATGATCCTCCAATACATCATCATCTACCTCTTTTTTATAATCACAATTTCTTACTTTACCTCTGTATTTCTTAATCATGTCCCAAAATTCCTTACCCGTATTAATCCTATCAAAATTTTCTTTTATGTTTTCCTCCCATAATTCTTTTTTCTCTTTGCACATTTTTTTAAATTGTTTTTTCAATGATATATATTTTTTTCTTTCCTCTATTGTATTTTCATTCTTAAAATTTTTTAACTGTTCTTTTACCTTCCTTTTTAAATCTTTAAGTTCTTTATCACGCCATCCCTTTTCTTCTATATTTTCTTTCTTTTCTCTTATACTATGTACCCCCTCTTTTAATAATTTTGTAAAGCTTTCATCAAATGCATTTATTTCATGAATAGAATTTAAATCGTTTAATTTTTCTGAAATTACCTGTTTATATTTATTTATATTTTCCCCTATTAAACTCACTTCCCATATATATTTCTTTGTTACATTCTCAACTATATTTTTTCTACATACCCTATTTCTTATTGAGATTGGCAGATGGTCTGATATCCAAAAATCCCCTACTTCAAAATAAATATCATTTTGTAAGAATTTTTCGTTAACAAAGCAAAGGTCGATCACTGAGCATCCTGTATTACCAATATAAGTCCAGTTTCCTACATTATTGTTTTCATAGTTTCCATTTAAAATTTCTAAATTATTTTCTCTTGCCCATTCCATAAGTAATTTTCCCTCTTTATTACACACCTTATCTCAAAGAGTTTCTATCTTCAAATAATAATTCGTCCTCAAAATTAGAATTAATACATTTACAATTTAAATTACCTACGCGCACATTCATGTCCCCTATAACAATTATATTTACATCATTTTTTAAATCCTCTATAATGTTTTCATTTAATTTATGTAATAATCTATTTATATCTTTATTATAAATTGCAATAAACTTATAGGGGTCTTTTCGACTCACAATATTTACAATAATACAATCCTCATAAATCTTTTGCGACACAAATTTAATACTGTTGCTCTTATTTATTCCTAAACTAATGCCCCCACTTGGTCTTCCAAATTTACTTTGTTTATCTGCTAATTTATGACTCCATTCATATCTATTACTTAAACCAATATTTTCAATATTTTCAGCTTTTAACAACCATGTTTCAATTAAAATTATTACATCGAAGTCATTTAACACTTTCCTTAAATCACTATTATCCTTATTCATTAAACCATTCACATTCCAGGCTATTATCGTTGGAACGTTATTTTTAACTTTTTCCTTATTGGAATTCTTTTTCTTTTTTCCATTCATTGGTTGTAAATTACTTTCTTCTCCTTTACTATTACAACTTGACCATTTTTCAGGTTTTTGAAACCTCTGTTGATAACCTTCTAAGCTTTCTTCACCTTGGTTAATTATGATTTCTCGTTTTTTGAGTCTTTTCCTTCACTATTCTTCACACCTATTTCATTTACTCTCCCCCTTTCTTCTGATTTAGCTTTTCTCATCCATTTTTCATACGACCATATTTTATCATTTACCTTTAGCTTATTAAAAATAATTTTCGCTGAGTTTCCTTTTCTCCTTTCTTGTAACATAATTTCTATTAACTTTTTCCTTATTGCTCTAGTCTCTGCTGAAAAGTCTTCATCCAAATAAATCTTCGTACCTTTAAGGTTAGATCTATTTCTTATAATTTTTTTCTTTTTCCTTCCAGTCATAGAATCTTACAATAATCGGTCGTACCTTAAAAGTGTCCTTTGTATTTCTTTTTCCTAATCGATGTGCTCTTTCGATGGATTGGACCTCCACTCCTAGTGGCTTTCTACATATCTCTTTTATTTTTTCTTCCGTTTGTTCCCATGATTCCTCATTTTCTTCCTTTATTCCATAGAAGACTAAGTTATTTCTTCTTCCCCTATTTTCCATTTCTATCACCTTTTCTTTTAAATCTTTAATTTCTCTTTCCAATTTCTCTTTTTTTAACGCCTTCTTCGTTTCTTCCTCCTTAAGTGACTTTACCTGTTGCTCGAGATATATCATTTTATTTCTAAAGAGTTCATTTTCTTCTTTTATTATTTTAATTAGCTTTGTTTCTTCTTTGACTGCTTCTATATCTTTCTTCAATTCTTTGACTACATCTATATCTTTCTTCAATTCTTGAAGAACTTTTAATATATTTTCTTGGAAATTAGCACTCAGCTTATTTTCTTCCCTTTCCCTTGCTACCTTGTTAATGGCCTCTTCTGACTGGAACGCTGATAATTGACTCTCCGCTTCAGTATTTCTTTTTGGTCTTTTCTCCGGCGGAGATCTGCTTATATTACTTCTAGTAGCAAATATATCCAGCTGGCTTCTTGAATCATTGCTAACTTTAATGCAAGATTTAGAGGAATTTAAACTACCCACACTACCTGCACGAGGTCTTCTGCTAATAAACTCTTCCATCTTTAAATTGCTTAAGACGGCCTTAATATTTTCACTGGTTTATTTAATCAAATAAATTCAAAAGTTCAGTTCAGTTCAATTAATTATTGTTTTCAGTTTGTATCCCTATTTATATGAAATTAGAGTACTTACAGGCCACACAAGTTGATCCACCTTCCTAATCGCTTCTAATTGGACTGCGTCTCACATGATTTTATTCTTCGAATATCTTATAAGTAATTTTCTACTTTACTTATCCTTTATCACTTATTGAACTTGCACAGAACTTTGCACAAATAATTTTCCCACTTTGAGCACATCTACACAGAATTACAATCAATCAGTTTGCTATCCATTAGCGGAGCTTAAACAACTGCGACCGTCCGCACCTGAGCCTCGCTTTGGAAATTAACTAGAGATGACTGTTGTTGCATAATTTCTGTTGATATTCGTCCATCTGACGGCAGTATATGGTAGTTGTGATTGTTTGGCCACGCGGCAAAATCTCAGTATTCACCACAATCTTGGCAGTCCACCACATAAATATCAGAACCTTCTGTGAGTGTAAGTCGGATTTGGACATTTGTGTCGGTGGTTCCCCTTTGCTGAGCCACTGCGCTGTTCGTATTTTGATATAAAGCACCCATTTTTAATCAACCGTGCGGATCCGATGCAGAAAGGGGCGCTAGCCTCACTGTTTGAAGGGCAATTCATGTTTCCAGACCCCGTCTGCTGCTGTTCGGTGAGTTTGTATGGAACCGAGATATCTAGTTATTAACCTTGCCCATAGCTGCCAGGGGATTGGAAACTGTCGCTGGTGATATGGTAAGTTCGTCATTGAGCTCATATACGGTGAATGTTGTTTTTTCTTCCCCTTTCTGCCTTAACTGTACCGTGTCACGAACAACCAGACGATAGGCTCATGGCTTGTGGTCGACGTCGACATCACCGGCTCGGAACTTTAAAAACACTCTACAGACAGTTATGTCACTCATCGTGCGAACACCCCACGCTTTATTGGCATTGGCAACCAAATCCCCTAATCTCACTTCGCGTTGCTCCATGATGTCACAAACTGCTTTGATCTGACTGAAATAACTTTTTCAACTTGTGGACTGAACCCATTCACTTTGCAAGAGCGATTGGTAAGTTCCTACTACGATGCATACTTTTTAACCCGCTCTGCAAGTTACTCTTGCCGGAATCGACCAATAATTATGAAACAACCCAATACATAAGTGTGCTATGAAGCAAAAAAAGAAGAAGCACTGCTCTAGATGATTAGATCACTCTGGATCACTCTGTTTATATAGGAAGGCGCTCCGTCTAGCTGGAAAATATATTCCTCATCAGAGTGCAGCTAACACAATCATGAAGTAAGCTCTCTGAGTTAACTTTAGGGTTAACATTGAAAAAAATATTGCACAATTTTGTTTATTTTTAAAGATTCACTTAAATTTATTTCGAACATAATCAGAATTCTTACAGTTATTTCGAAGTATTCCACGGGATACTATTTTAAACATTAAATT
>JAFIDM010000007.1:13927358-13937757 GCA_023159025.1 Thereuonema tuberculata | reverse complement strand
CAAGGGTTGGTTGAGTTTCCATAGATCCCTTTAAACTGGAAACCAACACAAGATTTTTTAGATATCTTGAAGCTATAGTTTTAATGAGTATTCTCATTAATTCCATGGAGTTGTTCATTAACGGTTCATTGTCTATAATTTGCAGCAAATAGGAATCACTCAAGTCTTGAAAATTAACACAGGATAACAGCAATGGGAGATCTTTTTCTCTCTCAGTTTCATGTTTTATCCATTGAAAAACTGCTTTCAGAATCGTGTCCGCATTATGATTTCTGATTTCCTCATTCTTGAGTACTGAGGAAAGAACTTCCAATGGCAATTGGACAAATTCAGTGGCAGAAGAAGTTTCTGAAAAATACTTAGCGATATAAGTTATCACTTGCAGTTTCATGTCAACGTTATTGTACTTATCGGCAGTTGCCCAAAGTTCCAGAAACCTGTTTTTCGAAAGCATCTTCAACAACAGTATGTAACAGTAGTTAAAGACAATCCCTACTTGCAACTTATCTGCTGCATCGAGGAGGTCTTTAATTGCATCTTGATTGTCAAGAGGAATATTGATGTTACCAGTATATAAGAAATCCAGAATAGTCTCCATTGTGCTTCCATCAACGGCTGGTAAGTCCACTTTTTGAGTGACCATATCTTCCAATCCATTAGTGAACATTGATTGGAAATAACTGCTTGAAGCAGCCAGAACGAGCCGGTGAGCAGCTAACTCGTGTCCCCCGCAAACTAATATAACATCAGTTAGAATTCGGTTCTTTCGCATGTTTTCTGAGTACATAAACAATTTACTGAGTTGGTCGTATTTGGCTTTCTCCCTTTCTTCTTGTAAAGAGCTAATAATAGACTCCGTCAGTTTCGCCATACTTGTTATTCAACTAACTAGAACGAGGAAAAAAATGAAATTAATAAACAATATTTATTTTAAGCTCAATAATATGTCATTTTATTTCTATAAGGAGCTAAATAAACTCTACTGTAAAAATAAAAAAACCCTACGAAATCACACATTTATAAAATTAACAAAGCGATCTTGGTAATGTATAAAAGTTTCAAAGTACCTTCACAGGTAGCTCTTGACTTAATAAACAAACAATAAGATAGTTTTCTTATTATGGCAACTCAATAATAGATTTACATTTCATAAAACTAAGATTATCATAATTATAATCAAGGGTGTTAACGTTAAAGTATCTTCCAAGAAGGATGAGCTGCACAGAAGGTATAGATATCAATCTAGACCCCCATCAAGATAAAAGATTGCGAATCTCAGATTTGTCTACAGAACTTAACAAGGGAAAATCCCAACATAAGTGGGGATCAAACACTAATTTTCCAACATATATCGTTTAGGCAACAGTGACATTCAATAAAATGCGCTTTAAATGAATGTTTATATGACATGTGTCAAATAGCCTTAAAAAATATTTTTTTTCCCATTTAAGTGATTACAATTCCAGTCCTGTTAAAAACCATTATTTCCTATCAACAGGTGCTGATTTATTTATCCTATCAACAGGTGCGAACACGTAGTTTCTCCTGAACCAATATTGCCCTGAATTTTTATGGTTACGGCGCCTCTCACTAGGGAGAGCTAAAGAGAGAGCGTGTTTTCGTACAGAATTGCTATACTATTAAACGCCGTCCCTCTGTAGAAATCAATTACGATTCTTTCATTATCAATTGACAAAATGTTGTTGTTGGAATTATCTGTTTTGGGCCGACCCATTTTGCTGATTTTAAGCCTTGTTTCTCAAAGAAAATGGCCGGCGTGAGTGACTGAATTTCCGATGTTCAAAGTACCACCTCCTTCGACGTCAGCATTGCCACGTGATGTCATCCGTTCATTTGATTCGCTTTCGTACCACCAATATTTTGAGCCAACTAATATTGGGCCAATATTGTTCCTTTGGTACCGACAATAAAATTGGGGCAATATTGTTCAGGTTGGGGCAATCAAATTGGGGCAAACGGTTGCCAGCAATCAAATTGGGCCTGATTGTCCCAAAATATCGCCTCGTGTTCGGCCAGTATTACACAAAGGATTAGTTTAGGTATTCAGAGGGGTAATGCTGCTTCTGTCGTGGGGACTTTCCCTTCTTCAAAGAAAATGGATGAAATTTTTTGCATCTTATAATTATATTTACATTTGTGTATATTTTTATATTTGTGTATAAATATGTATATTTTTGAATTCACAATATTGAATGTTTTGAAAAATATCAAATATGAATGTTGAATTTGCAATGTAACATCAAGTATAGAAATAAAATAAACTTTGAAATTATGGTTTTTTTTTTAATTAGTGACGAAAATTTTTTTGTTATACTGTATAATGTTTGGATAACTTTTATTAATGGAAAAGTTATTAAGAGGATAAATTATTAAGTATCCCATTTTTCGTTAATAATCATCACTATTAAAAATAATCACTATTAGAAAACTTAGGGAAAAAAATTGGAAAAAAAAATCCCTAGTTAGAAGATTTTATAAAGTGCATATTCCATTGCCATCATTAACAATTAATGGTTCTTCACTACATAAGCATATATAAATGTATCTTGTCGAAGATACAAAATAATAGCTTTTCTAGAAGATTTTAAATTCAACTTGATTGTAATTCTGTGTAGTTTCGTTATTTTCGTTTTCTCGTGTAATTCCTGTTCAGAAAGTTTCCAAAACAACGCTTATTTTCCTTTCTGCAGTGATATGAAACTAATACCCTGGTTTCACGGAACGACTAAAAACTGGATTCTTCGCATTTTCTCGTTTTTGAGCACCACGTGACCAGCCAGGGCGGAAGTCGGTAGCTCTGTCCGAGTTGTGACAATTAGGTATAACGAATAAAGTCGTTTCCAACATGGCAGCCATCGTTCCCACCACGCCTCAACGAAAACAACATACAGAATGAAGTGAAGGTGAAACTGTAATTTTACTGGAAATGTGGCGAGAAAATATTGATGATCTGAGGCGAATGAAGCGAAATCGTCGAATTTATGAAAAAATGAAGATAGAATTAAATGAATCGTACAAGATAGAGAAAACCTGCGAGAAAATCAAGAACAAAATTGTTAATATGGAATTAAAAATTAATATTTTCGAACCTCTGGAGCTGCAATATCATAAACGTAAACATAAAAACAAACGTTTATTTTTGCCCTTGCTGCGAAACAATAACTTTGCTGGTTGGCGCCATTTTGGTTTAGCACAGTCCCAGCATGCATTGCACGACAACTCGAATCCAGTTTTGCATTGCAAAAAACTGGTTTTCTTCTTCTCCCATGAAATCACTCACGGTACGAAAATTGGTTTAGGAATACGTCAGAAACATACGTCACAGGACTGAACTAGTTTTATGTATCGACTTCTTCTCCCGTGAAACCAGGGTATAAGAAATGAGATTTCAAGAAAATCAACAAGGTCCGATTCGAATACTTCATTTGTACTTAATTCGTGTTTAACTAGATTACGATACTGAAAGTATAAAAAAAGATAAAATTCCATGAAAAAAAAAATCTAATTTCTCCCTCAAAATCAAAATCAAAATTCGTTCACTTTTAATATGTGTCTTTTCTAATGAACTAATGTTTATAAAAAAGGCTTTAACTTAAATCCTAATTCGATGCTTATTTCTAGTACTTACGTTTATATCCAATCTCCAATCTCCTCTCAGTAGAAGTGTTAGTACAATCGTAGAATTACTTGAATTATTATCATTTACCTCTCTTTCAAAGAAAATAAAACAACCTGAATTAAACGTAGTCCTATGGAACTCTTACATTTGAATTGACCTTTGAACATAAGCTGTACAACAATGCTCAGTTCTCACATAGACAGTCGTAATATCTTGTTTGTTGAACATTGGTCATTGAGGTTTGTTATATAACTACATAACTAGTTTAACAGTGTTAAATTGCCTCGTGCAAAATAAATTATTATAAAAAGTAATAGATTTCCATAATGGGAGGTTGAGCAATTTGAACTGAACGAAATCAACTCAATTCATAAGACAATTATCTTAAAACAATGATAACTTTTGTAATATATCGAAGAAATCTATGATTATGTTAAAATATAAATATACTAATCTCAAACTCAATACATAAAATTATTAACCATACATTGAAATTTCTAAAATTTTTGGTTACTCCACCTACATGTTCATGTAAATTTCTTTAGTAGCTTAATTTAAATAAAGCTATTCTAAATTCCAATTCATAGTAATAATTTTAAGTCAAGCGTTGGTTTTAATTTTATGTTAATAAATTGTAATCCTGTATTGCTAACTCTTTAAATTTGAGGATATATGTATACCGGGTGATTCATAAAGTATTGGAAAGCACTAGTGGTTTTCACCGTCCCCTATCTTTTAAACTACTGCTCATAGTCCAGTCGACAGGTAGTTTTAGGTGGAAAAAGGTCGGAAGTTAATGAAACTTTGGGATGTTGTTCAGGGACGGTTAATTAACATTTTCTCAAGTTTTTGACCTCGAGGACCCTGTGTGAAAAGAGGGGGGAGGGCGAAACTGCAAAAATTTCGACCTTTCTCCGGTTTTACCTCAATAACTTTTTTCCCTTACGTCCTACGGCAAACGCATCCCTATACTATTTTGTAGAGCGTTAACTTTCTTACAACTTTTACTATTCAAACATGTTTGTATGTCAATTCGTTATCGAGATATGGCGATTCGAAAAAAATGTTATTTTTCAAAATTCGCAAAAAAATGCCCAAAAATGCAGAATTTCACCTTATTTCTTCTGTTATACCCGAATTATGATGAAATGTTGTTGTAGTTATGGTTCCTGGTTACAATAACTATCTTTGGACACCCCCCCCCCGCTCACCCCCTTTCCCCAACCAACCCCAATTCAGAAAAGCTAATTTTCTTCCCTGATGGAAGCCAACCATATTCACATCATGTTGTTATTGATATTAGTTAGTTTTCGTATCGATCCACCCCCCCCACCCCACCCACCCCCCAACTACAAAATTATCCCAGGGCAAGTTTAAAAAAAAGACGTAGTCCTTTCGTGGAAAAAAATTAATGAAATTAACAATATTAAGGCAATCACAAGGCATACATTATATTGAGGAATAGAGATAATATTATTGAAAGGTACTCATATATACATGTACTTATTATAGTAGGTACTCATTTGTACTCAATTACAGTTCATCTCGGGATTTCTTAGTCGTTGATTCTGCTTTTAATAACTCGTCGTCCTCCTGAGTGATCAAGCTGTTAATGACGTCCTCGCCGTCGTCGTATTCATCTATGTCTGGTGAATCCTCCTCGTTCAAATCATTTGCGGGGGCGATTTCGCAGGAGTGCCTGTGCAGTGCTTGCACATTGCTGAGCACCGGAGACCTGCTTTCTTGCAGCTGCAAGCTCCGGTGCTACAGCCTTTGCTGCACTTGCAGGAAACAATCTGGAGGATGTCATCCGGCGCAGCATTTCTGGTTGTGGGGATTGGTAGTACCCCTCGCGTGGTTAGGCTCCAGCCCCAAACTGATGGGAGAAGTTCATTGCCTAACCACGCCTGTACTTGCTGGTAAGTGCGGAGGGAGTGGTACTTGGCAGCGTATCTTGTTGGTGGTAGGCGGGCTAGTTGCAATTTAGCCTTCGTCACTGATCGTGTGAATAATCGGTACCGCAGGTCGTCGAGGTTGTCATTGTTAATGTCGCTTCCATAAACTGCTACCAGGAACTTTTCTCCAGCGTCGCTGATCTATTGAGGAGTAGCGTTTGGTGTGAGAAACGGGGTCACTGCTGCAGAGAGGGAGATATTCTTCATGTAGGTGCTGCAAATTTTGTTCTTCCCCAATCCATACGGTGCTGAGATGGTATCACAACCATTCACTACGTGGAGGAAAAGTATGTCCTTGGGGGGAAAGGAGCAGGAACTTGGCGAGTAGAGGACACTTGGACCACTGCCTCTTCCACTTTTCTGAAGATAGATGTTCTTTGTGGACATACCTAATGCTGTCAACAGAGTAAGTATGTCCACATCTTCAGCAGTAATTATGACGCTGCCGAATTCGCTGGCCTTGGATATGGCGGTGTTGACGATCATCACGTCGGCGTCCTCATATGCCTGCTTCACTTCGATGCTAGCTTCCGCCATTCGTGTCATCAACATCGAAATGAATGCGCTCTTATTGTGATTATTTGCCAAGAACTTTTCTTGTGCTATGGTCACTATGATAGATATGAGTACACGACTTTGGTTGCAATTGTAATGCAGAACGGCGAGCTCGTTCTGCGGCTTTGGTGCTTTGATAGCCGGCGTTAGTGGGGTCTCCATCAAATACAACAATCACATTGCTACCAAAGTGTCTCTACACGTAGTTGATGTACGTAGAGCACAGCATCTCGACTGTGGTTGTGGGAGTTTTGTTCCACACCACTTTACGTAACAGGTATCCTCCATCAATCACGTTACATTTCCTGTTGCCAAGGTTGACTTCCTCTATGGGAGTGAAGAGTGAGTGCATTGCAGACTTTGTTCCCTTGCGCATTCCCTCCTCATTGAAGAGTGACATGGGGAAGGGTGCGAGTTCAAACTTGAAGATTTCTTTCAGATCTTCTTCAGATTTTTTGGCTATGCAGACACGCTGGAAGAGAGTGAGAGGATCGACAGTGAATTTTTTACCAGCAATTTTCAACGAGCAGACAACGGAAGCGAGAGTCACGACCTTATCCTTCCGTTTCAGTTTCAATTCTTCAAAATTTTCCCCCACCACTTTCTTCATGCATGGTACGCCTATTTCTCGTGCTAAGTGACAGTTCACTTCGCCAATGATTCTGAGCTCAGAGAAACTATCGCCTGGATGTGAAGGAACGGGGGGGGGGGTTCAGTGAACCATGCGCGCAGTTTCCCAATGTCCGTGTTGTCTCTCACTACTCGGGTTGGTCTCATGTCCACATGCAGTTCAGATGTCTCTGAGCGAACATCAGCGAACAATTCTATTTATTCACAAATGCTTTGAAGGCACAGCAAAACCAATGTCCATCTAGCAAGCACAGAATCACTTACACCGCGTCCACAAGTGAGTCCTCCATAGCTTTTCATAGGAATTGTGAAAATTGTAGTAAGTAAGTTGACAATGTAATATTGTTGTAGTGTGAAACCGGAGTGTCGGAAGCCTTACTTACACACCCTAGGTACCTATGACCCAACAGCCCTGGGATAATTTTGTAGTTTGGGGGGGGGGGTATCGATCCGAAAACTTACTAATATCAATAACATGATGTCAATATGGTTGGCTTCCATCACAGAAGAAAATTAGCTTTTGTGAATTGGGGTTGGGTGGGGAAAGGGGGGACCGGAGGATGGGGTTGGGGGGAGGGTCCCAGTTAGTTATTATAACCAGGAACCATAATTACAACAACATTTCATCATAATTCGGGTGTAACAGAAGAAATAAGGTGAAATACTGCATTTTTGGGCATCTTTTTTGCGAATTTTGAAAAATGACATTTTTTTCGAAGCGCCATATCTCGATAACGAATTGACACAGAAACATGTTTGAATAGTAAAAGTTGTAGGAAATTTAACGCTCTACAAAATAGTATAGGGATGCTTTTGCCGTAGGACGTACGGGAAAAAAGTTATTGAAGAAAAACCGGAGAAAGGTCGGAATTTTTGCAGTTTCCCTCTTCCCCTCTTTTCGCACAGGGTCCTCGAGGTCAAAAACTTGAGAAAATGTTAATTTAACCGTCCCTGAACAACATCCCAAAGTTTCATTAACTTCCGACCTTTTTCCACGTAATCCCACTTTTTCCTACCTGTCGACTGGACTATCATAAAAATCTCAAACTTTTTATATAAAATCGTCAACATGTAAGAGTTATATTAAGTTAAAGTTTCTCCCTTCGATAGGCCATGGCTGGCCTGTGGGATCGCGGGAGGTCAGGCTCCCGCAGCTCGACCAACGGGACGAAGTTGGGGCCGGGGGGTCAGCCCGACGCCCGCCCGCCTTTAACTCCCGGGAAAGAAACCCGGTACCCATTCTACAGAGGGCTGGGTAGACCCTAGGACCCGTTTGGAGGAGAATGGAGCGTGGAAAAATTCCCGCCTCCGCCCAGGCCGGGAATCGAACCCGCGACCAAGCGCGCTGACCACTCGGCTACCGGGCCCTCAAGAGTTATATTTCATGTTATTATTTATTCTTTATTATTGAAATTCATTTTATTTGCGTTCAAACACCCCAATATATCGTATATTTAAATAACTGTTGTCACGGGCGGATCCAGGATTTTTCAAAGGGGGGGGGCTAACTTTTCTGAAGGGGGGGGGGCTCACTTTTCTGAAGGGCTGACTATACCTGTGTGGTGAAATGCACGTTAAACGCCAGCTTTTTATTAGCAATTTAAATCGTCATCATGGCAATATTAATGTCTATCAGGCAGCAGCCTTTGGATACCATATTTTATCCAATCTACATTCACAGCTAAAGGGAGGGGCTATAGCCCCACTAGCCCCCCACCCCTGGATCCGCCTATGACTGTTGTGATGTTGTTTAAATTCTAAAAGTCTGGATCCAATATTCAAATGATACAGAAAACTAATTAGGAAAATTTAATCTAAACACTTTTGTCATTAATTCCTTTGTTTAATTTAAGAAAAAAAAAATTCCAAAATGCATTCTGACAAATGACTTTTTTGGGAGACAGTCGATAATAATTTTTTTGGATAATAATTTCGATATATTGGGGTTGTTTGAACGCAAAAAAAATGAATTTCAATAATAATGAATAAATAATAACATGAAAATATAGCTCTTACATGTTTGACGATTTTATATAAAAAGTTTCAGATTTTTATGAGCAATAGTTTAAAAGATATGGGGCGGTGAATACCACCAGTTCTTTCTAGTACTTACCCGGTATACTACTTACATATAATTTTGTAAATATTTTTTTTGTATTTTCTTAATGTAGTTAAATAATAATAATAAAAAAAAAGAACTGAAGTGGAAAAGTGGGATAAAAAAATTTTATTATTAACATGCTGTAAGGATCACTCATACTTCTATATTGTCGTAATTTGACAAACCATGATCATTTAAGAACTAAGTAAAACTTATTATCAGAAACCAATGAAAACAACTAGTGATTTAAGATAGCTTATACCGGTTTTTAACGCAGGGATGTACCATAATTTTCAACAAAAACACATAAAAGATTTCAAATCAAATCATACAACTTTTGCATTTTGTCAGATAGATAAAAAGCAGTCAATATAATAATTTATTAGTGTTTCAGTATATCCTTATCAAAATAAAAAAATAAAATCGATAAAATGAAATGAGACTTTCAGAAAGTTACTTCATGATAAACTGAAATATTAATAACTTTTTGATAACTTTTAATTAAAGAATTAATTAATTGTAAGTTATTCTCGTGACATCCATCTAGGAGGATTTTTTTTTTATATAGGATTGATATTGAAGTTTTGAATGCTGAAGTTGGTATACCTGATTTCCTATTCTTTCCCATTTACATTCCGGTGCTAACGTTACATTAAAATGTATTATTCATACCAACAGAAACTGCATATCTAGTGTTTTGTAGCAAATTATGAATAATTTTCCAGGAACAGTCATGATCGTTGTATTTCTGAATGTTTCCATTTGTATTAACAATTAATAATATAGGTGTTCCAGCCAGTTTAGTCGAAGCAAAAGTAAGTATCTCCGAAGTGCTTTTAGTTGTAATGTGTTGGAACATCTGAGATTCATTTCGCTTTATGTATATGTAAATGTTTTTGGAAGACTGGATCAGTATATATATTATATCGCTCTGAGAAGCAATGAAGCATTTGCCTTGTTTGAAATTGGTCAGAAGAGAATCCTCGAGAAGAATCATTGTCCATTGGTTGACATAAGGAGTGTAATATTCCAAAGGACTTTGCATGCCTTCCCTAAGCATACTAACTACATAGACTTTGTCTCTGTAAAAAGCCATTGATGGTTTCTCCCGTCTGGCATTCATGGAGGCCACCTTCTGCCACAAATCTCGAAACACATCGTATCTTTCCACTGAGTCAATGACTTCATTATCCGCATTAATACCACCTGCAACATAGATGAAGTCATCGGATGCAACGGCACCCGCAGCATATCTCGGCTCCAGCAGAGATGTAGGATTAGATTCTATTAGGGTCGTGATATCAAATGCTAATACTGTGCCATTCACTTGCAGCGACTTAGTTTTTCCACCAATAAAATAAACGACGCCATCAAGTTCACAAACAGCTGATTCGAACATCAAACAAGCACCGCCGATTACCACTGTAGACTCTTTACCCGATTCAGGATAGTACCATTTACACTGAACTCCTTCTTCAGAGTCTGACACCTTAAAGGCAAAAAGACGTTGGTTTCCAG
>JAFIDM010000007.1:13899219-13911077 GCA_023159025.1 Thereuonema tuberculata | reverse complement strand
ACGAATAAGATACGCATCACGTGACTGACGATTATTGAAGGATATTATTAATTTTGATGATGATCAGAATTGTCCTGTGAAAGTATCTTGATTTTGATATATAACACTCTTCATTCCATAAAAAATGTGAAGTAATACAGAAGCTTTTGCGTTTATGGGAATATCTCAAAATCGAATTTTGGTGCTTGGTCAAATGATGCGTAACACCATCCAAGTCTTAGTGGTGGGAAAAAGCAATAGCTGGATCCAAAATAACATGTAGTAAAAAACTATCGTTTACATGAACTCTCAAGGCGCTTGTTCATGTTCCAAGAAGTACAGTCAATCCCGCACGAAGATTCAAGGATTTTTCCTTAGCCGTTTCTTCTTCAGATAGATCTCGGGGTACACCAGCCCTCTCTCAAATGGGTAACGGATTTTTTTTTTTACTCAGATGTTCAGAATCAAAATGAGTCTTCTATCTCAACTTCGTCCAATTCGGCGAATGATCGCAGGAGCCCAATCTCCTGCGCTATTCCCTTGGTAGTTTTAACAGGTCTGATGCTTTAACAATGCAACCTAAACCACAAGAAAAACTCATTTTCATAGATGAGATGAAAAATTTCTGCACCTAATTATTCCTGCACCTTGAAATTCCAGTTGCTGTTTCAATTGGTATTTCATACAATATTAAGACATCATTGATGCAAAAATCAGAACTTCAGTGCGTGCTAATGTCATCTGTGATGCCAAAGTCATCTATATAATAAAGGCGAAAATTTGATTGGTTAGTTTGTCTTGTTTTGCGTTTGTGTTGAAGCCACGTCGCCATTTCTCAATGGATCTTTACCAAAGGACATCAGGAAGCCTGCATAGGGACATGGCCTAATAGTGTAAGTGACCAATTTGAGCTCAGAAATAGATTAAAGAGGTCTTAATAAGGAATAATGTCTATGGGCCCACGTCTCCAGCTGTTGTCGTTTCGTAGATAACGCCCATGTCAAGGTAGAACTTTGATTGCAAATTACTGGGCCATCGTAGTAGGTAGAGCTCTTGTTTTTGTTACATTCATCTGCCCTGGAGACACCGGTTCTAACAGTATGCCACATGACCCCCCAACTATCCCAGAACCATCTGACCTGGACTTGGGCAACAAGTTGTGGGCTCATCAGTCAAGATTTTGGGATAGGTACCTCTTAGGTTTATGCATGGTGTTATAGTATATATTGAGGTGTATATGGGTGCCAAATTTAAATTTCTTAGCGTTTTCCTAAGTTGGTACAGAGAAACCGAAAGTCTGCGTAGGGACATGGCCTTAGTGAAAGTGACCTAATAGTGGGGAGACAAAATAAATAGCGGGGACAATTGGACCCACCCAATCAATAGTATTCTAAGAGAGGATCATTTATCCTTTAGCACCCGTATTCGGAAATATGGGTTTCAACCTTAAATTCGACTTAAAAGTAAAATCTTCACTTGACAAATATACCAACTTAGGAAAACGCTATGAACTTCAAACTTGGCATGCATATACACCTGAATATATACTATTATACCTAAGAGGTACCTACCCCAAAATATTGACTTATGGGCCCACAACCAGTTGACCATGTCCAGGTGACGTGGTTCTGGGGTAGTTGGGGGGGGTCATGTGGCATACTGTTAGAACCGGTGTCTCCAGAGCAGATGAATGCAACAAAAACCAGAGCTCTACCTACTATGATGGCCGAGCAATTTGCAATCAAAGTTGTACCTTGACGTGGGCGTTATCTACGAAACGGTAAGAGCTGGAGACGTGGACCCATAGACGTTATTCCTTATTAAGACCCCCTTAATCTATTTCTGACCTCACTATTATGGGTCAATTTCACTATTAGGCCATGTCCCTATGCAGGCTTGCTGATGTTTTTTGGCACAGAGGTTCACATGCATCCCAGAATAATGTATTCAATATCATAATGATAATTATGCAAAATAATAATTTTGAGCAACGATTTGGTAGACTTTATTTCATCAATGCTCTAGCATTGTGAGTTTTCAATTTATTTACAATATAATCCATTTCTGTAGCTTTTATAAGTTTTCTACTGAAAGTACATCAGAATTGAAGTTGCAGAAGGAAGCATTGAGATCACAAAAGACCGCAGGTTGACCTCACCTGATTTAGATCAATGTTATAGGGCAACCACTACAACATGATGATCGGAAGGAAGCCCACGTAGATTATGACGTACAATAATAGAACACGTACAACAATACATGAGCCGTTCATGTTTACAAAACACGGATGGGCCATGTATTGTTTGTATTATTTATTGTATTATGGTTGTATTATTAATTTTTAAATGTATCATAATGAATTCTGAAGGAAGAAGAAAGAGATTTCTTGTTCTTTATTTAGCCTGAAGAAGTTTTTATAGAAGAAAACGAAATATCGTGAATAAAAAAGGGTTTTTAAGGGTTTAGTTGTATTGTGTATATCATGATTGAATGAAGATTATCGTTTTGGAGACTATTTTACAGGTTGAAGATTATTTCCGAAAAAAATTGGAAAATAAAACTAAATTTTTGTTTTAAGTTTTGTTTTATTCAAAACGTAATTTTCTTCGGAACTTCTGAGAGAGGCCAGTTCTGACGTCGAATCGTCACGTTATCGTGGTTAGACTATAGACATCTGCTTTCGTGAACCACTTAGAGGAAAAGATAGGAGATCATGGAATTAACAGAAAAATTCTGTAATGGCATCATTTCATTTTAGTCTGTTGTGGTTGGATGATGAGGGGAATTGACGATATGCTTACAACCTTAAATGGATTCGTAAATGTATAAAATAACACTTGGCTTATTTTCTTTTTCTTTTTATTTGACAGTGGATTTATTACAATTAGAGAAAAAATATTTGTTACAATAAAATAGCAACATATATTTAATTTTAAATTATTGTTTTCCTCAAAAACAACATGTTACACGTTCGAGACCATGAGAAAGTTTTCCATTACAGCATATCGTTTTACAGTCTTCATTCACCGTACATTTCTCACGCATATCACACATTATGAATGGAGGACAAACACCAGATGTTTCTGTTAAAGAAAATGACAAAGCATTTACAAAACAATACAACATTCATCAATATATAAATCATGAATTTTATTAAGAAATTAGCTGAATTCTTAATTTTCACATACGTTTCGCAGTGTTTGGGCAATTTTCTCGGGGTGCTTCGTTTTTTGTCAAAGAGTGTATTTCTAAGCGTATATTTTTTTATAATCAAAATTGCTGTTTAAGATAGCAAAGTAAATGCAGAAAATATCTCTTAAAATTCTCTTAAAAATAATTGGATTGTTCTGCAATTGATTTTCATGGATGTATGAACATATTCTGATGTTCATGTTTCATGGAACATATTCTGATTCTTCGATTGAATTACTTTTAGAGCACCAGTTGAGCCAAAAGTTTTGGTGACTTACCAGTCTGACCCCAAAGTTGTTTTGATCAAATCGGTTAGAAGAAATATATTAGTAGTTATGCATACTTTTTAATATTATTTAAAACGATTTAAAATCATTAACTTCTCAGTTTTTATGTTGTTTTATCAATGTACCTGACTCAATAAAGAGAAAGCGTGCTAATGATGTAATGATGATGATAGTACCTATTTTAAGTACCGATATCCCTTTTGACGAAAAGATAAGATTGAGAAATGGCGACATGGTTTCAAGACAAACGCAAAACCACACAAACAAATTTCGTGCTTATTACACAGGGTGTCCCAGAAGAAAGGTCAATATTTTGGGTGGTGATAATATCGGACATTTTAAGCAAAAAAGTTCCTATGAACAAGTGTCCTATTCCGAACGATTTCCGAGATAATTGAAATTTGGAGTTCAGTTGTCACTGCTCCTGCTGGCCGTTGTTTTCCTTCTCTTCCACCGCACAACGCCAAGATCTCCAAACCTAACCTTGGATTTCTGTTTATTGGGTTGAATGAAGAGTGAAGTGTACAGACGTAGAGTGAATACATGAGACGAATTGCTCGTTCAAATAATGGATGCTTTTGCGAGCATAAAGGAACGCCATGATGAACTCACACAAGCAACACGTCATGGATTTCTCACAAGAGTTGAGAAATGCATTGCTGTTAGCGGTGGAATTTTTGAGACTTTTTGAGACCAATAAATATTACAAACAGTATATGGTTTCTTTTTTAAATGTATTTTCTTCTGGAGGATGTGGGAGTGCTTTACTTTATCACTTTGCACTATCTGAGCATTTCATCTGGTGAGTGGGTTTGATGATGAGTCGACAGAAAGGACGAAACGGCCGTCTCTCATCAACCCTCTCCAATGAAAGCTGAGATATTTTTCATTTCTGTGTCATTTCTTTAGGCTGTTACAGTACATAATATCTCTTTGCTGTCATTCGTTTTGAAGCAGTACATTCGAATAGCTCTATCTCGGAAACCATACGGAGTAGGACATTCGTTCATATGAACTTTTTTGGGCTTAAAATGACCAATGCTATCACCTCCCAAAATATTGACCTTTCCTCCTGGGAGACTTTGTATAGATGACTTTCAGTTAGGTCTCCGGCGATGCTCAGAAAAGAGTTAAAAAAAATCACTTTTGACACCAAAGTTTGATTAACTAAGTAGAATATTTGTAAACATTTCACTTGATTTACAGATGAATAAATTATATTGAAAATATCTAAAAACACTCTAAAGCTGATTTGAATGCGAATTAATACTTTTTAAGCCTGATTATTAAATAAAACAACATCATTGGAATGTAGTTCAAACTATAACATCAACAGGAGGAATAAATTTAACATGCTGGGATAATTATTAGTTGAAAATGAAAACAAAGCCGCACCAGACTAGAATTGCCTTTCTGATTCAATTACGGGAAGGATTTGGGAACGGCCGTTTCGTCCTGCAACGGACTCGTCAGCCCAAACCCGCCTCCCTCGATAAAAGAACCAGAAAGGCAAAATCTTATATGGAAGTTACCGACCAATCTGACAGTGACCCAAAGTTAAAAAAGGCAATATAATTAAATGATGTGTCGTTAGACATCATCAAAACCTTTACCTACAACTCGTAGGACAAAAAGGCTTTTTAATAATAATTAATCATTATCATAGCACGTTAAATTTATTCCTTTAGTTATGTTCAACTTCTGTTTTTTTTTTTAATTTAAAAGCCTTTTTGTCCTACGAGTTACAGGTAAAGGTTTTGATGATGTCTAACGACACATCATTTAATTATATTGCCTTTTTTCCTGGGAAGGTCACTGCCAGATTGGTCGGTGACTTCCATATAGGATTTTGCCTTTCTGGTTCTTTTACCGAGGGAGGCGGGTTTGGGCTGATGAGTCGGTTGGAGGACGAAATGGCCGTTCCCAAATCTTCCCCATAATTGAATCAGAAAGGCAATTCTGGTCTGGTGCTGCTTTGTTTCCATTTTCAATTATAAAATCAACAGTTCTGCTTGCCCCAGCGAAATGGAAATCACCGTCGCAAATAAAAGATTTCGTGAACTGGTCATTCAAAATCAGCTCCCTTGTGAAGTCTTCCTCGGCAATGAATTCAAACAGTTCTACTTCTTTGAAAGGTTTCTTCAATAGAGGTTTTGAAATTGTTTCTTCCTTCTACTGGATTTCTGCTTCTTTACAGGGCTCCACTTCTTCCTCTATACACAGACAATTAATTTCATTTTCAATGCAGGTGGTCGAGAGGTCGGTCGAAGATTGGGACTTGGATTTAGATGATTTCCAGCAGTACTGTAAATCATGGTAGAAATCTTGATATTCCCCACTGTATTCTAGATGTACAATCTTGTTTTGTAAGTTGTTTATTCCAAATTCCTGCTGAGATGTTCTGTTGTTCTGTGACCACAAAAGATACTTTCGAAACTCATCATCCAAAGCTGCCCCGAAGCAGCCAGCATCCCCAGAAGATTCCACAATGCAGGATCGTTTCAGTGATGGCTCTCTCACTAAGCGAGGCAGATGGTTTTCATAAAATCTGTTGGGGTCTTTGAATTCTCTGAAAGATGATCTTTGTGGATTTTTTAAGCTACATTTCAAAACGTCGCTGAACTCATCGAGAGTTTCTAGCTGTGTAGCTGATGGCATTTTCTTTCTAGGTCTTTCCTCAGGAACTGTAATCCTTCGTCCACTGGCTGCAGAATGGAATAATCAAAGCCCACTTGATTGTAATCCTTCTTAAGGCAGGAAGACACTTGTCCTCTATTATTTTCCTTTCGCTGGATTGACTTTTCTGAATATGATCATTTATAATAAGCAACCGATTGCCTCCTTCATCTTTGGATACAGCGGTCATCAGTAAATTCTTTTCATCTTCAGATTCCTCGTTTGATGTCTTGCTATCTAAGTATTCATTTGTGGCAGTGCCATCATCACTTCGTGGAGAGTTTTGATCGACAGATGATGGAGATAGCCATAATTCTAGAAGGCAGCACGACGTTTCGCTTGCTTCTTATTCCTTCCAAAACCAAGTAGGAACCTCTCGACCACCTGCATTGAAAATGAAATTAATTGTCTCTGTATGGAGGAAGAATTGGAGCCCTGTAAAGAAGCAGAAATCCAGTTGAAGGAAGAAACAATTTTATAACATCAACAGTTTATTTTTGATGCATAGAATTTAATACAGATTAGAGCGTTTTAGATTAGGCTAACTGTAACACTTTCAGGAATGAAATGTCCGGAATAGAATGACCTTTTCAAATTTTACAATATTGCAATAAGAATACAGATGTGACATAGATCTGGCAAAACCTGAGGTGAAAATAGTCTTGTAACTAGAGGTAAGTCTGAGAATATGGAGGGTGATGTAGTATTTCATACGCCAATTCAATCCAGTATCTGCAATGTTTTACGAGATAGGAGGGTTCGCGTTTTCGTGCAACAGAATGAAACCTTGTCTGCAGGCTACTTCTGATGAAATCTTTGATATATTTCCCGCATTTCTTCACAATAATGTTCCGCATTGATAATCTGGCCTCTTTGATAAAGGCGTGATGAATAACTCCAGCTGCACAACAAGCACAAAAGCAACATGTTCCTTGGACAGCTCCCTGGAGACTAATCGTCTACGTTTGTCTATAAGAGGACAGAATGCGAAGCGTAAAAAACTTTCGATTACTCCTGGTATGGAGAAAACTGCAGACTTGTAGACGGCTTACCATATTGGTGGTGTCAGCACGGGAGGCACCCAGTTATCCAACTTGTTTACTTTTTCAAAAGCTGACAGGCGTTCATAGATGGACACCACTCCTTTCTGCTTTCGTGAGAGCACTTTCGCGATGTTTGAAATCGCTGAAGATTAGTAATCACGGGATTGATTTTCCAGCGTTGCATCTCCTTTCCGAAATTTCGAAAATCATCGACGTGTGGCGCCTTCATTTGCATTCCCCCAAAAGCTGCATTACTATTTTCAGTCTATCCATGCCGAAAGGCAAGTTTGAAAAAGTTTGAAAAAGTTTAAAAAATTTGAAAAAGTTTGAAAAAAATCATTCGAAATCATGCATTCTCCATGCTTTACTTTGAAGCCATTCTGTGCAACAAGGATAAATATGAGGGGACTGTGGAATACACCATATTACATAACTGTTTTACAGCAACATCGTTACATGTCACATGTCATTCCTATTGGACAATTCCATTCTGTCTTGTGAGGTCAAAGCAGACGTTTTATTCTCACTAACCTGATGGATAATTAAAATTTTATTTTACCAAACATCTGTGGGTGAGACTAAGTGTTTACTAAGTGACATCCTAGAACAGCTGTTTCACGCTGTTTGGCGATCGTCAGCTAGGAGTCGTCGCAAGTAAATAGCGAGATCTAGGTAGAGATGCAAAAATGAACAATGTGGGAATCAATGTGGAGCCTCAAAAGATTAAACAAATAATTAAAAAATACATAAATTTTCTCATCTATATTTTTTTGGTGAGTTTTTGCTGTTTGTTTAAGGTTTTGAGGTTGAACATTGATTCCCACAATTACAATTTCTTTTTGCATACCAGTGCACCTCGCCATAGCAGTTAGAAGCCCTATTGCAGAATAAAAAGCTGCTTCTAGTGAAAGAAGCAAATAACTTTCAAATTCAAATATATTGATGATTAATTTTCCTTGTTTGCTTTAAAGATTTTATGCTTTCTCGAAAACACAGAAATGCCAAAAAAAATCGTAACTTCATTGAATCTAGTGAAGAAATGTCTACGAACTTCTTCTTGCAGGAAAAAAATAATATAATATGTGATTGAAGGTTCTGTAGATATTTTGAGTCATTTCAAGTAAGTAAAACGTTAATTCTAGTTCATTTAAGCCTGTTTATTCATTTTAGAGAAACTTCGTTTTGATCGTGTTTTATATTCATTTCCATTCAGCTGAGTCTCTCGAAAGTTCTAAAAATGGCGTTACGTCACTACTGAGTCTTTCTCGAACAAAAAAAAAAACATTCTAAAATTTTCTTTCAACAACTTTAATTCTAGATTTTTTTTTGAATTGTTTGAAATTAAAATACATCTCATAAAACAAAGAATCTCTATGTAAAATTCATAGAGAACAGATCTGATTACAATCTCTATTAATAACACAGAAAACTTTAAATTTATTTTTTTGAAAATTGAATATTTAGTCTTTAAAATATTAGCTTTACTCTATCCTAAGGGTGGGTAACAACAATATCCCATTGCTGGAAGTGTTAGAAGCGCCAAATACATTCCAGGACAGCAGCTTTGTCTTTCACTCAACTTGCAATCAGATTCTGCGAAGCATCTGTCCGATTCTTTACAGCGATACATGTTGGGACAAAGAGGCTTTTCTGCAAATGAAAATGGAAAACTTATAAATGAAACTCGAAAATAAATTCAATCAGTTTATGTAAACACTCACAAGTAAAGGGTACGACTGCGTCACCGGAGTTGCAAGTGGCACCTTTCCCTTGTCCCAGGGAAAGTTCACTGGTCGAGTTTGCCGGGCAGACAGCCAGCAGGAGAGGAGGAGGACACACACGCAGAGCTTTCTGCTGCCTCTCACTTTTCTTCTTTCTCTTTGCCTTTCCACATCTCTCTCCTTCTTTTTCACTCACCTTCTTACACTCTCCTCACACCGGAAGATACTTTCTCTTGTTATATGTTTTTGTGTTGTGTTTAATCTCTATCTGTCCTATGTGTTTTGGTTATTGTGTCTATCAAGTATGTGTGCATTTTGTATATTATACTTTCTATATTAACTTATGCTGTTGGAAACACTGATCCTGCTATTTGTTTTCCCTATTACTGGATGGATCCGCGTATCAGTTCAGTGCTCCTCGCTTCGAAACACGATAAAGTATGCGTTCTACAAATGCGGTTACCTGGACATTGAACCTGATCCAAGGATAAGTCCTAACGACTGCTGCTTCGACTCGATCGTCAATAACAGATGCTTCAAGTGTGACAGCATTTCATTCGTTAAATGTGCTCACTGTTAACGGAGTATCTGCCTTTCGCACGCCCTATCCTCTGAACTTCACATCGATTGTATTCGATTTGAAGCTGATCAATAACAATTTCCTAGTTACTTTCAATCAATATTTGCTTATTGTGTCTGCCTCATCCTTATTTAAGGTTGCAGGCTACTTATAAGCCTCTTATAGTGACTTAAAAGTGATTTCCCATAGACCTCAATGTTAATTTTGACCCCCAATAGCCTCTATACCCCTGGCTGTCTGCCGCTACAATTTTGCTGGTTGACTTAGTTATGGAAGATCTTTCGAATGCACATGGTCTGAACCGGCAACTCTCGTGACGCTATCATGCCCTTTACTTATCAGTAATCCAATCTTCCTTCAGCAAACATTCAACTAACAGTAAATGCCATATCTATGACAAAGTCATCAAATTAAGTATGGCAGGTTGTTTTTTTTTATATATACACCAGATCAATCCTATTTACAGCATCTTTTAACAGCTCTGGGAATTTCTATATGCATCTGCAAAAACCATTATTCAATATCATCCATCCATTATTCAATATCAGGTTGCAGCAGCAAACCTAACTTAAAGTATCTCCAATTCCGTCAGCGAGCCACAATTTTCTGATCTCGATTTCTAATCTTAGCTCGTAAAGCTTAGCATAAAAGTCAATTCAAATCAAGCAAACAGAAATACGTAATACCTTTCAGCAATTCTCTTTACAATTCATTGAATGCATGTTGCTTGTTCAGTTCTTATCATATAGGTTTAACTTTTCTTTGGTCTTTGTTGATTGAAAAAAAAAAAGGTTTCAAGGAAAGTTTCAAGTCTTCGCTAGAAAGTCGTGAAAATTGCAATTCTGTAAGTTTACAAACGCAAACGCAATTTTGATAACAAAAATAACAATTACAGAAGTAATCTTGCCAAGAGCAAGAATCCATTTAGATAATGTACATAGCACACTTTATCAAAAATAGACTTTTCTCTACCGAGTAAAAAATCATTGTAATCCATTATTAAATTAACGTCTTATTTAATATGATACCTCTAGCTATGAGTTCGTTACTTTATTCGAAGTTAAGATTCTTTTCTGCCATTATTTTTTAAGTACCAATATGACCTTGAATAAGTTGAATAGTCCAGCAATTTTAATAAGAAAAACCTAAAACTTTTTTATTAATATTAACATTCTTTAATGTTAGATGAGGAACTTACTACGAATCTACGTATTTAAATTTATTTTCCATCTATTGAGCTGATTACAGCAAGATTTCTCTAATTGGTAGAATTCGGTAGATTCAGGCCTTACTGAATTAAATCCGTGAAAATATTGAGTAAACCTACTAATGTAGAAAAACCCGAATTCTGGGAGAGCTGACAACACTAATTTTACTACTCGAATACCAAAAATTACTAATTATCATTTTCTTGTTAACTATTAGGTGCAGAGAGATTAGAAATTAATAAGAATTATTGAGTAAACTTCAATTAAAAAATTATTTTTCATAAACATTATCATAAGAAAACTAATGCAGTTCTTGCAGTAACTTTTGAATGCAAGCCTAATAATAAACAAATTAAGAAAGATTTTATACATTTTTTGAGAGATTACTAACCAATAAAAAGGAAAGCAGTTCTTCATCTAATGCCTTCATCAATCATCTAACGCTGCCGATTATATTTGAAGTTTCAGCATGTTCATTTTTACTTTAAGGTATTTATTTTTACACGATGCCCTAATCTTCATCGTCATCATCTTAAATGCCTGAATATTCAATCCATATTTGATGTTCCGGCCAGGAAATCATCTTTTCTCTGAAGCAGCTTCTAGTTTCTGTTGTTAGCTTCACCTGAGTTCATGTCTTCTTTTCTCTTGTCTGCTAAATTTAAGTTTCCGATCAAAAGTTACAGATCTTCTCACCAGAGTATCCCGTCAACGTCGTTCATTTCAATATTTTCATTGCTTTCGTCTTCATTGGTTAATAATCTCTCAAAAATTGTAAAAAAATCTCTCTTAATTCAAATTCATGACTTCTGCTGAGGATGGCCTGGTGACAACGAATAGGCTGAAACCGTCCACGTTTCATGTCTTTTTATTACAAATAATTTTTTAAGCTAATAGGTGTGTCCTGAATATTTTTTTTACCTTTAAACAATGCAATGCAAAAAATTTAACATGCATACAAATAATTACATGAGAAATAAAACAAAAAACGCACAAACTAAGAGTTCACTGATTTATTTTTGGAAATTGTGATACCGGGAATCTAAGACAGCCTATTTCAGGTTTCCTGATTATCGTCAGTTGGACATTATGCTGTGAATTAACGTGTGTGGAATTGCTAAATCGAATACATAGATCACAACACACTTAAAACAGTACAATAATTAAAAATT
>JAFIDM010000007.1:13871065-13894219 GCA_023159025.1 Thereuonema tuberculata | reverse complement strand
TCGATTGTTGTCGCACTTAGCCCGGTTTTTATTTTCAGTCTACAATTAATGTCTTAAAGAAATTTAGAACCTCAAAACAAAAACAAAAACATCCCACCAACTTCCAGTACGTTTGATATCCATATCATCTGGTATTATTCAAACAAGTGAAAAAGATTTTCCAAGACATCGACATCAAAGTAAGTTACAAATTAATAATCAAATCCATTTTCCGAAACCATACGCAAGAGAACCAATAAAAAAAAGACTGATCAAAAAGGATTTATCTACTTAGTACCATACAAGTAAAAATTCATATTTCTATATTGGAAACAGTGGCTTAGAACTATATCCAAGACATGAATATGCCATCAAGAATAACACTACCTCAGAAGGCACTGTGAAGAAACCAACCATATACCTGATCTTAGTAATACTTTAAATGAAGGACTTTAAAAATAAAAATAAAATAGTAAGAGAGATATTTTATTTCCACATTACAACCTTACAACCTTACAACCAAAAACTGCCTATCAATAATATGTATTGCTATTTAAGAAATTCTAAGAATAAAAATGGAAAATCTCATGGAATAATAGAGAAATGGAAAAAACGAGAAGAAAACAACAAGACGAACTTTAAAAAAAATGAAAAGAAAGGAATATCATAAACAAGCAATAATGAGAACAAAACACCAATCAGAACAGTTTCCCCGGATTCACATAAACAAGAGAAAAATAGGACAACAAAGAAAAAGAAATTCACCAATCAACATACCTTCACTGGATTCCAAACAACTCCAATAGAGGGCGCGTATGAAGGACCAATCAACGACTGACTCCAACGACAATATAATTTTACATAAAATCTGTATAAAATGAGAAATTATATTTAAAGTAAAATTTGTTAAACTAAAATCTTAACAGGCCGATTAAGCATTACCGCAAAGGAATGCGAAAGTTCCCATATTGTAACATTTTTAATATGTATATAAATTTTTCATTTTTAACTTATCTGTGTTATGTGGAATTTATTTTCACTTGTTAATAATATGTCAAAACACACGTTAAAATAATTTCTAATTACTCTGAAATTATAGCCGTGCCGGCGTGATCGTGCGATCTCAGGCGGCGGTCTGCCGTGAGGCCAGTGTGCCAGTACCCGGGCTCAAATCCCGGTCGAGAGCATGGATGTTTCAAATTTCCTTTCCTGTGTTTGTCAGCCTCTTCTTCACTTTCTCTTCGGTCTGGTGTCATTTCGTAATGGCGTCCTGAGGGATAGCGCTGGGAACGCACCTCAGTATCTTCTCCCTTGAAATTCTCGGGAAAAAGCTTCTGTTCCGACCAGGCCTGGAGGCTGGAACCTGAGTAGGATGTGTGTGTGTGTGTGTGTGTGTGTGTGTGAAATTATAAAAAGAAAATTTATGTAAAGTAATAATTTATAATAAAATTTATCAATTTTCGAATTTTTAGTAATGGGAAAGCGACAGGAGTTGATGGAATACACATTGAATTAGTAAAATGCTTGGGTGAAGACAAGAAGCAAATACTATCATTATGCAATGAAATACATGAGAAAGGTGAATGGCCTGATGATTTCATGGAAACAGTATTGCTGCCAATACCGAAGAAAAATAATGCCAAGAAGTGCAATGAGTTCAGGACTATCAGCCTTAAATCGCATTCAGCGAAGATTCTTCTGCGAATACTGAACAGACGTTTTTATTCTAAGATAGAAGGAGAGTTGGAAGAAGAGCAATTTGGTTTTAGGAAAGGAAAAGGTACGAGAGATGCAATTGGACTGCTGCGAACAATCGGCGAAAGATATCTAGAAAAAAATAAACACATATATGCAGTATTTGGGGACCTGGAAAAGGCTTTTGACAGAGTGGATTGGAATAAACTTATGGAAATCTTGAGGAAAATTGGTGTGGATTGGAAAGAGAGAAGGCTAATAATTAATTTTTATATGAAACAACGAGTCAAAGTCAGGATAGGAGAAAAATTGTCAGAGGGAAGTGGAATAGGGAGAGGGGTGCGACAAGGAAGCCCTCTATCACCTACGCTGTTCAACATCTACTTGGAGGAGTTAGTGAAGAACTGTTTTCAGAACATGGGAGGGGTGATAGTAGGAGGAAGAAGAATAAAGTGCATAAGATTTGCTGATGATATGGCATTGTTAGCAGAAGAGGAGATGATACTAAGGGATATGCTACTCCAGCTGAATGACAGCTGTGAGCAATATTGAATGAAGATAAATGTAAACAAGACAAAGACTATCGTTATCGGAAGAAAGACAAAGAAGATAAACATAAGTATTCGGAATGAGACATTGGAACAAGTGAAGAACTTTAAATACGTAGGGTGTACTATAAGTGGTGATATGAACTGCTGCCAAGAAGTCAAGAGGAGGATAGCAATAGCAAAGGAGGCTTTTAATAGGAAAAGGAGCATCTTCTGAGGACCTCTGGAAAAAGAACTAAGGAAGAGACTAGTGAAGTGCTTTGTGTGGAGTGTGGCATTGTATGGGGCAGAAACATGGACATTACGACGAAGTGAAGAGAAACGACTACAAGCATTTGAAATGTGGATATGGAGAAGAATGGAGCGTGTGAAATGGACAGACAAAATAAGAAATGAAGCTGTGCTAGAAAGAGTGGGTGAAGAAAGAATAATGCTGAAACTGATCAGGAAGAGAAAAAGAAACTGGTTGGGTCACTGGCTGAGAAGAAACTCCCTAATGAAGGATGCACTGGAAGGAATGGTGAACGGTAAAAAAGTTCGAGGCAGAAGAAGATTTAACATGATCGACAACATTATGGTAAATGGATCTTATGTGGAGACGAAGAGGAAGGCAGAAAATAGGAAAGATTGGAGAATACTGGGTTTGCGGTGAAGGACCTGCCCTTGGCAGAGAACTATGAATGAATGAAATTTTTAGTCCTTTTGCGAGACAAAAAATTTCATATTAAAATTAAAAATACAGATTGAGATAAATGTCTCCACCCAACCCAATTACCCTCACTTTCGGGCACCGATGTTTATAGGTCCAATGCTCGTTCCCTCTCTTTCAGAATTATTTAGGCAATATCTACTGGACCTAGAAGGAGTTGATGGAAGCCAATTCCCGGCAGGGTTCCCAAGTTCTGTTGGCAACAGTTGTAACGCACATACACACACACACATCCTACCTAGGTTCCAGCCTCCAGGCCGGGTCTGGTCGGAACAGAAGCTCTGTCCCGAGAATTTCAAGGGAGAAGATACTGAGGTGCATTCCCAGCGCTGTTCCTCAGGACACCATTACGGAATGACGTCAGACGGAAGAGAAAGTGAAGACGAGGCTGACAACACAGGAAAGGAAATTCGTAACATCCATGCTCTTGACCGGAATTTGAATCCGGGTACCGGCACACCGGCCACACGGCAGACCGCCGCCTTAGACCGCACGACCACGCCGGCAACAGTTGTAACAGTCGTTTGAAAATAAGTATATTAGATGTAAAATAAATTGAATAACTTTTATTTAAACATTACTCCAGAAATGTAATTATAATAAATAAATACAACATCTTCATCTTTTCAAAAACATCGAAAATTAACTGTAATAATTATGATTATCAATGTATGTATATGATTTGACATTTATGACCCTACATTATTAACATTGTAATTACCATATATTGTTATTATTCCATCATTTAAACCTTTGTTAAGGAAGAATTCTACCGCCCGAAGAAGCAGATAAAATATATCAGCGAAATATAGCGATGTTTTTGAAAAGATGAAGATGTTGTATTTATTTATAATGAATAACTTTTATTTATTGTATCTATTTATTCAAAAATAAATTTTAATTTTAGTTGGAAAAAAAGGAAAAACCTTCTATCGTACATTAAAGTTAGCAAAAACGAATTCCTGCTTCTAATTTTGTCACGGGGAATCTAGAAAAGCTATTTCACCATTATTGTGGATCATCAGCTAAATTTACCCCTCAATGACAAGATCGAAGAGCATGAAAGGCTATGGAACCCAGAACTTCACCCGGCTGTGGGATCCAACAAAAAACAAATAAAGAAAAGAAATTGAAATAAAGACCCTCAACTCAAAGGTACAAAGTGGCAGTAAATTACAAATAAAAGTGTTACGAAACTTTGTACTTTGTACCCTTGAATTGAGGGTCTTTGTTAGAAATCCTGTTCTAATACAGGTAATTTCTTTTCTATGAAAATTTATAATTTATGAAATTTCTTTTCATAGCATTTCATGCTCTCCGATCTTTTCATTGAGGGGCAAATATAGCTGATGATCATAATAATGGTGAAATGACAAAATTAGAAGCTTTTGTTTATTGGTTTTTGGTTTTTTTATGGTTTTTGTTTATTGGTTTTTGTTTATTTTAGTGCACGAGGGGAGATTTTCCTTTTTTTCCAACAGTTCCTCCGCATGTTAAACTTCTTTTCTTAAAATTTACTTGTTCATTTCGTGAGGTGGATTGTTCCTTCTTTCGTACATTTTCGACCTACGTCCAAATTGTTGAACGAAACCCGTTCGCAAGTTGGGGACTATCTGTAATATAGAATGAAGTTGCGAAGATCTATTCAGGAATTTTGTGCATTTACTCATTTCTTGAACAGGTCCTCAATAGTTACTCAAATTATGTTTCAATCTAAAAAACGATCAAGATACAAATGGAGAATTTGTAGAAAATATTTCTATTTCTATTTCTATTAGATAGTGGTTTCAAAACCATAGATGCATATATACTCATAAAAATAGTTCATTGCTTAATGATAAAACATTATTATAAAAGTACATAAAGTATATAATTCACAATGGCTTAACTATTAACAACATTAACTTATTGACTTTTATAGCTATTTATCAGCCTTTTAATTAATTAGGACAATGACGGTGAATGCTTACATTTAACGCCATGAAAACACTCTCTCTTTTTTAGTAATTTCACTAAAATTCTGTTTTAGAATTTCTTATTAACACCATGTGTCTGATCTCCATTACATCAACATGATTTCTGTTTAGCCATTACTTCAGAAATAAGATAAATGGAAAAGCTTTCAGTTGATTCCTACCATTGCATAAGGCTTTCTTGTGAAATAAGTTCAAAACGAGATTAATTTGTGGCATTTCTTTGGCCATCGTGAATCATCGAAAAACAATTAGGGACTTTTCTGAAATACTTTTCCCCATTTGTGTTGTTGAGTGACAAAAGGTTTCGCTAACCAATTAAGCAAATTCCAGTTTTATATTTATTATTTAATTTTTCATTCATTATGGTTTTTAAAATCCAATATCAGAAATTTCTCGGAAGTTTCTCTGATTCTAAAACATATTAAAAAGTATCTTATTATAGGCTATGAAACCCTTGGAGTAGCGGGAGTTAAGGCTAAGTTTTATGAGTAACGGGGGCTATGTTGAGGTCGGATGGTCAGTATTACGCTCTCCCGCCTTAACCTCGGAAAATAAACCCGGTACCCGCTCTACAAAAAGCTGGGTGGACCTTCAGACCCGCCAAAAATAATCTACGATAAAACAAATTACTTGAAAAACTAATACTAGTGTATTTTGTTTTGTAATGTTATTTTAATTTTAAGAAATTTACACAAAGCAAATATAAATTTATGTCTTTAATTACTGTTTTGATCTTTATAAAGATTTATTTTTGATATATTACAAATGATATATTATTCATTTTACAGTGTTTCTAAGCGTATGCATTAGGAGGATGACAGCAGTGACCGGCTGCCGGTAACTTCAGAAGCGCCAAATAGGATCCTGGACAGCAGGTTTGTTTTGGCGATTTACATTCACTGTGAGAGAAACATCTGTCTTCATCCTTACAACGATGTAGAAGAGGACAAAGTGGTTTCACTGTTGAAATATAAATACATAATTAAATAAATAAATAAATAAATAAATAAATAAATAAATACTTTTAAGTTTTATTCATTACAGTAGAGCCGCGATAATCCGAGGTAATTGGGGCTGATGGTACCTCGGATTACAAAAAAACCCGGATTACACGGAAAAAAGAAAAAAAAACTGGAATTTTCAACTAAAACGAGACAAATTTAATTTATAATAGATATTAAAGTTACAGATACATTAACAATGTTACCTGGTTACATGAAAAGACTCTTTATAAGCATTTACAACTTTAAAAAACTGTCCAAGGTCTTCTGCTTCACAGTAGAGCAATGCTTTTTAGCAGCGATGTCACGCCATCATCTAAGTAGTAAAATGGAAAACTATCACACTGACCCCTCAAATGACTTCTTGGAATCGTCGCCCTGCGCGACCTTGGACTAGCCTCACCTCGGATTACACGGAAGCTCGGATTACCGGGACTCGGATTACCGCGACTCTACTGTATTATTGCTTTCCTTTTGGAATTTACCTATCAACTTCAACTTGTATTAAAATAAAGGCATTTGATTTCCTCAAAGTCTATACATATGTTTCAATATTACACCATAACCATCAAAATGATCTTCTCGGGTAGATATAATTTGCAAAATTCAAGAACAGAAGGCCAGGCTGATGGTAGAATCATGCATGATTAATTCTCAACCGTGTATGAATAAAGTAAGATTTCTTAAAGTTAGTGAAGTGGCTTTTGGATATATAAAAAACGCACATGGTAAACAAAAGAAAATAATTGTGGCACCTAAATTTGTGTATTTTGAGCAAACATTAAGAGAGGAATAATACATCGGAAGCGCAGTAGTGCCTCAAAGGAAAAAAATACACAAGGAAAAACTCACCAATGAAAAAAACCAATGCGTAAATCCATGTGCCAGCAAGAGCGGCCTGAATGAATTTTTTTAAAGCATAAGACTTGTTTTTTTTATTAAGAGAGGAATGTTTGTTGTTTTTATTATTAAACAAAGTTTTATGTTAATTAAGCATTATATTATTAAAGATTAAATTTGAACAAAGTTTTGTGTTAATTAAACAAGATGTCAGTTATTGTATTATTATTATTATTATTACTGTCAATTTAAGTTTAAAATTTGCATTCGTAACGAATTATGAAGTCTTAAAGAAAGGGGAAAACTTTTGTTTTTCTCCTTTTTATATAACCTGAAGAAGTTTCTTGTTAAAAGAAATGAAATATTGTTAAGCATAATAAAGAAGATGTTTTTCAAGGTAATGATATTAAGGTTTTTAATGTTCAGTAAAATAAAATTTTCTTAAAAGTTTACTTCATTATCATTTGATTTGCAAAGGAACGATAATCCTTTTTAAAAGCACTATGTACATTTAAAATCAGCACGTATTTTAAAAATTCACTACGTACATTTCAAGTCCTCTTCTCTTTAGGACTCTTTATAATTAAAGGACGAATCCAACAGAGGAGGACTAGATTATGGGAATTGGGTAAACACTTGATAAAGAGTTCTAATGAGACTTGAAACGAAGGTAGTCAATTTGTTCTAATTTTAATTGTACGTAGTGCTTTAATGGTTGGCGGTTTTGTCAAAATGATAATTTTTTTGCTCTTGAATGCACTTCCATCTCAGTCAGACATCGTGGCATTTATTAGCCAAGTATGCTTTCTGCTTGTTTCAAAACGATGTTCTTCATCGTTATTGCATTAGCTATAAACGCTTTGTGAAACGTTTCAGAATTGTCCAATTAATTTTATCCAATCTCGATGAAATCTGGGATTTCTTGTTAAAATTTCAATGATTTCCTATAAATCAAGTTTCATGAATATTGGTTTAGTAGGAGCTGGGTTGTTTCTTGCGCAAAAGACAGAATATACAAATAAGTACGAGAATCAGGCAAAAATAGCAACTTTTCTTTTTTGTAACTTAAGTTTTAGACTGAAAGTGTTAATAGCAAAATTAATTAATCATTATCATCTTTGCCATAAACTAAATTAAATTAAGCTAATTTTTTACACACAATTAATTTCAGTATTTTAAATATATATTTTAAAGGATATTTTAAATTTAAATTCAATATTAATTTCAATAATCAATTAATACCAAATCACAATTTTGATTATGTTAAAGTGTCCTAATATTTAAAAAACGATAAAAAACGAACATACCCACTGGTTCTGCGCCGTCAGATGCGCTCATATATCCTATGAAAATTAAAATTATTTTTAAGTCAGTCATTGTAATTACATCTATTAAATTCATCATTTACAGATTTAGAAAATGAATAAACTCAAACCAATAGCAGAACCAAATCGAAAATAAAAGTGGTGCAATCCCATTTCTGATGATGTATTTACCATTTTCGAAAAATTCATATACATAAAACATAACTTCTGTCCAGCTTCAGCTATCAGACTACTGTCCTCCAAATGAGAGATGGCCGCCCTGTTTTTGTGAGATCTGCGCATGTATGATCGATTAGTCTGGTCAGGCACTTCCGTCTGATTTTATGACAGGACGCCGCCATTACAGTAATCGCTTGTTACTTTGCAAAAGAGCATTGTATTTATAAATAATATATATTTATTTATTTATATAAATACTTATTGTTAGCAACTGGTATTGAAATAACGCTGAATAGTTGAGAGAAGTTTTAATTTGGCGTTATCAACATGTCTTTCTCAGTGAATACAGACTGAATACAGACGTCCATTGTGACAGGAAAACATAATTGATCAACTACCGGAAGGGCTGCGCAGTTCAAACTTCCGCCGGCCATCTCTCATTTGGAGGACAATAGAGCTTTCCGTACTCTCTGTAGTCATCAAAACTCACCATTGTTAGCCTATTTAATTATATTTTAAATAATCTGTATGTGTAGTAGTATGCTTGTATGCAGTGGCGTACCCACGATAAAGGGTGGGGTTTTCGGGGTGGGGGGGAGGGGGCTAAGGATGTTCTAAAATGTCCATTCACATATAGGCCTTATTTAAAAATAAATTGTATCAAACATCCGTCTCCAAAATAATAAAATACAGACAGCGCTTAAATAAATGTTTTCTTCTCGGTTTTTCTTTCTTTCTTTCTTGTCATTTTCTTTATTAATTTTAGGGTTATGATGGGGGCTTCAATCCCCTTAACCCCTCTCGTGGGTGCACTACTGCTTTTATACAATGTTAGTTAATTGATACCTCTTTCGTTGCATCTAAAAATAATGGCTCAAAAAAAAATTAGCGAAAAACCTAAATTATCCAATTTGATACCAAAAAAAAACAAACTTTGTTTTGATTTTGGTAAATTCTGGGATTTTAATTACACTTGGATGTTACATTAAAACTTTATTTTTAATCTTGGATTTTATATACCACTTAAAAACTCAAAAAACAAATTACACAATTTTGAAGTAACACCTAACCATTCTTTTAAAGCCGTTATACAAAGCAATCCCTTTTCGAATTTTTTAAAAAATCATTCGGCCTCTGTGAAGTTCCAATTTTGAGTAATATTCGAAGGGTTGGAGTACATTCATCTTTTAGTTGCATTCTCTGAAGAGCATATAAAATCCTAAAAAAATGTTGAACTGACCTTTGAGAGGCTTGTGTAGCCAATTAAGAAAGGGGGTAACGGAGAAAGGGGGCATCAAAAGAGACATTTATGTTCATCGTTTCCTCTCTAACTCTACCCGAAAATGCAGAGATATTTACCTATTTTGATCGAGTTCCCGAGACAACGAAAAAGCTTTTCAGGTAATATTGGCTGAAAACATCTAAGAACCTCAAATGCTAACATAGAATTCGATGCTTCAATGTGATCTAGTGTTATTCACAAAAAATGGTTCGAATTGGGTGATACTCAAAGAAGATATCGAAGTTGAAAAATTATCATCTACAATTTTTTTAATGTGGAAACTTTTTGTTTAAAAGCAAGCTCTGCATCAACCATTTTGTTATTGATATTCTGATTACGTTAACTAAATGATTTTTCAATAAAAATGTATTTCAACACATATACAAGTTAATATTTATTTTTGCAACCAATTTCGATGTGAGAGTGCCAAAGTGACGATACCATCTGCTTTGTATCATCAGCATTTACATATATGAGCATTTGACAGTAACTTTGAAAATTGACGTGCAATAACTTTTGCCTGCGTTGTGATAGGAACACAGTTCATGGTTCAAACAGTAGTGACAGGCATGTGCCAATCACCTAATAACAAATCTCTAGTAAACTTAGCTGTTTTCAGCTGATAATTAATGCAACATAGACAATTCAGTTTTTTCGTTATACCTCGTAAAGTCGATTAAGATGGGTAAAGTTTGTCTCTTCACTTTTGGATAGATCTAAGGAGAAGATATTAAAATGATGTACATAAATGGCCCTTTTGATGTCCCTTTTCTCCGTTACCTCCTTTGTAAGTCACATCAATTTGTAAACTAAACCACTAATCAGTGATAATTTATTATTAAGGCTCAAAAGGTGTTCTCTCATACTTTAAAGTCTTGTTATAAAAACGAGATTCTCAGGGCATTACTTTCTTGTAGCTAGGCTCCACTGGCACTGAACCAATGACTTTAATCTTTTTAATATTGTAATTAACTGTATAATTTGCCAAATAAACTTCAATTAAGATTTGCTCTGTCAACTTCTTGCTGTGAGAAACGGTGTAAAATAAGTAATTTGATAACATCAAGAAGATTGGTGGATATAGGGTTTTCTTTATTAGAGGTTAAGAAATCGTAAAATAATGATTCGTCAAAAAAAAGATTCGGTTTTCTTGAAGTAAGTTAGTTGTACAGTTTCATATACAACAATATTCAAAATTGTCAAAATCGCAGTGGTGCCTCAAAAGCAAAAATATACAATAAAAAAACTCACTAACGAAATATTAGTGAGGAAATTCATGTGCCTGCCTCAATGAATTTTTTTAAAACATAAAAATTCAATCTGCGCATTGAATTATTAATGAACACCCATGGTGAGACCAAATTGCTTACAAAGTGACAACATGGAATAGCTGTTACACGCTCTTTGGCAATTATCAGCTAGGAACAGTCACCAGTAAACAACAACGTCTCATTGTTTTTATTAATGATTCAATGTGCAGATTGAATTTTTATGCTTTAAAAATCTCTTTAAGATCGGCGGATTGCTGGTACATTAATGTTCTCACTAATTTTTCATTAGTGAGTTTTTATTATTTAGTCTTGCTTTTGAGGCACCACTGCAATTTCGACGATTATTACTATACTGAAGCTCGGTTATAAGATTTCGAAGATCGCGATATAACCGCGGTATAACCGACTTTTTATTACTTCGCGACGTCAAATGTCGTATATGACACCATATTATCGCCCACACGATTCCAAATCGATTTAAAATGGTAATTTCGCGATTACCTACATCATTCAGAGCTATGTGAGAGAATTTTATATTTATAAATACATAAATCACTACCTTTTCAAAACTTTAATGTGTTATATTAGCCAAAATCGATTTGGCGCCGTCATCTTGGCATCTTGTAGAAACGACGAGTCACGTGGATCGAAACTAGGTATTCATACGCTTATTACATTACATGGGCCTCTTTACTGGTTGTCATTGGCCGAAAAATAGATCTTGATATTCATTTTGGTTAAACAAAAAAGTCCGCGATTCTGGTATTTTTTTAAAAATATATTGTATTTGACGCATTTTCGTGACATTAGGGTGGGTATAGAGTCTCAATTACTGTAAATAATAAGGAAACAAGCATATTAATTTACACCTTTGATTTGATTTTAGGCGAAAAAACGGTAAATTTTGCAATTTTACAATTATACCCCTTTTCCAAAATAGAAGGGGTCCAAGACCAAATCGCGTTATATCCGAATTCGCGATATAAACAACCGCATTATAACCGAGCTTCAGTGTATTAACCTCAGCACTGAGACCTCGTTGTTTACTGGTGACTGCTCCTGGCTCATAGTGCTATCATAAAGTGTCATAATATTAAAAAAAACGCTGAAAAATGAACCTACCCACTTTTTGAATGGTTACAGGTGGATTTGGAGGGCTCATAAATGCTGTGAAAATGAAAATTATTTTAAAATAAGTCTTTTTAATTACGTCTAGGATAAAATTATTAAATTTAGCATTAAAAAATTTAGAAAATGAATAAACTCAAACCAATAGCAGAACCAAATTGATAATAAAAGTGGTGTAATCCCATTTCTAATGACGTATTTATCATTTTCGAAAAATTCACGTAAATGTATGACCTAACTTCACTCCAGTTTCAGCTATCAGACTAGAGCGATCCGGGTTTTTTTTTCAATACTCTCTGTAGTCATCAAAACTCACCATTGTAGTCTATATATATTTTAGATAATCTCTATGTATAGTATTAATAGTATGCTTGTATGCACCTAGGATTAAAGGGGTTTTTTGGGGGGGAGGGGAGCTAAGGATGTTCTAAAAAGTCCATTCACATATAGGCCTATTTAAAAATAAATTGTTTGAAAGATCCGTCTCCAAAATAATAAGATACAGACACGTCAGTGCTTTAATAAATGTTTTCTTCTCGGTTTTTCTGTCTTTTTTTTTCTTGTCATTTTCTTTATTAATTTTTGGGTTCTGATGGGGGCTTCAATCCCCGTAGCCCCTCTCGTGGATGCGCCACTGCTTTTATGCAATGTTAATTAATTGAGGCCTCTTTCGTTGCATCAAAAAAATGGCTCTAAATTAGCGAAAAACAAAAATTGTCCTATTTAAAACCAAAAAAAAAAAAAACATTGTTTTGATTTTGGGTAAGTTCTGGGATATTAATTACCTCATTTTTCAATGTACGTCAGTTAAATTTTGTGTTATTTCAGCATCAGTGCACGAAAATAGGAAATAAGTCATAAAAGATAATGATCTTCACAATTTAAGCATAAAAATTTTTAAAAAATAATAATGCGTTTCTTTTTACCAAATTGGGCACCAACGTGAAACTCTCTTATTGAAAAGGCCACTAGGAAAGCAAAGACAAAATACATCGTGTTTCTTTTGCTTCTGAGAAGTCTGTGTCTATGTGTGTGCCTAACTCGCTGTTATAATCTAAACTTAAAATTTGATACTGAAAATTTTATGGAAGATTTACGACACAAAGGAGGGTTTGGAATCCAACTGTAAATCTTCAAATTCTTCATCTAGTATTTCATTTTAAATCAGAAAAAAAACTGAAATAACTCTAGAATTATTTTATTTTTTCTAAGCATTTCATTTAAGTTTATGATTTAAGAAAATAGGAAAGATTATATTAACCTTAATTCCTTCATTAATTCCGCTACATGTTCTTTGTTTTGCTTGTTCAAATTTTACAAAATTATTATTTACAAATAAATAATGGTTTTAGTTATTCTTTCAATAGGTCTATTCTGTCATGCTAATATGAGAAGTTAATTATTACACTTCTAATATTATCAATTACACTTCTAGTATCAAAGTTTTGCCAATTTATAGATTTCACTTAAAATTTATAATGCCTCGTAATCTGCATCGTCTTGACGGTTAAAACAAAACAAAATAAGTTGTAGAATATAATTTTAAATAAATTGAAATAAGCATACCACTCTGCACTTTCTATGTGATCAAGATAAATCAATAATTTTGCCTAGGAAGCCAAAATTTTACAGATTCGTTTGGACTGCCGAAAGGAGGATCGTTACTGACTTTACTATCTACTAGTTGCAACCCGTCAACTATTCATTGAAATTAAGCCTCCTGCCCTAAAATAAAAGGCTCCTCCAAAGTGAGCCTATGAGAGAGTGCCCCACAATGCCGTACAGGGGCATAAATTACGCACTAACATTAAATCAACTACTTTTTCTTTTCAAAACGACATTTATTAGTGTATTTTTAAAGTAAAAAATACACTAACAAAATTAAAATTAAAAATACACTTTAAAATATTCTCTATTCGACTCTCCCCGCTCTCTCCACTTTGATGACAAACATACATTCGTTTTTTGCCTATTAATAGTATGATTCGAACAAAAGATACCACAGCTAGAGATAAAGAAAATCTCCTATAATACATTATGGTTAATATCTAATAATTATGATAAGATATTTAAAATTTGATTGGAAAATAAATGTAATGAAGACTCTATATAGTCCGTGTGTTGAAAAAATACAGAAACTTACGTGTGCTGATAGTGATTAAAAAATTGCGGACAGCCAACACACAAGAATAATTAAAAAACATTATATATGGGTGAGTGCAAAAGTTCTACCCGTTTTAGGATATGAAAATTTGCAATGGAATTGCCCTCACACATGACATTGTAATGACGCAAATCGTCTGCCAATCAAACGTGTGGATGCCTCACATATAAATGCATCTGTCTCTCAAAGTTAATCATCTCAAAAAAAATATTAGAGGGTGTAACATGGAAAGCGAGAAGGAGCATATAAGACATTGTTTGTTATACGAGTTCGATAAAAAGAGTACGGCAGCCGCAGCATGTCGCAATGTTTGTCAAGTTTATGGGGAGGATGCAATAGACGAAAGCACAAGTCGTCGATGGTTTCGTAAATTTAGGGAAGGAGACAGAAGCTGCCAAGATCAGGCTAGGAGTGAACGGCCATCATACGTTGCAGAGGACGATATTGACCAAGCCTTAAGGAACAGCCCTGAACCCAACCGTGCAATTAGGACCTTCAACGTACACCGGACAACGGTCGAGAGACGGCTGGTTAAGTTGGGTTTTACGAGAAAGTTTGATCGTTGGGTTCCACATAACCTGACAGCTAATCAACGGGATGACCGAATCGCCACCTGTGTTTCCTTGCTTTCCCGGTACAAAAATTACCCATTCTTGTCACGAATTGTGACAGGAGATGAGAAGTGGGTTATGTACCGTAACGTAAGGTGTCGTAGGACTGTATGTCACCCTTCTGATCCGCCTGCATCGACTTCGAAAGCTGAACTTCATCCCAAGAAGGTATTATTGAGTGTGTGATGGGATGTGCAGGAAATAATTCACTGGGAGGTTCTGCCATTCAACCAAACCATCAATGCTGCCTTCTACTGTCTACAGTTAGACAGGCTGCATTCAAAATTGGTAGCAAAGCGGCCAGGTCTCATCAATCGTCGCGGTGTTATCCTTCATCACGATAACGCCAGGTTTTAATGGATAATAAAAACGGG
The DNA here is from genome assembly GCA_023159025.1 of Thereuonema tuberculata. Lineage (NCBI taxonomy): Eukaryota > Metazoa > Arthropoda > Chilopoda > Scutigeromorpha > Scutigeridae > Thereuonema > Thereuonema tuberculata. The sequence continues at coordinate 13,879,157 of JAFIDM010000007.1, read as the reverse complement.
TAGAACTTTTGCACTCACCCAATACAATTGAAAAATTAACATTCACAACATATTTCGCCAAGATAACTCGTCGTAGCCTCGTATTGGAGGCGAAACCGGTTGTGAATGTTAATTTTTTAATTGTATATAATGTTTTAGCTAGGCTTGTATGTTGGCTATACCCGATTTTTTAATAATTAGACATATTGATTTAGTTAGAAATTGTATCCTAGAATCAAGCACATGAAATTCTATAAAGCGCCGCTAAAAATGAAAGGTGAATATACACTGCCTGCTCATTTGAAAGTGGACACTTGTGGTATGGAACAGACGCTTTATTTACAGCGTGTCTAATAGCGCATACTGTGGCCTTTTGCCTAAGCATATCATCCACATGCCATGGCATGCTCTCCACCAGTTTCTTATAACAAGTAACCTTTATTTTTGCCCACTCCTCCTTCAAAGCCTGCACAAATTGGATGCGTGTTTACGGTCGCATCGGACGCGCACGTATCCGGCGCTCCAATTTATCCCACAGATGTTCAATAGGGTTGAGGTCCGGACTCTGGGCGGGCCACTGAAGTTCCTGAACATTATTCTCCGGAAACCAGGCGCTGACAACACGGACCTTATGACACGGCGCATTGTCGTGCTGAAACACAAATGGCCCATCACCGAACTGCGACCACAACGTAGGAAGCATGAATTAATCTTAACCAGTCTTGAAATAAAAATTTGTGCGCACCAAACACAGTTTGAGAAAGCTTCACTGATGAGTCCTTGATAGCGTATCGTGGTTCTAAAACTGGCTGTGATTGGTTAATTATACATAGCGTCATTTCAAAATGGCAGCTTCCATGAAAACATGCGGGGAGATTTTTTTTTTTCTTGAAGACAAGAATTATCAAGGCAAGAACCTTCAAAGGAAGTAATCGTATTTAATATTATTTTCGGAACTTTTAATAGGAAAAAAAAATAATCTAATTCATCGTCAATATCACAGGAGTCGGGTTTAATCCGAGCCGACGTCATCTTGGAAATGCTGATGGAAGTTGACGAGTGAATTGACGGACCAAATTCCTACAGCTAAAATTTGACGACTCATCAACGATTTAACGACTGTTAAACTCTAAACGAATGATGGTGCACAAAAAATGTCGGATGACGGCAGATTTGACAACCCTCAAAGTAAATGAAAGCTTGGTGCACACCGCCTTAGACTATCACTTTTTATATCAGGCTGTTCGACATAAAATGAGCGATTTAAGCAGTTGTCAAATGCCGAACTTGTCATACGTCAAAATGAAAGATGGTTTCTCTGATAATCATGGATACTAAAGAAATACGGGTAATTTTACGTTATGAGTTTAAGTGAATCAGTCTGCCTCAGAAGCTACTCGAAACATTAAATTAGGCTTTGGAAAAGTTGCAGCTTCTGAAAGCTTCAGAAAGCTTCTGAATGAACCGTTCACCTCTGGTTTGAAAAATTTCGTTCTAGAAATGTGGACCTTCAAAACGAACCTTGAGGAAGAACCGACAAACGTCTTACTAATGTAAAGTGCTTGTGGAAGAGTAACACGGCTGTAACCGTAAGGGAGCTTGTCTCAGATCTTGGGGTAGGCATTGTAACCGTTTCAAGCATTTAAGGGAAATTATGACAGCGATGACTTCATCCTGGGTTTTGGATATAATTTGACGTCCAAGGCGTCATCTACCCCCTTCTCTTCTTTTTCTATCACTATCTACTTTTTTCCTGTTTCTTTGGAGATTCTGAGTCGAGAATTAACTGAACTAAAGCGAAACTAAAGCTTCAAAAATCAAACTTTTTCTCGCATCGTTGACACGCCATTTTTAATCTCGGCATCGATGAGAGCAAAACGAGATTTATTTTTGGAAGTTTATTTCCTCGTGATAAGCGACGTCGATTTCGCAAAATTACACGTGGCCAATGGCAAGTTTTCTATCTCCTTTTAGAGACATCTTCGAGAACGAGTAAAGCAGACCTTCAGATAAATATTTCAAAATTTGCATACCTAAGTAAATTTGATATTTTTAACTCACAATTTCTATTCTAAATCAGAAATATTCCGAAGAATATTTACCTTTTTTTTAAATTTGTAATTATCATGTTTATTAATAGAAACTTTAGAAATGATAAGTTTGAATTTTAATTATGAGAATTAGTAAAATAAAATTATAGAACACATTTTACGTGCCTAATAATTCAACAAAATGGTAACTACAGAAGGCACAAAGGAACAAAAAGATTTCGCAACAATCATTTTGTTGAATTATTAGGCGCGTAAATTTTTTTTTTTCTTAAACTGATTAGTTTAAAAGCTTTGTTTTATGCTATAGACAAATTCTTTTTGATTCCGATCCAGGCCAAGGAATGCAGGCCATTTTTTTCTATTACAGTTGGACCTATATTTAACGAAGTCGCTGAATCCCGAAAAAAAGTTCGTTATATGGAAAATTCGTTAAATAGAGATTCACCTTTTAAAATTACTTTAAACTACGTAAAACAGATTTGAAATACATAAACAATAAATATTATTAAAAAAGTAATAATTTTAATGACATAAAGCATACATTACCACATGCATACTTAAATTTTACTAATAAAGTCTGTTAATTTTGTCTGAGTTTTTTTTTTGAAAAAGTGTTTTCGCTCATAGTATGTCTCGCATCTTTGCAATGCACCAAAAACCCCTTCAGTATTTTCTTTAAAGTGTAATCCGCGTCGGATTGTTTCAAATGATTTTGGCATTTCATCATATGAAGGTTTTTTTGATTACTGCATCATGATCATATCCATTTTCATCATCTTCATCGCAATTCATTGCTGTATTGTTTTTATTTTTCACACTGTCCAAAATATCTAATTCAGTTAGTGTTTCCGAGGTCTCAACTTCAAAATCAAGTGAAAGATAATCATCAATCAGCACAACATCGTTAATTTCTTCTTTTTCCCTCAGTTGTATCCATATTTCTTTGATTTCCTCTAAGGGAATATTGATAATAAAAACATTTCAAGGAGAAAAAAAAGTTCGTTAAATAGAAAATGCACTTCGCTATTTGGAGGTTATTTTACGAAGAAATTAGCAAAATGTTCTTGGTTCCAAAGAAAAGTTTCGCAAAATAGAGAAATTCGCAAAATAGGGGTTCGTTAAATAGAGGTTCGACTGTATTATGTATTTGATTTGTGTTTTGTTTTTGTGGCTTCCCGGAGCGAGAGTGGGATTCTTATATGTTCGCACCTTTTGGGTCTGTTATCGGTGAAGTTTGTCTGGCTGATGAGTCCTAAAGAGGACGAAACGGCCGTCCCAGACTCCTTCTTGGTGACAGTTCAAGGTACCAAAATCCTTTTGGTTCTTTTGTGCATTTTGTAGTTATAATTTTGTTAAAACTGGAGAACGTTTGGAAAAAAATTATCAACAAAATGTTTTGTTTTTTTTTTCTTTATTTGTGTAGCATTTTTTTTTTTTTTTTTGAAATTTTAAGTGAAATTACAATTGAAAAAATAGAAAATATTTCAAGGGATTTTTTTTTTAATCTTCTTTTTAATATCTGATTTTTACTATCTATGGATAACAGGCCATTATTTCAATACGTCATCTTGGTCTTCTCCACAGTTTTCTGCAAAATAAATAAATAAATATTAATAAATTAAAAGTCTCTGCTTTATCCATTTACAAATAAGTAATGTATTTTCTAACTTGTCTAGTTAAAGTAGATACGTAGGTTTAGAAAAAGGTAATGATGTTGCACTGCATGCCTTTCAGGTCCTGAATGCTTGGTAAGTTTAAGCTCCCAGCAATCCTGGACTAAGGGGACTAGTTGAGGTCGGATGGTCATTCCGACAGCCATTCACCTTTAAACCGCAAGTACAACTCCCTGTCCCCCCCCCCCTTTTGACAGAGGGCTAGGTAAACCCGTATGGAAGAGTATCAAAATCAGACCAAGTAAAGCTATTACCCAACAGGGCGGGTTTGAGCTAACACAATTACAAACTAGCGGCCATAGCCCGGACCCACCTGGCAGTCACTGTGACAGCAGGGAGAAACATGGGAGGCAGGACCCATCCACGCCTCACCAGGCGTGGACTCCGTCAATCTTGAGCCAAGAAATCCTATCGCAGGATTAACACGAAGAGTGCTAGGCCGATCCGCGTATCACCAGAAGCGGACCAGAAGAGTACCAACAGTAGAAAAATCCCTGACCAGCCCGATGAAATTGAAACCGGCTCCTTTAGTCCACAATCCAGCAACTAAATCACTGGGCTACCGGACCCACTATATGGGTTAGATAGGTTCACAAAATTTGGAAACTAACTTTCTCTTCAAACCGTAAAACTGAATATAACATTCGTAAATAACAAAATATTAACTTTATTTTTAATAGGCACGGCCTGTATAGTATCTTACGAAATTGTATAGTAATTCTCATATTTCTACATATTCATTATGTTCGATTATTAATGAATGTATTTGAATGAAGGACATATGACAGCAAGATCTATTTCAAATAAATTGAAAGCTATAGCAAAAACAATTCCTGTTAATCAGCGAACTGATTTTATTTCATTAAATATAGAAAAAATGTAAACTTCGATGAGGGATTTTCCTACTCCGGGTCAAATTCGTTCAGCAGTACTGTGACTCGGTCCCTTGACATTTCGTCAGAAGACATTTGAGAAAATTCTGTATTTTGTCAATGTCAATGTTTTGGAGCGGACGATTTAGTGAGGTGCCAAGACCTTGTAATGCGAAAGATCAAAGGATGGAAACAGGGAATGTTCTAGGATTTAGGGTAGGGGAGGGAATAGAGAAAGGGCAAGTTAAAAAGTGAGAGAGAAATGAATTGGCGTTTTTGTTTTAAAGTTATTTATTTTTAAGTTAAAAGAGTTTAACGTGCCGCAAAATAATTTTACATAAATAAAACAAGAAATGAATTCAGCACAAATTTAATCAAATTGCCTTTCTGGTTCGATTATCGGGAAGTAATCGGGAACAAATATTTATTTTTTCTCCCGGACTTTAGTTCCTTTCCACAAAAAAAAGAACGGAAGTAAAGTTAAACAAAAAATTAAATTAGTAAAATTAAAAAAAAATCATAAAAAATAAGTAAATAAATAAATGAATGAATAAATAAAAATTTTAAAGAAACATTAAAATGAATACGTAATATGCAGTATAGGTAACAACAATGATGCTATACAATATGTAATAATGACGATTGCCCACCATATTGTTTTTGCTGGGGAAACCCATGGTTTGAAACTTTTACAAAATAATAATACAGTGAAACCTCCACTAACGGACACTCCCGAAAAGCGGACACCTCCCAAGAGCGGACAATTTTGTAATCCCCAGTCCCTTAATATAGACGTTTCCATGTATTGACTTCCGATTAGCGGACACTCCCAATAACGGACAACATTCTGCAGAAAATGAACGATCTTGTGTTGCTTTTCAAAAGCAATAGAATCAGGCTACAGTAATACGTAGCGTCCAGAGGAAATTTTGAAATTATGGATCACGAACTCCAAAGAAAACACCAAACACATCAAAGTTCGGAAACGGAGACAAGTGCGATCGACTCTATTGTCTTCGATTGGTTTTGCGCTGCACGAGCAAAAAACATTCCCTTGAGTGGGCCATTATTACAAGAAAATGCGTTGGAAGCAATAGAGACTCTGAGGCCTTGCAAAGTTAAACTATTTAAATATTCATATTGAGAAGCATGTTTTCAATGAAAAAAAGAAATGTCAAACTCTGATTACTTTAGTTAATAAAATTAATTTTCTAATCCGTTTGTCTTACTTAAAATAATGACAAAATTCATCATCATCATCATCATTGTCCCTAGCTGGCGGGTGGTGGGGGTTTTCCTCTCAACCAGTACGCTGCTGTGGGTGCCTTTGAACATTGAACTTTGCGAATGATCTTCCTCCAATCATGGCGGTTTGCAGCAAGTACTTTGGCTTCGTCTAGTGATATGTGAAGGCTCTTCAAGTCTTCCTTGATGATTCCAATCCAAGTTTTCTTTTGGGCACTTCTCTGGGTTTTCCAATTGGTTGGTCGTTCTTTCCATAGAGCTTTGTTAGGAAGTCGAGCATTGTTCATACGACAAACGTGTCCAAACCACTGTAACCTTCTCTTCTGGATTTGTACTTGAATGGTTGCCTGATGATCACAACTGTCTCGAATGGATTCGTTTCTGATTCGATCTTTTACTGACACTCTCATTATTCGTCTCAGGCACCTCATCTGGAAAACTTCGAGTTTGTTGATGTCGGCTTTGAGGAGTGTCCAGGTCTCAGCGCCATAGAGAAGTATTGGAATTATTGATGTTCGGAAAATACGAATTTTCGTCTTCAGCGAGATGTTGTTTTTCTTCCAGAGACACCAGTTAAGGGAAGCGAAAGCAATTGTTGCTTGGCCTATTCTGCAGTTAATTTCAGACGTTGCTGTTGTTTTCTTTTCTTGAACAATGGAGCCGAGATATTTGAATTCAGAGACTTGTTGAATTAAATTTCCTTCTAAGTAGACATTTACTGGAGAACCATCGGTGACCATTGCCTTCGTTTTCTCAGTGTTGATTTGGAGGCCGTAGGAATGGGCAATGTAGGCAATGTTATTGACAATGTCAGTAGCATCGTCTTCAGATTCTGCGAAAATTGTGCAATCATCGGCGAACATAAGGTCCGTGATTGAGTTGTTTTGGTCGAAATGTACTCCTGGTCGGCCTCTGAAGGCCTTCCTCATGATCATGTCTATCACTATATTGAATAGCAAGGGGGACACCACATCGCCTTGGCGAACACCAGAGTTGATTTCAAAGCATTCAGAACTTTCATTCCCGACCTTTATCGAGCTGTTAGATCCCTTGTAAGTTTCTTGGAGAATTCTCGTTATCTTATCCGGAATGTGCTCAGATCTCAGCGAATTCCAAAGCGCCGGCCAATAAAGACTGTCGAATGCAGCTCTGAAATCAATAAAGACAACAATAACTTTCCTACCACACCTTGTCCATTCTTCCATCAATTGCCGAAGGGTAAAAATATGATCACAGCAGCTTCGACTCGGTCGAAAGCCAGCCTGTTGTTCTCGACTAGTTTGCTCTCGGTGGTCTTGAATTCTCTTTTGGATAGTTTTCATGAGGATCTTGCCAGTGGCCGAGAGAAGACTGATACCTCTATAATTACCACAGATACTTCTATCGCCCTTCTTATGGATAGGGATAATGACCGCTTGCTTCCACGGAGAAGGAATTTGCTCAGTGCGCCATATTTTAGTGATTAGCGTATGTATTCGTTCGAGTAGTACCTCACCTCCAGCTTTGATGCCTTCTGATGTGATCTGGTCTATTCCAGGTGCTTTGCCATTTTTCAGTGAGTTGATGGCAGCTCGAACTTCATCTAAGGATGGTTCTTCATCATTCATTGGATATAAAGGAGGATCAATGGGAGGGGGTTCCGCTGGCTGTCCTCTGGGAGGTTCATGGTTGTACAGATCACTGAAGTAACTTCTCCATCTCTTTAGTTTATCGTCAATGGATTTTACAAAGGTTCCATCTTCGTTTCTGATATTGTCACTTTTCAATCTTGTTTTACCACTGAGGCACTTGAGAGTTCGATAGACTTTGTTGTAATTGTTTCTACTGGCTGCCTCCTCAAGATTGCCCGCTATGCCGTTCCAGTAAGCTTCCCTTTCTGATCTCAACATCATTTCCGTTTCCCGGTTCAGCTTTCTATAGAGGTCACGATTGATTAGCTTCGCTTTCTTCCTCTGGTCAATCAAGTTGAGACAGTCATCTGAAATCCAAGATTGTGTTCTGCGGCGAGTAGTTGGACATAATGGCTTGGCGCATTCCAGAATAGTTTCTGAAATTTGTTTATTTAACTTATCTGGTTCCTCAAACTCCCTCAGTGCTGCAAAACGGTTAGATAGTGCGATTTGATAGTTCTCTTGTGAATTTATTAGAAGATGCTTCCAGTTAATTCGTGCTTGAGATCTTGATTTGTGGAACGTATGTTTTAAACGGAGCTTGACGACAGCTCTTACCATGTAGTGATCTGTCATGCAATCGGGACCTCTCATTGATCTTA
>JAFIDM010000007.1:13859380-13870665 GCA_023159025.1 Thereuonema tuberculata | reverse complement strand
CCTCACACATTGCATCACAGCCTCAGCACACTAGGACTTCATAAAAACACTTATGCACAACTCCAGAAGGCTGTAGTACTCAACACAACACGCATAGTTCGGAAATTTATGGACACAAGCACACATCCCTAACTATTCTTCCAAATTTTTTTTTTTTTTTTTTTTTTTTTTAATACACTTGGCAATATGTGCTTTGGTCCTTGACCCGCCATATTGTCTTAGCTGGGGAATCCCATGGTTTGAAACTTTTTCGTTATAATAATAATAATAATAAAGAAGAAAAAATATGGAGTATCTGCTTACATTAAGTTCAGTAATGTAAGTATAAATTTGGAGTAATATTGCTATCAACCTCACAGCACATAGTATAAGTGGCCTCTAGAATCGGTATTCAAACCTGACTTAAAAAAAAAGAAACATATTACAAAACCCAAACTAAAGAACAAACAGTAAAGTTACAGTAGTGGAATGAATAATTGAGGGAAGAAGACGGAAGAAAAGAAAAAAAAATAATAAAGAAGAGCAGGGTTGATATTACTAGCTCCCCAAGATTGGGTGCCACATGTGGTTGAAAATTCGTCTGTCTCCATTTGATGTCTTGGTTGTTTTCAGACTCCAGAGCGTCTCAAAAATGCTACTCTGAAGGTAATCTTGAATAGGTTGAATGATCGTGGCTTCTGTCCACAATGATATATAATATTACTGAGTTATTCCAATGCAGAATGAATGATTGGTTCACATCTTATGCCTTAGACTCCACTACGAGTCATATTATTGGTTCTTAATCTGGGAAGATATTGAGGAAATTGAGTGGTACTTAATATTTAGTAATAAATGACTGAAAACATTTTAATGGGTAATAAATTTAGACATACCCTATTTTCCAAAGTCTGGAAATAAAGTTTTGTTGACTAAGCTACATTCGAAAGTTGTGTAACACAAGGGTTCTTTCTTGTTCGGTGGATATTCTTGATCTGCGAATAAATTAGAATTATTTAGTTGTAGGAAACCATTACAATGTTGAAAAATAATAATTTTAATGTTCAAAATAATATATTTACAACATTCATTAAGGTTAAATTCACAATTGTTTTCATGTGGCTTTCTTGAGCTGTTACAGTTTGTATTAACATTTTTTTTCGACAGCAATACAAAGTAGATCAAAGAAGCAAAGATAGTATTAATATCATTGCAAAATATATTATAGTTTTTTATTTCAATTTTAAAAACTCAGTACTTATTATTAATTTTTAAGTTTTGAACACCAAACCTCAGGACCTAGGTTTAAATCTCATTAAAGCCCATTGCACATGGATCGGAAAATCGGTTGGTTGGATCCATGTGCAATGGGCCTAAGGGGAGCGCGTGAGACCAAAATTATCATATTGAAATGAAAAAAGGTAAGGTGAATGAGGGTGTTTAAATTGTGTTCCAACAATTTAAAAATAGGGTGATTCAGTCGAAAATTTACATTTTCAAAACACCCTCATTCACCTTACCTTTTTTTTTCATTTCAATATGATAATTTTGGTCTCAAACGTTCCCCTTAAGCCCATTACACATGAATCCGACCGATCGATTTTCGGATCCATATGCAATGGGCTTAAGGGAAGAATATTTTGTTGTTTTCTTTTCTGTTACGGTACCTCCGTCAGCGTCTATGTTGCTACGGAAGGCAACTGAAAAACACCACAATATCCTCTACAGTTCTGAAGAAGTGTGATAGTCGCCGAAGGATGTCGAAGCTAAAAATCTCCAGGATGATAAAACGTGCAGTTCGCTTAATGTTTCCTTTATATCGGATTGTTTTCTTTTTGCAAGAAAATAACAAAATGATTTTGAAATTACTGAAAAATCATTTGTTGTAAATTATTTCTATCAAATTCACATCGATTATGATCGTTGAAATTTTGTGATAAATAATTTTCCAAAATATATATTAACAAATGCAGACCTTCTGATCACATATGACATACCCGGGATAGCTGTTTCGCGGTCATCAGTAAGTCTTTTGAAACCCAGGTCCGTCCTACAGGGATACAAGAAACCAGTCGTAGACAAGATAGTGGGACCAAGATAGTGTGAAATCTCCACTCGTAAAACAAAAACAGTGGTCCTGACTGATGAGCAAAAATAAACCCGAACATATGTTCAAGATGTCACTTATAATGACAAGGTTTGCATTCTTTTCATTAAATAATACATTTCGTAAATACTTCGTATTTTTTTTTTAATTTATTGTCCACTTTGATTGCCTGAGTCAATGCTAGTATACGAACCAGATGTCTAACTACTACAGTTTAACATTCATCTTATGCGATGTACAATAAATATAGACCCAAACACACAATAATTCGTAAATAAAAAAGCAATTCGTATTTCAATACATAACCTGTTTCGGGGTATATTCCCCATCATCAGATGTAAAAGAAACAAACATAAAAGGCCTAAAAAAGATATAAAAAGATGTTCCTTTTGTTTCCATTATGTTTATATCTTTTTTATGTTTCTTTTACATCTGATGATGGGGAATATACCCCCCGAACCATGTTATGTATTGAAATATGAACTGCTTTTTTATTTACGAATTATTGTGTGTTTGGTCCTATGTTTATACTTACTATGTAGTTTGTTTTGTCTTAATTTTTTGGGGGTTGATTTACTTGCGTAGATTATCCAATTCGTCATTGTTGAATCAGATTTTTTTTTTGGGGGGGAAAAGCCCCTTTAACTTATTTGCAGCAATTAATTTTTCATTAACATTTATTAATTAACTTTTATTCCTTTCATCTTCATCTTCATCTTCACTACAATTGCGATTTTTCGCAGATTGGAATTACTCTATTTCTTCAGGCATTGGTCAGCCCATTCCGATACTTCTGGATGTCTAGATTCGAACCTTCTACTAATATTGCCTCAAGTTCAATCATAATCCAGATCCTCTAATAGAAATATTATATAATATTATAGTAACGATACCAAGATTTATAGTAGTAGCAAGTATTATAAACAGATTTGAATGTATTAATAAACAAAAGGCCAATAAACAAATTAATGATAGAAAATTTTAGGAAAATTTACGATAAGAAAAGTAAATTTCAATAGTAATTGTTAATAATATTTCAATATTATTTGAATATTATTTCATTTGTTGGTTTGTAAGAGTTTTTATTTCATGGATTTATTTTTGTTATTTACAATAACTTCATTGTTAATGGTGTAACGATTTGTTTGTAACAGTGTAATTGTAATAAGAAGTAAAAAAAAAGGCATAAAAACACACACAAATTAAGGTTCACTGAGCAATTTTTGGAAATTTTGTATCGGGAACCCAAGACGGAACCGTTTCGAGATTCCTATCTCTCATCAGTTGGGTTCGCCCAGTACTCAATAGTTCAGTGGAACCGAAAGAATCTTAATTTGTGTGCGTTTTTATGCTTTTTTTCTTATCAAATTGTCTTCCACGCATGTTAAATTTGTATATTATGTGTAATAAGAAGTGTTATAACCGTTATGGAGATTTTCAAATATAAGAGAGGCCTGAAGAAGCAGAGTAACTCCACTCTGCGAATTATCGCAATTGTAGTGAAGATTAAGATGAAAATGGAAGAAATAAACCTTAATTGATGGAATGTACGTTAATACAGTATTTGGTATGTTTGAGTAACATTGATTAATATTTTTTTAAACTAATTCGGATACATAATTCATTTCTTTAACTGGCTATCTAACTGCGTAATTATTGTCAAGAATATATAATAAAATAATGTTATTAGAAATCTTGCATTACAGTTATCTATTTGCCGAACTACTTCTAGGAGATACTAACGAATTTGTTACTTTCAATATACAGTATATTGGTATGAATAAACGTTTCTTTATCTACAGATTTCTTCCTAAAGACGTTAATGTTGAGAAATATGGCAATACATTCTAATATCTAAGCTTCAAAAATGTGTAATTCAAACCTTCAGCTTTAATCTTTTATTCTAGATATAATTCAGTAACCCTTTCCAACCAAAAAAAAAACAGTAAATCTAGTCGGGTTCTAGAGTTTACTAGAATAATTGAGATTATTTTTACGTCTTTGCAAATCACAATTTAGTCAATTCGCAGCTAAAATTTCAGGCATTTTTGGAAAGTTTTGTAGAAAGTTTTAAAAAAATGGAAAATGAGTAAATTGCGTAACGATTCCATGATTTGTAACCTTACCATTCACTGGTTTGTTGTCAACTGAAGGTACAATGTTAAATACTGCCATTAAAACAATACTTAAAATAATTCCTTTGAGGATCATTTTAGGAAAGTTTTAGTTTTGAAGAACTAATGAAGCGATGTCTCGTCGGTGTTCCTGAAATTTAAACTGCAAAAGTTTCCGGATCTTAATTAAATACCGTTTATTTGAAGCCGATTTCGAAAACAATCAGGATGCGAATATTTTAATGTGAAAATCTGTCTAAAATTGAAGATTAATCTTTTCAATAAATAAAACCTTTTTGTAAATTATTTAATTATTTATTTCACTCTTTAATAAAAGGATTTTTAAAATTTGTCATTCAAATTTTGTCAAGTGTTTGTGATGGAGAATTCAAAAGTGATTATAGGTGAAGATTAGTTTAAAGAGTTCCCAAGTAAGGACATACGGTATCTTTTTCTTTTTTTCTTCCTTTGAAGAAAACAAATTGTTTTTAATGAAAACGGTTAAAACTATTTCACTGCTTATGGAGACGGTGTTTTCTATATAATAAGTGCTCTTGATAACATGGGCCCATAACCAGTGTGTGAAAAGATAGAAAAGAAATTTCTGGTTCCTTTTTCACGAGCTTTTTTATCCGCACAGAAGCGGTATATCATATCCCAGCAGCTTGAATTTAAAAGACCAGAGAAACACCTTTAAATATTGCTTTAGTTATACTTATCGCTGATGAAATTTTAATAGTGAAAGACCTGTATCCATTTGCGTCGTCAGGTAAGGTAAATAGTTAAATGTTACTTAACCTGAAAGTTGAATAGTAAGACCCTTTCAACTTGATCCCTTTCCCACCAGCAGCCAGGAATAAACCATTCCCATAAACTACAAAGAGTTTGATCTCCCCTAAAAGTTACGAACAAGATTTGTGAATCAGAAAAACTATAAATTGCAATTCATTTGCTCGATTCTGATTCGTAGTGAACAAGTACCGATATCAATTGCTGAAATAAATAGTTATATTTCTGAAATATAGGAGATTTATAAATACAAATATAGTCCTACCACGATATCTTGACGATTGGAAAAACTCCAGAGCCCAATGACGTCAGCACTAGCCTCTCTCAGAGGTTTCGAAGAATGTTATGTTACAGCTATAAAACAAACAAAAATGTTGTACTGATGTTTAAAGGAAATATTATACTAGGCTATTAGTTATAGGTTGACTAGTTGTAATATAACATTTAACTGTAATTTTAGTTTTCTGTATTTCTTTCAAATGTGTGTTTTTAAAACCCTTTGAGGCGCGCTTGTTTATGATTGGCTATCATAATCACGTGGGCTCCTTCCGATCATCAAGATATCGTGGTCGGACTTTAATTAGAACATCACACTCTTTGCTTAAAGCTTTAACCAAAAACATGTTTTCAGTTTGCCACAACTACATGTATTAAACAATTTCTTCAAGAGGTTCTGTTTTAATTACGAAGCTGATTGTTTGATTGACTGTGATGAATGTGGGTGGCAGAGAAGCCAAGCACCGCGACCTGTAGGTCTATTGTACTATCCCACGGAAATAAGGACAGATGGAGAGAAAGACTGAGAAAGTATGGTGGGAGAAGTGCAGGGCAAATGGGAGAACCCCGAGAAAACTTCCCAGGACAGATTGTCCACCATCACGAAAACCACGTGAGAATAATTACGAAGCTAGTAGGCCAATAAAACGTTATTGTATATTTCACTCTACAAAAGCATTGCCCAATTTTTCAAGTGGTCTTCTTAATAAGGGGATATCCTTATACTTTAGTACTGTTACCTTACGTTATGTTATGTTTTGTACTGAATGTGGGTGGCAGAGAAGCCAAGCACTGCGACCGGAGGTCTATTGTACTATCCCACAGGAAATAAGGACAGATGGAGAGAAAGACTGAGAAAGTATGGTGTGAGAAGTGCAGGGGAAACGGGAGAACCCCGAGAAAACCTGCCCAGCGCGGATTGTCCACCATCACGAAACCCACATGAGAACCGAACCCCGGTACTCAGAGGTGACTGTTACCTTACTTTCTTAATTTACTTCTCTACATTTCCTCTGTGAATGCTAAAATTTAGCCCCTTTTTAATGGAAAGGCCTTAAAAATACATTAAACCATTCAATCCTTCTAGAGTCGATGTCAATTCCTGCAGTGCTTCATTGAAGTTAAACTTTTCTTCTTGTCTATCAGAAAATTCTAGTTTGAGCTTCATGGAATGATAGACAAATTGAAGGAATTTTTCTTTTGCTTACACGAATTTCTTGATATATACAGGGTGATTCCAAAAGGTGGTCAAGAATCTAACCTTAGGTTCTACTCATGAAACCAAACAAAAAAAGTTTCGGTAAACAAGGATTCGGAAATGAATAGTTTTCGAGAAAAACGTCTTGTACCATTATTCAATGTAGGTGTGTTTGTTTCTTGTTGTGTTGTTGGCACAGTATGATGCGAGAAAACGTATTGCAAATAGTCATAAATGAAACACAAATAAGCAAAATACGGAACAAATGACCTAATAAATGCTGTTGTAAATCAAAAACAAACAATTAATGAAAATTAATAGTTTTCGCGCAAAACATAATTGCAGTAAACATTGTATTGTTATAAGAGTCAACGCAAATAATGGAAACGATTTGGAATTCATCATAATAAATGCCAACAAAACAAAACAATGAATATTTGCATTAGGTTTTCTCGCATCATACTGTGCAACAACAGAAAATAAGAAACAAGCACACCTATATTAATACAATACGTTTTTCTCGAAAACTATTCATTTCCGAGCCCATGTTTATAGGAACTTTTTTTTGCTTCTCATGAGTAGAACCTACGGCTCAATTTTTGACTCACCTTTTGGAATCACCCTGTATAAACACAGCCTTGCAATAAGAAATCTAATTTCAGTCTTGAATTATAAATATTTTATTATAATACAGTATTACTGCAAAAATACTATTAAGTGCAGTTACAATTAAAACAATAATTGTTACAAAAGATTTGTTGCGTTACTATAAACTATTTTAACTTATTTTCCTTCTACAAAATAGTTGAATTTTGAAAAGAGTTTGTGTTTTAATTATCACAAGTGAAATTTGACGTAAACCTTCTACATTTATTTTTTTTAAAGCATCTCGAATACAAACTATTTCTACTTTTATTGTGATGATTTATTATCTTATTTTAAATTTTCCTAAATTCTAGTGGGATAATGCTATCATCTTTATGAAGTTTGGACTCCAAGGCTAATCTTTTATATTCGTCTTTAACATTGTAAATCAAGTGTACTACTGGGTCTGGGTTATGATCTTGTTCGAGACAATGATCTGCCCATTCTGAAATGTTTTTACTTTCACTCCGATATGCACGGATGTGTTCCTATACCCGTTCTAAAGCTGACCTCCCTGTACTTCCTGTATACATACCCCCACAATCTCTACACTCTAAAGCGTACACTACATCCATATTTTGTAATGATGGTTTTAACCTTTATAGTATGTCTTTATTCGAAATAAAAACCTTTCATGTGTCTGTAATCTACCAAATTTGTTGATAATAATCAACAAAGTAATGTTTATAAATATTATCTGGAAAAGAGATCTGCGAGACTTCGGCATGCCTCCCAGTAAGAAAAGGTCCACAAAGATCCACAAATTATTAACTAATTTCTGAATATTTTCTGTTTATATCAATCACAACAATATCTACAAGAATCTGAAGTTTACAAAATCAAAAAATTGAATTTTTCTTTAACGTCCTTTTCAGGATTATAAGATTACATTAATTTATAATGCTGTCAAACATACAATAATTAAAAATTGCTCGTTTTAAAATTCAGTAAACATGAAATAAGACAGACAGATTTTAATTTAGAAATAAATATAATTATAAATAAAACATTCCTTACTTCATTAAAACACAGTGTCAATATATGGTAATATTAGCACTCAGAACTATAAAATAAATTCAAGAAAGTTAAATTCAGGATTTTTGTAATGATTGTATGCTATTTTTTTTTTAAATACCTGTGAATGTGGCTACTATTGATAGTGAATGATACTGGTAAAAAATACATTTGCCAAAAAGATACGTTTACAGACAACAGCATTTGGCACCTACGTGAATTACATTTTCAAAACAAAAATATTCATGTTTGGCACGAATAATAACAAAATAATTCGAATAAATGATTCTTCAAAATAATCTAACCTGTGATCATCTAAATAATTAACAGTAAACTACCAAAATAAATAGTTTACTTATTGTTTTCATATCTTATTATTCATTTAAATCAAATTAATTCATGGTAAGTTCATTAAAATTAATATAATTTTAAAGGTATTTTTTCCCCAAAAAAATCCCGTAATTCAAAATAACAATTAAAATAAAATATAAAATTCTAATTAAATAAGTAAAAAAAAGTGAACAAGTTTTATAACTATTTATAATCTTTAAATTATTAGAACTATTATAAGTATATTTTATTCAATATAATTGCTAATTTTTTTAATAACAAGTACATGGGATCAATTTAGATTATTTTTTTATTATTATTTTACGAACTTTGGTAACCTAACCAATGTTTTTTCTACCATCAGTTTCTTACTTCCTAATCTACATAACATGGCAATAATGTAATATTAAAACTATACAAAATGAAATTACACTTTTTATACATTGATTATAATTAAGCAATTACTGCACAGGTGCACAACATCTGACGGTTTCATTCTGGGCACTGCTTGAACCAAAACCCGAAAACAATGAACCCAAACCCGAAAACAATGAACCCAAACCCGAGGGACCCAAAACCCTGATACCATTGCAGCACTTGTGTTTTCTGGAAGCCGTACAATTAGCATCGGAAGTACAGAAACCCGAAGAGCAGTAAGTTCGTTGAGGTAGAGCACAAATACCGGGTTTGCCTAAAAGTATTAAATTTAGAAAATAAAAATTAATTGTAAGTTCAAAAAAACAACAACAATGTAAAGCTTAATATAAAATTGTTAGAATTTCGTACAACGCTTTATACTGTTGGTAGGATTTTTTTAGATTTGATCTGATTTTTTGTAACAATGCTTAATTTCAGAATTGAATTTCAAGCGTGTCATGATACGATGTTTCAAAAACAATTTTTCCTACAAAGGTAAAGTCTGGTTTAGGTTTTTAAGGGAAGGCGAAAGTTAGTTTCGACGATTTGGAAGTCTAAAGTTCAAATCGTTCTGTAAGTGTTAAAATTAAAAATCTCAAAATTTAAAATATGACAGTTTAAATATGAATCATACTATTAATAGGCAAAAATTGTACGGATATTTGTAAATTTGTAAGCAGAATCGGAGAAATAACCAATCACAGTGCAGCGTTGGAATACGTCAGTCGTGACGTCACGCCCATTTGTAAACATGGCGCTCTACTATTCGCCCCACTTCAGCCCGACGAAGCGCGATTACACAATTATTATCAGCGTATTGAGATTTTCTTCCACACATAAATGAAGTTTATACTGAAATGCATGAAGGTCATGCGTCAAAATTTATCAGATCGTTTGTAAAACCTCGGTTTCTACACAATTTCGGCTGTTACCCGATTGAACTCTGGGATAGCCGCTTGCTCACTGTGCTATCGTTGTTGCGCAGGGAGGATTATTGGTATTGGCTGTTGGACATTCGTTATTGTCATTGTTGAAACTGGTAAATCAATTTTTTTATTTTGTTTTTTATTTCAAAAATTTGACGGTATTTCAAAAATGTGGAATTTGTTTTACTTCCGTGAATATTTCACGTGTCTTCCTAGTGAATCATATTGTCCTATTCTTGATTTTTATGTGATAACTAAATTAATTATATTTAAGCTCAAAACCGACTAGTTTTTCGAAATAATTTACATTCTATTAAATTATTTTAGCTTCATAAAGCTCCCATTTCTGATTCTATTAATTAAATAAAGTAATAATTTAATCATTGAATTCAAAATTTCCCTTACTTTCGCAATAGTTGAATTGAAAATGAAAATAAAAGCCATAAATTTGATAGTTTGGATTTATGATTTTGTTTTTTTTTAAATTCAGCTATTGGAAAAGTAATGGAAATTTTGAATTCAATGATTAAATTATTACTTTTTTTACTGAGAACCGTGCTGAATTCAAATTAAAAATAGCCTACCTTGTATAAGCACAAACTAAGTGTGAATTAGACATGAACCAAACCACAACGTTTCTGACCTTCTACTGTATAAGGTCCATTTTCAAGTGTGAGAAATAAAAACTAATGTAAACTTCGTTCAGTACTGAAGTCGTTACATTTTGAAAAAGGTATTTGAAGATACAAACGGACGCGGAGGTGATACCCCTAGTGACTAAAATGGAAACTACATAACAAAAGCGCTTGTACTGCGGGTTTTTTTTTTTAAATATATTATTATTATAAATTGAAATATACTTTAAGTTAAAAATTTATTTACCCTAATTTACAATCAAAGGCCATATTCCAAAACGTTTGTCGTGGATAAGTCTTGATAAGACTTTCAAAAAGCTATAACCGTGCCAGATTCATAAAATTTGCGCAGATATTCATTCAGGTTCGTTCTATAAAGTTAGGCCCATCATTAACTGCAAGGGAAGGGCCGTCATGACTATTTCAAAGCTCGTTGAGAAAAAAATGGTCACATTACATTATCATTCCAAATATAGCATTAAAGATCGTAAACCGTTTCTTGATTTTCTTCAAACGAACTCAACAGTTCCCAATACAAAAATGGTGTCACTGGACGTTGTAAACTTGTACACCTCTCTGACGCAAAATCTAATTATGCGTGCTATACAACATGCCATTGAATATGATGTTGAGATCCAACAGGGTAAAAAATTTTTTAATCTTGGGAATAAGGCGATGTTAGTTGCTTTGCTTTTTAAGATGCAATTTTTTACATTTGATTCCAGATTTTACTTACAAACATCCGGGGTGTTCATGGGGTTACCGTCTTCGGCTATATTCGCCGAGTGTGTCATGGGATATATCGAAGCCCAGGTATTTTCCATTGAAAATGTCTACAATAATGTTCACTATTTC
>JAFIDM010000007.1:13837996-13858980 GCA_023159025.1 Thereuonema tuberculata | reverse complement strand
AGTAGAAGGTCAGAAACGTTGTGGTTTGGTTCATGTCTAATTCACACCTAGTTCGTGCTTATACAAGGTAGGCTATTTTTAATTATTACTTTATTTATTCATAGAATCGGAAATGGGAACTTTTTCAAGCTAAAATAATTTAATAGAATGCTATTCTTTCGAAAAATTAGCTGGTTTTGAGCTTAAATGTAATTAATTCTGTTATCATTTAAAAATCAAGAATCGGAGAATATAATTCATTCATACTTAAACTTTCATATTTTAAAATTTTCAGATTTTTCGTTGTATTTTAAAACTTTCAGAACGATTTGAATTTAGACCTTCAAACTAACTTTCGCCTCCCCTTAAGGCAGGGCATCGAACCGGAACTGAACCGAAAACCGGAACCGAAAAAAACCGATATATTTGGTCGGAGTGGAGCTGAACCCGAACCGAAAAATTTTAACTTGTTGAACCCGAACCTAAACCGAAAACCATATTTATTTCACTCCTTCATTTCGGTTCGCCCATATACAAAACTGAAATGTAGCCTAAATTTCTCTTAGAAGTATGGCAATAGATTGATTGTAATTTTCGAAAACATAACATATAAAAATAATATTGTATTTATAAAAAAAAAAATTGTAAATTACGAAATTATTCCCAAATATCCAAATTAAACTTTTTCAGAATTAAAAAAATATTCTATGTTGTAAATTTACTGCAAAACTGATATTTATTTGTTGATATTGTTATTCCATTAATTCAAATTAATTTACTAACAAAGTAACTTCTCGAACCTTGTTATGGCCAATTTTTTTAATGAAACTTTGCAGGATTAAGATATAGTTTCACTTAATTAAAATTACCAAAATCTTAGGTGCAGAATCGGAAAAAAAAAAACAAAAAACAAACCAAACCGCATTGGCTGTTCCCTTCTGTGAATATACTCCCTACTTATATCCGTAAAATCTGTGTAAATATATGGCTTCGCGCAAAAAAATTCAACTGTTATGTTGAATTAATTACGGATTTATTTCATTAAATAATCCGTAATAAACTCATTAACAAAAAAATCGACGCACCTAGAAGGAGTTGTGCGATGGAGACAAAATTGGTGGAGAGGAAGATTATGTACAGAATAGAAAATGATTAAAATTTCAGACAAATTGAATGATTTATTTCAGAGTTACAGAGTTACAAAGTAACGAGCTCAATAAGGTGTTGACCCACCTCTACCCTGAATGCAAGCTGCCACACGACGTGGCATAGAGTGATAAAGCTCCCTGATGGTCTCCTGCGGTATTTTTTGCCAAATTTGCTCCAATTGTCAGGCTAAGTCTTCAACATTCCCTGGTGGATGCAGTCGCCTTCCCATCATATCCCAGACATGCTCGATTGGAGAGAGATCTGGGGATCTGGCTGGCCAAGGAAGTGTTTCACAAGCAGCAAGACAGGTCATAGTAACAGGTGCCGTATGTGGTCTGGCATTATCTTGCTGAAAAATAAGGCCAGGGTACTGCAAAAGGAAGGTTAGCAAAACAGGTCTCAGAATGTCGTCGATGTACCACTGTGCTGCAAGCGTGCCGCTAATGACGATCAAAGGGGTCCGGCTATCAAGGGAAATGGCACCCCAGACCAAAACTCCTGGTTGAGGGCCTGTGTGGCGTGCAATAGTGAAAGCAGGATCGGCACGTTGCCCTGGGCGTCTCCAGAGACGTCTGCGGTAATCGTCAGGACACAGTTGGAAGCGGGATTCGTCGCTAAACACTATACGTCCCCAGTCAGCATCATTCCAACCAAATCGAGCCAAGCCCCACTGTAATCTGGCCCGACGGTGTGCAGGCGTGAGTGGCAGGTGGCGTAGCGGTGGGGTACGAACGTAGATGACGCTCTCTCAGCCATCTGTGAATGGTCATGGTGGACACTCGTGTGCGGGTCGCATGTCTGATGGTTGATAACGATGATTCAGGCGCTGTGACAGCTGATCTGACAATTACTCTGTCCTCCCGCTCTGCTGTGGCCCTAGGTCGACCGCTGCCTTCATGACGCTGAAATCTGCCATTGTCCACCCATTCCTGCCAGCATCTTCTAATCGCCGCATCACTTCGACCCATATGATGAGCGATTCTCCGATTCGCCCAACCTGCCTCTTTCAATCAAATGATACGACCTCTTTCAAACTCTGACAGTTGCACGTAATGAGCTTGAATCCTGCGGCGAGGCATTTTTTCAGTCGTTGAAAGGTATCCTAACTCGCAATGCATCAGAAATTTTGACCATCAGATTGATAATCGCTTCTTATATACTCCTGAATGCGCATTTCCGATGCGCTGTAGCTCTCGCTATTCATTCATGGGACACCAAAGTTTAATCATTTGCATGGGTGGTCCCAATGTCTTTGCATACGAAATTTCATTACAATCCGACAACTCCTTCTAGGAGCGTCTTTTTTTTTTGGTAATGAGTGTATTTTTCAAATTTTTATATAACATTTCGTCATGATAAATTTTATTTACTTCTAAAGTTTGAATTGACATTTTACAAAAATAATAAACAATATATCAAGGAAATGTAAGTTTCTATATTATTTTAAATTTTCTAACTGAAATTTTTTTGTCCCATATCACACAAAAGGAATTCAATTTTTAGATAAATATAATTTAAAGGTTTCATTTCTATATATAATTTAATCCTTAATTTTAAATATTCAATTTAAATTATTTATTTTCATTGATGATTCTTAATATTGTATTTTTCAAGTGAATGTTCTTTCTAATTTTAAAATTAAGTTGTCCGTAAAGTTTCCTAAAGATTTTAGAAACCGGTTCGAACCGGTTTGAACCGGTTCATTGACGGCTGCCGGAGCGAAACCGAAACCGAACCGAAATTTTGAGTTTTCAGTGAACCGGAACGAAAACCGGAGCGAAAATTATTATGGTTCGATGCCCTGCCTTAAGGACAGATACTTATTGAGTTGAGTACAAACGGGATCTTTAGGTAAAAACTAAGAATCTCAAAATTGTTGATTTTACACATTATTTTGTGTACTAATTGTGTACTAATTCAAAACCTAGCTATTTTAAATAAGGCAAAACAATTTATTTCATAGTGTACACGAAACCATAACGAACATGTTTCGCTTGCTACAAATAATGATTAAAAGATAAAATAAGAAGAAAGAATTACAAAACAAAAAAATCAAAATAATATAAAGAAGAAGCAGGGCAGTGACCAGGATTCGAACCTAGATTATTGCGGCCACTGTACGATAACGGTTGTGAACATAAGATTAATAAAACCATTCGTGAAGTCATTCCATACAAAAACATAAATTGAAAGCCTCTTAATGTAATCATGTTTTTTTTTTTTATTATTTATTCTTTTTGAGTGGGATGGACTCAGGAATTTCTTATATGAATGTTAAAGGAGTTAAAGGATGCCAGGACAGGCCTATGCAGGCCCAAGGGCACGCGGGAGGTAAGGCTCCCTGCGTTTCTTGACCAATGGGACTAGGTTGAGTTCGGGAGGTCAGCCCGACGCCCGCCCGCCTTTAACTCCCGGGAAAGAAACCCGGTACCCATTCTACAGAGGGCTGGGTAGGCCCTAGGACCCGTTTGGAGGAGAATGGAGCGTGGAAAAATTCCCGCTCTCCGCCAAGACCGGGAATCGAACCCGCTACCTCCAACCAGCAGCCAAGCGCCCTTACCCACTCGGCTATCGGGCCCACATTATATGAATGTACACACGTTAAATTTGAACTGTGAATAAAACAACTCAAAAGGCAAGTAAGATCCCGAAAATACTCTTTCTCCAAAGTATAAGACCGCAACACAAGGGATAGCAAATCGAAATTCGTATTTTTCCCCATATCTGCAAGTTACAAGGGTTTCAATAAGGTATCACTCATGTCTGTGCAACTCGTAGTTGGCATGTAAAGGTGATGACAGACCGACAGAATGGACGTAAAAGCTTCCTCCCTTACACTTTTTCCTCCCGTAAAAACTCCCGGGGTCACTAAAAACTGAAACTATTTATAAATAAGATTATGAAATATAGTTCTTCAATGTGTTATTAAATGTAATATCTTGACAGAAGTTACACCTAGAGGAGCCGAGTCTCATTCCACGTCGTTCTCATCTACTGATATAAAAAGAAAAGTCCTGACTCATCAACACCCAGCCCAAATCCTTGGATCTAGAAAGCTGAAATGTTGCACAGAGGTATCCTTTATGATGTAGACAAGGAAAGGCCGGATTTTTCGAAATTTCCACGGGATAGGGAATAAACAGGATTTATATTTTCGCTTTAAAGTTGCCTTACCGATATATAGGTGTGTGGCGCCAACCCGCAATACATCTGAGTTATCCGGAGAAGGTCACAACGGGCTGGGAACTCGTATATTTTCCGATCTCATTATTAATTTGCTAAATAAATAAAGTTGTTTGTTTGTTTGTTTTTTTATGCTATGTATGCAAGGGTTCCGGAGTGAAGCTACGGTACCCCGCTAATAATAAATAATGATAAACTATATAGAAGTAAATTTAAAATGTTCTATAATTATCGTTTGCTCTATTACTTAGATGTTATATAGGTATTCGAAAGTGGGCAAGCAACCATATTCCTTTAATTAAATGTAAATTAAGATTTTTTTCTGTCTTAATTTTAATTATTAAGAAAAGAGCTATTTTTTTTAAAAAAAATTCAGATTTCGTTCTAACAGATTTACCAACTTACAAATTATTCTGAATTGTTCTACATTATTTTCCTTAAAATAATTATAAAATTTTCTTGTAAATCTATTCAGTCTTCAAAATGTTAAAGACCCTTTTCTTTTAGAATTATTAAAAAATTAATGAAGGGTTTCAAGAAATTATTATTGATCTTCTGAGTTAAATACAGTAGACACCCTCTTAACCGGACTTCGTTTAACCGGATCTCCGCTTTAATCGACCGATTTATTTTTTTTTTCTTTAAAATGTAAAAAATAGCAAAAAATAAAAAAAGCACGTGTTTCGTTATTTAGTATGGGTATCGCACGTATTTCAGATACAACGTATCCAATACAGATGCAAGGGGTGGAAAGAAAGTTGATAAAAAAATGGCGAAACTATGCGGCAAGTGGCCGAACTTCTAGGCTTCAACAAAAAAAGGTTACTCACTTTTTTAATGATATGTAACTTACAATACTTTAATACATTGAATAGAATGACGCAATATTTTAATTGTATACTTATTTAAAAGACAAATTTATCCGAACTTTAATTTGTTTCACTTCTCCGGTTTAACCAGATTTTCGCTTAACCGGTTTACCCTCGGTCCCATTTAAGCCGGAATCAATATGTATATGGTAGAAAGCAAAAAGTAGAATTGTCCTTACCTGTAGCAACTGTGGTTGTATTGGTGCTTGATGTCGTAGTTGGATTGGTTGCCTCAGTGGCGGTGGTGGTTGCCTCTTGGCTATTAACTGTTGTTACTAAGCATAAAATAACCAGACACAGCTGAAGACCAATCATTTTTAAATTCCAGTACTCTAATTAAAAGAATGATAGAATGTTAGTCTTAAGTAAAATAATAAAACATATCTGCTATTTTTGTAATCTTTCTTATATAGTAGTGAAGTAGACTCGCATACTTTATACACTTTATTGAATTCTAAGTACTTAAATAAATAATCTAGTGTACAAGCTGGGCATTTTAAAGTAACATTTTAGAAATTACAAATTTTTGTTTCGGTTTAAGAACTAATGGCGCTTTTCTTATGGTATTTTTATGGCTTTATCCAAATTTTTAAAAACAAATAATTCTTATAAAATTTACAGTTTTAAGTGTTGAAAATATGATTGTACACTTCTACATGGATTTCTACGTGGGCATACAAAACTTCGCTTTTCTAGCTGCTGTAGATTTTGAATAAAACGGTTCACAAAATGGGATCTAATTGGGGAAAAAGAGACTCGCTTCGCTCGTCTAAACAATATATTTCTAATAAAAAAATTCTCCTATATTTAAATATAAAATACATGTAATACTTTTTTAAGTATACAAATTATTATGGAAATTGTTTTTAAGTATTCTAGATACAGATAGTGTAAAGATATTTCATTATTAGAAATATTTTTTTCCTACGATCCTTTGAGGAAATGCTATACTATTCAGATCTAATTTTGCTTTTTTGCCATTAAGATTGTAGCATTCGATTCTGACATCTTGAGGTAATCGAGTAAAAACTAAACTACATTCCAAATAATAAAAAGTTTAAACTCTTTGGACACTAACTAGCTCATTTACAGTATGAGTTTTTTCAGCTAACTATTGAAATAGCATACTTATAGTCCAACAGACGGTTCTTGACGATCTCGTTTGCATGAGAATTACGGAAAACACGAGATCTGGCCACTAGCCTCTTCAGGAGGTGTCAAGGAATTTAGTACTTTGAATGTCTGTCACTAGGAAAATGCCACCTGATGAATTTAATGTTTGTTTATTGACTGTTTTCAATTTATGAAAAGTATATTAAAATGTAGCAAAAGTCTCATGCATTTCCCCTTATTATAATTCATTTAAATATTTCAATTAAATATAAACATAAATATATATTCATGCATTTTTTATTTGTTTTTGATTTTTGTGATTATCAAATAAAATAAATGAGAAATCCGGAGTAGAATTAAATTTGGTGACGAGTAAAAGAGGGTTATTTAACATTATTGTCTATGAGACTTTGTCGGGACCAAAGGAAAACGACGACTTAAACGGAGTGACGACTTATCCGGGTGACGACTTAACGAGGTTTTACTGTAATTTCGAATTCTGTACTTGGCTCCATTTTGTAAAAATATATCTTTTAGATATTTCTCCGACCCTTTCATTTTATTATATATTATACATTGGAATTATGCACTATGACTGCTGTTCTCAAAGTACTATCAGAGGAATCGTCCAAGGGAGTCAATAAGCCTTCTTTCCCGCGCCGCTTGCTTTGTCGACGTATCCTGGTGATGGAGGCTTTGGATATACCGGTTGCTTCAGCTACTCTTGTCTTGAACTCTTTCTAAAGGAATGAGAGGTTCTCCATTAATTAATTCCCTCCGAAAATATTCTTCAACTGGTAATTTTATTTTCCGTGCGATGCTTCGTATAGCACTGTTTCTCGACATTTTGTGAGAAGACTTGGATAGAGGCTATTCTCGCGTAAATTACGTGAAATCGCGAAAACACGAGATCGTCAAGAACCGTCTGTTAGACTATAATTTTGTATTGTTAACTTATTTATTTTGATTATTTTAATACTTAGAAAATTGTAAAATTTATAATTGCCTTATCTAGTTAATATAATATTATATTATATAACTTCACAATAGTCCCCATCTTCAGCTTCAAACAATTAATAATAATAATAATAATAATAATTTATTTTTTTTATTAACATAGATAGATAAGCTCAGTACAGTCCCGTTAGGGAAGTGTCCTTATCAAGTGTCAAGTGTCCTTATTAATTATATATTTTTTTTTTTCTTACAATATATATTTGAACAATATACAATTGAAAAATATTTAACTTACAAGTCTACAAGATTGTATAAAAAAGAAAAATCAAATAATTGACTATAGAGAATTTAAATATACAATTATATGATTACTTATGACTATTGAAGGTATTCTTCGAAACAATTTAACATGCTTAAAATATATTAGTACTTATATTAGTTTTACAAATAGTACCATAAGAAAACACATCTAAATAATAATAATAATAATCAATACAATTTTGAAAATGGTTGTAATAGTGAGAGAATAGCATTAGCTTACAGAAAACGATTATAATGGAATTAAATCATGAAGTTTTACTTAATATTTTGGAAAACGCAATAAAATTTTGTATTTTGGCCTAAAGAAATGAACTGTTTTCTCTTTAATTTATCGTTAGGAAGAGTTAAATTTCTATTCTGAACAAATTTAAAAAAAAATAAGTCTTACCTGAAAGTGTTTCTCTGATGCTTCAAGGAGCAGAATCAAAATGTTGGAATGGCTTCTGGACACCTAAATATATCACGGTGTGAACGACAAATGCTAAGTCCATCACGATGACATTACTTCCTGAATAAGCATGAGACATTGAAGTTTTCGATTCGCTATGATTTCCTTTGGAATATGTATCATCACGGGAATTCTGTAAAATAGGTTTCAGTGAAACTGAAGAGTAGGTAATAAAACAGGAATGTATCAGAACTCAGGATGTACCAGCAGAATTGTCACCAGCAAGATAGGTCATAAAACCTTGTTAAAAGTTGATGTGGAATTTGAATCAATCAAATCAATCTGTCAAATAGTGACATAAAGTAAAAAGCCGGGAAGAGAAACTGGAACTAAATGTTTCAGATCTATTCAGTGTTTTTGAATTGGTAAAGTTCAGGGACTGAGCTATATTTTAATTCAGTAATTTCAATTTCTAAACATGTTTTATCTAGAATTAAAGTATCTTCACAACAATTGAATATAAAATATTTAATTCAAACGAATTTTTGGGAAGGATTTTGTGTCTTTCCTTTTTCAAGCCATAATCGTAAACAAAATAGGATATGAGAACATGAAATTCGGTTAACAGTATATAACATACGAACAAAACGAGCTTTGTTTTCATTACGAAATCATCAATATAATATTGTCAATGTTAACAAATACTAAAACCTCAAACCGAATAATTAATAAGCTATTTCCTCAATTTTGTTGGGTTTTAAATTAAACAAATCCTTAGCTAGACTGACGAATTTTTCATCGATCCCAACGCCCTCATTTTATTTAAATTCCTAACTCTTCTATTTCTAAATAAAATACATTCCATTATCTTTCTAGTTGCAGTATTTTTTGATGTCCACAATTTAAGCAGTGTTCAGCTATCGCTGATATATCAGTTTTATTTTGTTTTACATAATTACTGTGTTCAATTATAGGTTCTCGTATCGTTCTTTAACTCTCTCCTAAATAGTTTTCTACAATTTTCAATTATTATTTTTAATAACATGACTATTAAAAGAGAGGAATTGAAAAGTAAGTATGGAACTTATAATTATAATTTCATGATTCAACATCAATGTTTTATCTATTTATTTTAATAACTGAATTTAAAGTTGCTCTGAATTATCTATATATCGTCAGAACATTAGTTATAATAATATTTTATTTCCTTGTAAAAACTACTACATAAATGCATTCTCTCTGACATAATAATCATTAAAAAAAAAAAGAATTGGTTCTTCTGAAAATTATTTTGCTTTGTAAAAGCAACTAAGAATTATACTCTGTGATAAAAATCTTAATAGCATTCTTCCTCCTCCAACGAAATAGACATTATATTAATAATTTTTGCCCTTCATACATTCAGATGATGCAGATTTCTAACGACTTTTGAAAACATTTCTCTAGGCTTGTAAAATGCAGTAGGTAATAAACTCTTTACAAGGAATCTATAGGCAATCAAATGAGGAAGAGGAGTTATTTTATGTTAATGAAAATCTTGCTAAAAACTATATCGATGGCTAATTTGGCGCTGCAAATTTGTAATCATCGTCCTGCTGGTCTTGAGATTACGTCATTCCACGGTGATTCTCAAACGTCTCGGTTTAAGACCCGCATCAGTCATGGGAGATAAAAGAAATATAGGTATTTCACGATGCTTTTTATAATCTTTCAACCAATTTTATAGGTTAAACAAATTATACTAAAATAAATGATTCATTGTAGTTCGGACCATTATAATGAATCGATAATTTTTAATTTTTAGAAATTATAATCTATGACTCAAGATTCTAGATGCCGATTCTTGCTGAAGTCGAATTGAGAAATTAAAAAAAAAAATATGTCAAATATCAGGTGCTGTTTAGGATTTCTAAATTACGTTTCTTTTTTTAATTTAAACAAAAGATTTAACGTTCGAGAAATTAACATAAAAGCATAAAGAAACGACGCAGAAATGAAAAATATCTGAGCTTTCATTGATGAGAGTCTGGGACGATCGTTTTGTCCTGTTCAACTCTCTTCAGCCAGGCCCATTCAGCAGATGAATGCTCAGATATTGCAAAAGTGATTAGGGAAACCACACCCTCATCCGACTGAGCATTTCATCTGGTGAGTGGGCTGGCTGAAGAGTCCACAAACAGGATGAAACGGCCGTCCCAGACTCTCAACGATGAAAACTCAGATATTTTTCATTTCTGTGTCCTTTCTTTATGCCTTTATATTCCTTTTTTAATTCTTGTGAATAGAATTCATTAATTGTTTGATTTCTTAAGCGTCAGGTTTGTGTCCTTCTACAATACCGTATTTCAACATTTCTGATTTCCAGTTCGTCGGGTAAGATACAAGGACAAACATTCAGTAGCCTTTTCTACACGTAGATGAAAAAATGAATTATGGTTCGGCAATCAAAATTTCGACAATTTTACTTAAGTTGTCAAAGGCTTTATATCAGTCATTCTGTTTGGTAACCAGTACTGTATTGGTCAAGCAAGTAGACCCCTGTTTGAACATAGCATCAAATACATTTGTGGAATTATAAGCCATGCATTCAGCATTTAACCATATTTCAATATTCTAGTAATTTATCTTAACTTTCTTTAATTTTTTATTTAACAAAATATCTTCAGCTGATGATGATCTTGCAGTTCCCGCAGATCGAAACGTCCTGCCTTACGATATGTTTTTTGTTATCTTTTAAATGTGTGCGATATTTTTTATTTGTTATTCAATTTTTGTTAAATATTCATTCCACACAAATTCATTTTTAATTTTAATTGAATATTCTCATTGGTTTCTGTAATAAATTCCAAATAAAGTAGTTTTCTTTCAATCAAAAGTAAATTAATCAGAAATAAATTTGAATTTTTGTCAAATCTGTTACACACTTTTTTTTTCATACATTTCTCATTAAGTATCGAATACATTTAATGAACAAACAATTTATTAAACTTCATGAACAGTTCTATTTAAATCTTTTAGAGATTTTCAAAAGCTATTCTTATCAAATTCAACCAAAGATTGTTTAAAAGGAAGTGTAGGCTACAGTTAATGTGGATTGAGCAAGAAAAATAAAAGGAATGTTTTACGGAGCTGAATCCGGAAACCATCCTGGGTCAGAGACATCACGACAAGAGTAAAACGGGTTTAAGAGGAAAACTTCATTTGTAGGGTAATAGAGAGGCTTTCACGGGGGAAATCCGTTGGAATAGTTTTCGTACACTTCCCCATGTAAAGTTTATCTCTTCGTAGCCCAAAAGCTATTGCATACTTAATTCAAGAATGACATCAAATCCATGGAATATTTTAAATATATCTGAATTTCTAATCTAATTTATCGAAATAAGTAATTAACAATAATGCAATTCGCTTCTTTAAAAATAAAATAAAACACATGTTTGTTTATTTTCTTTTTAGCGGCCCCTAGGTTAAAGCTTGCCTATAAAACATAAGGGACCGCTCTTGCTTTTATGCTTGCTGGATGTCACACTCTGTAGTGGCCAAACGGTTAGAGATATTAGAATAAAACCTTCACCATTGTGTTCAGCATCAAAAAGTAGGTGACCACGTCCAAAAAATCAGACCTCTAGGATAACTCCCTGACCGGAAGTTGGTGGGGTCAAAAGTGGTCGCTTCCGATAAAGAGTAAAACGATGATAGACATCCCCCCAATATCGACCTTTCTGAACACAATTTGTTTATAAAATTGTGCATATTATGGGGTCGCTTTGCTTTTGACACTGTTTGAAAGCATTCACTTATGTTGTTTTATAATTACTTTATTTGATTGAACCTATATTCTAAAATACTGTACTGTATAAGATCCCGTTGTGTAGATACGTGGTTTTTTTTTTTTTGGTCTCTTCCTTTTAAGCATTACGAATGCTTATGAACTACAACTTTATAATCATATCTCTACAACAGAATAATAATAAAAAAATATTTCTGTCGCGCATCTACCGGCGCAAGTGTATTTTCCAAAGGTCAACTATCTTGAGATTTGTTAATAGTATTTGTTAATAATATTTTAATAATAAAGTTTGATATTCAGTCATCCAAAGTCAAAGTTAGTTTTAGCTGAAAGCCCAAAATTTACCGTAGTTATCCAAATCAAACTTTTGGTCACGTCCCACTTTTAAGCTCCGCCCCTTAAAAACCCGTGAACCGATGTCGACTTTGTTGTTACTTATTTGTAGTTACACCATTGCCCTAAAAGCTGTACAAAGTTTGTGGCAAAAGCTGTAGAAACAACGTTAGGGTAAGGGTTTGAAGATAGAAAAAAAAACGTCAAAAAGCTGAAATTTCTGTCGGCCGCCATTTTGGAATGGTTGATCCGATTTGACTGAAATACATCGAATCCTTCAGGGTATCTAGCACCCATAAAAGTTTTAGCTCAAAAGCTCAAAATTTTCGACACTTATCCACGTCACAAATTTGAGGTCACGCCCGACTTCTAAGGCTCGCCCCCTAAAACCAGTGAAAAGATTTCGAATTTTTTGATGCTTATTTGTAGTTCAATCAATCTCTGAAATTTTATGGCAAAAACTAAAAACAACGTGATTATAAGATTTTGAAAATAAGAAAAATCGTTAAAAAGTGGAAATAATACACACACACACACATATATATATATATATATATATATAGTGTATATCATCGTGAAGATAAGGAAAAAAATCCTCACAGTGCTCCATTGGAGAAAAATGACTGTAGGCTGTTTCTATAAAGCAGAAATACCCTAAATTGCATCTGTAAAATAAATTCATTAAACTTAAGAAATTTTAATGTAATTGATAGAAAGAGAGTAATAGCAACATTTCACCGTATCTACAAATGTCACTAATAAGGATATGGAAGAAGTATTTATTCATTAATTAATACTTAAACCAAACTGGCCTAATGTAATATGTTTGTACAGATTTTTTTATTGCATCTTCTTTCATAACGAATTATTGAACACATTTTCATTCTCAGATAATAGCAATTTATTAAAAGGATTCATTAAACAAATGAATAAAATTAAGGCCGACCCAAAATAATAAAAAAAATTAAAAATAATAATAAGGAAAGAAAGTACAATAACGTAAGGAAAAATAAAAAAATAATAATAAAAAAGATTTCGGAAAATAAGAAAAAAGGAACGGGTGGACATTGAGGAAAAAAAAAGATTCAGAGAAAGAAAAACAATAAATATACGGATTCGAACCGACAACCTCAAACATATGAATTGGAAACCTTAAGCATCAAGCTAAAGCGGACAAATGAAATCAGAACGTTGCATTTCTAACATATAAGCTAATAGCGGAAATCCAATGACAACTGCCAAATATCTCGAACATGAGGGAGGGGGCGTTGGCCACTGAAAATACCCCATTCCTACAGTGGGCCTCTGAACACGATGGTGAAATCCGTTTCCCGATCAGACCATCCGTTCTGGAGTTTTTAGTGGGGGGGGGGGGATATTACGGAGGATCAGCGAAAATTAATAGCTTCCGATTTTGGTCGCTATCACAGTATATCCCAAATGGATCGCTAAGAATGATTTATATTCTAAGAGTCCATCAATGCTTCATGATTAATTCTGACTTCTTTGGAGGTTAGTTCCCAAGTTTACCTCTCCTGCACAGCCCATAATGAAATCCCTTACACCCTCAATGGTTTTCCTAATCAAATAGTCGTTTACACTTGTCTTGTGCAAGTTAGTTTACTAATACACGCTATTACTTAACGCGCTAAAACGAATATTTAATTTGTTTCCTTATAATTATTTAACCAGTCGTAATGCAAACCAAACCAAAAAAGTAAATAAAGTATAAAGAAATACATTAACTTAATCTCAGAGTCAAATATTAGCTAACATACATAAAATAACCTTTAGAATCCTCTTAACAGAATTAAATCCATACAAGTGGACCTTGAGGGGGTTGTTTTGTATTCTCCAACCGTTTCTTGCTTCTTTTCCCGGAGGACTGGGAATTCCCAACTGACCTGAAGAGGTCTACTGCCAAGGAATTTTTTTTATGAAGCTTTGATAGGAAGTACATCGTTCAGATATTGTTTGCAAAAGAAAGTCGTATACGTACATTTTTATTTTTTCTTATCTCAAGGTAAACAAGTACAAAAAAAAAATGTAAGAAAGAAAAGTGTGAAATTCTTGTAAGTTGGGTTATTGGGGGAGGGGGAAAGAATGAGACATGTAGCCCTAATTATTTGGAGATTAAGTAAAATGAAGAAAAATGAATATAAAAAATAGCTTTTAAAAACATAGCTTATATAATTTTTTAAGTAACAGTACTGTATTAGCGTAAAGATCCAAAAATCGAACATCGTAATCCATCAATTAAAAGCTTAAGAGATAGTGAATAAGTGACATACTTGTTTTATAACAAATTTTGCGTGCCTAATAATTTAACAAAATGGTAATTACGTAAGGCATAAAGAACCAAAAAAAGATTTAGTATGTTTTGGTGCTTTCCATAGTTACCATTTTGTTGAATTATTAGGCACGTAAAATGTGTTATAACTTAAACTGTTAGTTTAAAAGCTTCGTTTTATGCTTTAGACAAATTCCTTTTGAGCCTAATGGAACGCAGACCAAGGATTTGAATTTTTTTGTTTATTTTGTATTTTTAGTTGTGTTTTGTTTTTGTGGGGTCTCGCTTCCGGGAGCGAGAGTGGGATTCTTAAATGTTCGCACCTTCTGAGCCTGTCATTGGAGGAGTTTGTCTGGCTGATGAGTTCTAAAGAGGACGAAACGGCCGTCCCAGGCTATTCCCGG
Source organism: Thereuonema tuberculata (assembly GCA_023159025.1). NCBI lineage: Eukaryota > Metazoa > Arthropoda > Chilopoda > Scutigeromorpha > Scutigeridae > Thereuonema > Thereuonema tuberculata. The sequence goes on along the minus strand of JAFIDM010000007.1, from coordinate 13,844,207 downwards.
TGACAGCTCGAAGTGCGAAATCTTTTGGTTCATTTGTGCCTTCCGTAGTTACTATTTTGACATACTTGTTTGTTTATTTTTATTTGCAAAATTTTTAAAACATACTTGTTAACTTAATACGCAATCTAGTATTTTTTTTCTTAGATTACAGATAAAAATATATGACAGTTGACGATCAAAATAATGCTAACAATTCAAAAAAATTAGTCAAATGTGAAATTTCAATCTCGGCGTAAATTATCGTCCATGTCATGCCCAAATATATATCAAGTTTATTTGTAGGCTGCCAATCTTCTTCAAGAATAAATTTTAAAAAAGTTGTTAAAAGTTAAGTCAAATGTACGTTGTTTTCATTATTAATTTTTTAAGTAAGCTTTTAAGGTAGTCTTAAATAAATTTATTTATTAAGAAAAAGAAAGGACATTAGCCAATATATCGAAAAAGTTCAATTAAATAACAAAAAAGTACTTTTTTTCAATAATTTTTTAACCGAATTTAGAAAATATTATTTCCGTGAAATTGTTTTTCATATTATATTTTTATTTTCTAATAAAACAAACTCATTACTGTATTTTTTTTATCTTATTTTAAATTTATAGTAGTATTTATTCAATGTTTATATTAAATTACAATTTGGTATTTAAATTATATGAAATATAAATTTAAAATATTTCTACTGAAAAATAATTTTTGGCAAATATATAAAAAATATAACATTAATTAAATGAAATAAAAGTTAAGGATTTTTTTTTTTTTTTTTTACTAACCCATAAGTAATTGTTTTGCAATGAATTTGTATTTTTTTTTTCTTTTTTTAGTATATTTCCCAATCGGAAAATTAGACGTCTCATATCAATCCTATCTGTATGTCTCTCTCTAATAACTTTTAAACCACTGGATGGATCTTCTTGAAACTTAGTATGCATATTCGAGTGCTAAGTACGATCTAACGTTTGTACTTGAAATCTTTTCCAAACGGTCCCTTATCGAGAAATTAGCGCGAAAAAAATTCCCATTGAGAAGAATTAAAAGGGTTTGCCATCTTATTTCTATTAATATTTCAGATATCTTAAACAATGAGTATTAAATCCTTTTAACTAATCCATTGCGCATGGTTTGGAAGGAATAAAATTAATCCAATTTACCTAAACAATGAGAATTTTTTTTTTTTTTTTAGAATTGGTTATTTTTGTAATTTTTATATTCAATAAATATTATAAGTTGAATATAAACGTAGGCGTGTTAATTTTTTGTGGGTTTTTTTTACGATTTTATAAATAAAAAATTAAGAAATAACATTGTAAGGAAAGTAAGCATTATATTGTTTCTTTTTTCTTTAACTTTCTATTGACTGAATAGTAATAACCTACTTTTTTTCAGTATAAAAAAAACCAGCTTTTTACATAACGAATTATTTAATGTATTTTCATTCTCATGTAACAGCAATTTAAACGGATTCATTAAAAAATGATTTATAGTCTCAGAGTCCATCAATGCTTCATGATTAATTCTGACTTATTTAATTCTGTCCTCAATTTTCTGGTTTGTGTTACAAGGTTTACTTGTAAACTTTAAACTTTATAAAGGAATTCTGGGCCTAAATTCTGTTTTAAGTAGGATAATACAGTTTTTGCAGGAAGCAGCTACAGCACGGAAGCCATCAATCTAAGTGACATCTCAATCATTTTATGTAGATTAATATTTTGCGTGGTATTTGATCCATAAGCCTTTCTTCAAATATCATTCAGGTCAAAAATAGCAGTTGTAAAATATGAAAATAAAATTCTTTTGAATGTGGTTTGTTTCGGTCCTACTGGATTCCTACTTACTTGATTTGTAAGAGACAATCCGATTTCCAATAATAAAATGTAAATTAAGTGTTTGCAAAGTTGAATTTCAATTTCCATGTTCGCTGCTTCCAAATTTATCACTCTGTTAGAAAAACGATTACTAATATACGAGGGTTCGATACCTTAAGTAAAAATGAGATTATTCACGGACTGAAGGAGTATGGTTCAATCCCCGACAGGGATAGGTCATTTTTCCCGCATTGTTTTTCCTCCAGTTGGGTTCCAGGAGTCACCTAGCCCTCTGTCAAACGAGTAACGAGTTTCTTATCTGAAGATTAAAGGCGACCGAGAGTAGGACTGGAGTTCCGTTTTCAACTTGATCTGGTTTGGCTAATGGTCACAGGAGCCTTATCTTCTCCGCTGCTTCTCTCTGCTGAGAATCAAAGCATCGTAACTTAACTTTAATTAATCTATTAATCATCATGACAGACATGACAAGACATCTTTTGTCTTTTCCCTAATATTTAATGGCACAGTCTGATGTCAATATTCTCTTGGATTTTAATACCTTATATTCTAAAGCTAGTTGTAATTTGATCACTTGACAAAGAAATGTTGACCATTTCGAAAGTACTCGTGTATTTTAAATTTGTACATAAATTTTATTTTTAATTTTGATCTGTGGTGGTCGTAAATTTTTTCATTCGTTTTTTATAACATCCTAAAAAAATCTGAAGAAAACGTAATGTTATGATAGAAGCATCTTAGAATCCTTGTTAAGTCAATTCTTAATCCAAGGTCACTGACGGAACTTGTTACCACTTTTAGTCACACAGACTATTACAACAGACTATTCAATTTTTTTTACAATTGAGCTTCGACTGTGGGTGCGGCCTGGCACGGTAATCATACATCTTTTCTCTGACCTGCTCTTACACCACAAAGATTCTTCACCAAGATATTTTACGCTAACCAATTCCAAGGAAGGCGTCCTTACAAAGAAACGACAATTCAACGCAAGACTGAATTTAAGTAATTTCTAAACAAGATAGTGATAGCGATTAATAAACCACAATGCTTCGCAACGGCTTCTGATATGTATAATTGATATTGCTTTAATTTCCTTATTACCATAAATGTGATTGTTGCGCCTGCAAAAGACGCAATTGCTGCGTTTGTTGCGATTGTTGATAATGATAATTTAATGATATTTTAATGATACTTGTCCAGAGACGAACGGACAAAGTAAGGTTATAAGGCTTCTGATACTTGTATCAGAACCATAAAACCAACAGAACAAATACCTAGGTTCGTAAATAACTTCCTTATTACACTAATATTTTTTCAACTTCGAAAACAATTTAAAATTTTTCAGAAATCTCTTCGATGTTAAAAGGTCAATTCTGATATTCTTTGATTTACTACTCTTCTCAGCTTATTTTCTTAAGAAAAGTATGCTCATGAAATCAGTAGATCTGTTTATGTGTCCCGTGCATATTTCACTACACATTCTCTATTAACTTTTGAATGTCAGATCTTCTTGAAATTTCATATTTTTATTTATTAGATGGATCTTATGTTATTCATTATGAGAATGCTTCCAGCATAAGTGCACGCATTTGCCTGTATTGTGTTATTTTTTTATTCTTTTATTTATTATCTTGATTATTTTTTTAAGTTTGATTGCTTATGCAATTTCTCTTTCTCTGTAATCTTTATTAAAAAAAAAAAAAATTAGGTCTGGTGACTCAGTCAGTGGGAAGTGCTCTTTTCAGCTGGGTTCAGTATCAGGTGGAGGAAAGGATTTGTTGGTGTTATTTCTACTGCTGATGGGTCCTCAGATTTACCAAATAGAAATCAGTTTTCCTTCGAGAGGTTAAAGGCAAGCGAGCATTAGACTGACCCTAACTTCGTATCGTTGTTCGAGAATGCCGATGCCCTAAACCTTCCCTGTCCTGTGCAACTTTGAACCTATAAAAAAAAAATAAAAAAAAATGTGTTAGTTATTATTTACCTTGTAATCATTCGTTTATCTTGGTTTACAGAAAGCACAGAGAAAGACATTATATTAAAGCACATTTGTGAAATGGGAATAGAAAATTATTGTCTTCAGTGAAAATAGTGATATTAAAATCATTATTTGATTGATTTCAAAAATTCGTGATTTTACACTACAACTTTTAATATATTATTTGAATTAATTAATTTGATTTCCAATTAATTCTGTTACAATCAACTCTGGTTGCAAGCCTTTTAATGTAATAAAATTTTATATATTTTAACTTTAACATGTGAAAAGTTTTTATTTTATCACATTGAACATCGACAATCTAAAAATAACTGTCACAGATTGGAAAAAAAAATTATGTTATAAATTTATATGTAATTTTTTTATTTAGAAACGGAATAAAATTTTTTAAAAGCATATACAGGACAGTTTCGACTGCTTACTGCTTAAAGTAGAGTTTAAGCTGATGATGATCTATCAGTAGGCAGGTCGAAACTGTCCTGTTCGCAAGTCTATGTTTTTTAAAAAAAATTATTCCGTTTATTAATGTAAAATATCAGAAGAACATGTAAGATTTTTAAAAAATCTGTGTGACACTGATTTTTAGATTGTCGACGCTCAATACGGTAATAAAATTTTGGAAACACTCAAATCTTGACGAATATTTGCAACGTATAATAATGTATTAGCTTAAAAAAAAAAAAAATTTCCTTTTGAGGCACTTTAAATTCCGCAGTCATTAATGGATCGAAGCTGCACCATTTTTTGTTTCAATGATGTTATATTTACATACATGTTATCGCATGCCTTAGAAGACAGAAACTACAGCTTTTGAATTTAAAAACGAATTACGTCATGCTTACCTCAGTAAGTATGGAAGATATGCCACTTGCAAGCGTTTACAAAATCTGTCATACTTTATTTATATAAATATAATTTTTTGCTAAAGCATAAATATAATGGCGATCCATAATAATAATAAAAAATAATAATAATAAAGGAAGTACAATAACGTAAGGAAAAATTAAAAAAAAGTTGGGAAAAAAATAAAAAAAGTTAGGAAAATAAGAAAAAAAAAAAAACCTTAAAGATGTACAGATTTGAACAGATAACCTTCAGTATAAAAGTCCGAAATCTTAAACATCAAGCTACAGCTGATAGCTGACATTTAAGCTAATAGCGGAAATCCAATAAAAATAACGCCAAATATCTCGAACATCGGGGGGAGGGGGCGTTGGCCCCTTAAAGTATCCTTTTCCTATGTTATTTGGACCTCTGAACACGATGGTGAAATCCGTTTGTAGATCCGACCTTCCGTTCGGGAGTTGTTAGGGGTGGACAGACACGGACGGATGGACCAACGCTACAAACGCTACAAAATTTAAACGCTGTAGCTACCGATTTTGGTCGCTTAAAAAAAAAGAGAAACCATAAAGCATCATAAAAATAAAAAGGATATTAATCGAATCCCCCATCGGGGCTTGGATGTTTCTTTCTTCTATGTTTGGTCTGTTTCTATGGGTGTAGTGTGAGCCGCCTCCTAAGTGAACCCTGGGCAACGAATCTTCGGCTAAATAGTTTACAATTTTCGAGAACTATAGGTGAAAGTTCTAAGAGCCCGAGTATATATATATATATATAAAATATGCCGGACAGCTTTCTGAAATTTAAAAACCAAATTAATTTCAAAAAGCTGTTTCTGTGCAAGTATTAAGATTCGAATATACATACACGTCATCAGCGGCACCTGGTGTTGAATTTTGAAACTAAGCTAAAAAATTTTTTAGAAATAACATAAAAGCGCTTTATTATAAGAAAATTGCTCTCTTTTTTAATATTTTTTTTAGGTTTTTAAATTTATTTTATTTTTTTAAATTATCTTTTAAATTATATGCTTTTTTTGGCTATATGTATAAAAATCTCTCACATATATATACATATAAAAATTATTTATTTTATACACATACAAAAAAATTATTCATTTTACATACATACAAAAAAAAAAAAAAAAATTATTCATTTTACATACATACATAAAAAATTATTCATTCTACACACATACATAGAAAAATTATCCATTTCCCATACATACACAGAAAATTTCTTAAAACATACTACAAAATATTAAGAGCAAAAGATGACAGTTATCAATTCAAACTTAAAACTTCCTCAAATAGAGGATTTAATTCTAAGTTGTCATGAGATAACTTGAATGATCAAAATATAACAAGTCCTGTTTAGAAGATTAATGATTAAATAAAATAATGAATATATTTAATTTTATATTTTTTGTAGATTTGAAATTTAAATTTCTTTTGAAATCGAATAATATAAGTATTTAAAATTTTGTTAGGAAAATTATTATTTTTAAATTCATTAATGAGATAATTCAAATTATTCAAAAAATCATCTA
>JAFIDM010000007.1:13802646-13822321 GCA_023159025.1 Thereuonema tuberculata | reverse complement strand
CCCCCCGATAGATTTCCATCGTTTTTTTTTGGGTTGAATGGAAAGGTTTCCATCGTTTTTTTTGTTTTTTTTTTTGGTTGAACAGAAAGGTTTCCATGGGGTGTCTACTTAAAATTACTTAACTTAACCTTACATTAATCTTGGGCCCCCCCCGAAAATATATTCTATATCCGCCACTGATTTGAGTGGTTTACGTTTCTTTACTGAATAATGTTTTAGAAGAATGATCGGATTCACCATAATCTTTCAGAAATAAACAACCTCTCTTTTCAGTACAATAATGGGCATAAATAATTTTGGACAGCAATGAAAGATATCTGTGTGAAAAATCTTCAGTTACAATAGTATTTTTCAAAAAAGAAGGGTTTGCCATACATGGTCATTACGTAGCGATCGATTTTGTCTGGAACAAACGTCACCAGTCATGACGTCATCAACTTGACCTCCGAGCAGTCAGTCCAAGATGGCGTCGTTTTGTGATCGCATCAGCGTGACCAAGAAAGGACAAACTTGATAGCCAAGCAAGGGGAATAGTGTGAAACGTTTTTAATTATTTCCATTTTAATTATTATGTATTCGTAACTGTAGAAAATTCAAAAACCAGAATGTTTTCGTAATGTTTCTAAGATTCAGTTACAGATTTTAGCAATAGATGACGCTATTACGTCCTGGAAACATCAATCTGTAAGGAAATTACGTCATCAAAAGCTCTTCTTTCATGAACTGAACTGTAGCTTTCTACGGACCCTTGTTAATGGGCCACGAAATTTACTGACACTTTGTTATTATTATTGGATCAACGTAACAATGAATTCATTATAGCATTATCCATTATTACAATCATCTAACCATTTGTATCTGTATGCGTGTGTAGTGCGTCGATCTTCTTGAAACTTAGTATGCTTATCTAAGGTTCTAACTTTTATATTTGAAATTTTTAACTATTTTTTTGGATTTCCATCGATGTCCTAAACAATGATATCCGTCGCCTTTGCATCCTCTTAATTTTCGTTCGAGCTTTAAGATAATTAAAATTAATGGGGTGTAAATAATTTGAGCAAATAATGGGATTATTTAGCTTCTTTCAGGAAATGGATCATTTCTATTCATTGTATTATAATTTATAATCTTTTATTTTTATAAAAGGGGACTTGTCCATTGTATTAATTTCATGATTTTAAGGAAACAAAGGGAAGACAAGTGACTATAATTTTGTGCTAAAGCATAAGTTTAAGGGCGATCCAAAATAATAAAAACATTTCAAAATAATATTAGAAAAAGGATGTACATTAAAGTAAGGAAAAAAGTTGGGAAGAAAATAAAGAAAACATTAGTAAAATAAGAAAAACAAAACAAAACAAAACAAAAAAACGCCCCCCCCCCAAAAAAAAAAAAAAAAAACAAAACAAAAACAAAAAAAAAAACACGATGGTAAAATCCGTTTGTTGATCCGACCTTCCGTTCGGGAGTTGTTAAGGGTGAACAGACACAGAAGGACGGACAGGACAAACGCAATAGCTACCGATTGTGATCGCTATCACAATAGCTCCCAAACGGGTCGCTAAAAAAAATGTAAGACTTGAGGAAAGTTGGCCTAAATTTTTCTCCGGAACTTTTTGTTTTACATCTATCACAGAGTCGAGACTTCAATTGAACTGAAATAGCAAAACAAGATCGTTATGAAGTGTTTCAATGTTCGCGACGAGGTTCCCATTACAGTAACCGCAAGACGAAACAGCTGTTGATGTGACAACGAAATATTGACAAGCAAAAGGACTGTTTCGAACTACAGCGTTAGCATCGTTATTCGCTCTATAATATCCCGTTCCAACCTTCAAAATCTCTACTTGATTGTGACAACTTCTGTTTCAAGTAATGAACTAAGAATGAGATAATCATTTTTTAAGAAATGTCATAAGAAACGATATATATCGAGAAAGAGTAGGGAGTGAAAATTAATTTTAAAGGTAAATTTGAGTTTGCAATAGTTGCCCCATCCACAGTGCTAAAATAGTATTTATGAGGGTAGTTTTAAAGTGCATGAAGGTAATAGGAAAATAAAACGAGTACAGACAATGCACTCTGGTTTGCTTTCACGCCTTGAGCTATCATGGACGCGAATCTGGGACAGCTGTTTCGTCCTTGTTAGGACTCATCAGCCAGATTAACCTTCGATGACAGGGTCGGAAGGTAGCTGTTGCTGTAGAGGTTGCAGCAATTTTCCTATTGCTGTTTGCTTTTGTAGGATCCCACTCTCGGGGGCGGGAGAAGAATCCATAGCCTTTCGTGCTTTCTGAGCCTATCATCGAGGGTTAATCTGGCTGATGAGTCCCAACAATGACGAAACAGCTGCCCAAGATTACCGTCAATGGGAGTGAAAGCAAACTAGAGTTCATTGTCTGTTCTCTTTTTTTTTTTTTTTTTTTTTTCAAAATAGTTTTTAGTTTGCTTATCTTCTCGTAACGAGGAGATTTTGAATTAACGTTGAATTTTGGGATCTTTTGTTTTTCTCTCTTCTAAACATATAAAAGGATATTAAAAATAGTAGATTAAACTTATATTATCACTTAGTTGCTATGATTACGATATAAAGATGTAGATGTTAGATGGGAAGGAATTGAAATCCTACATGTAGATGCGCTCTAGGGCCACAGAGAGAGCTTCTTGGAAAAACCTGTTTTCTTTAATATTCTGAGAATACGATACAAACAGTTTTTCCTGTTTCTAATGGAACAATTTGTTCTTACTAAGAATTTCTTTCTGTCTTATTAAAACTAATAATAATAATAATAAAAACAGAAGTTATCCGGGTGAAGAAAATAAATAATAAAAAAAAAAAACGAATCAAAATTTGATTTGTTTCTTTCTGTTAATTTTACTTCTACGGAAAACAAAGCCGAGTAAATCTCTGGGCGCTATCCAGGGAATTCAGACGTGATATATCACGTCATATATATATATATCATTTTTTTCTTTTACTCCAGCTAACATTAGACCACACTGAGATAGCTCGAGCTGAAATATGTTGCTGTTATTAAGCTATTAAGCACACTTAGGTAAAAAGTTTTATGATTATAACTTTCATCAAAAACAAGAACAAAAACAACAAAAAATTCAGTATAACCATATTTATATACATTATATATTATATTTTCAGAAAAATGTTCATTAACGAATGGAATTTCTTATGATTGTCATAAAAAAATTCCATTATCAACAAACGATAGAAGAAAACAAGATATTTGAAAAACTTTATTTTTTATTATTTAATATTATTTTTTTGTCTGTGTGATAAGAATTAAAACGAAAAGTCTTTTAAATTCTATTACCTTCTAAGTTCAAACAGCACAAATTTTCTACTTTCTGATTTATTTATTTTTAGTTAAATTGTTAAATTGGATTAATTTTAATCATATCAAACGGTGCGCAGTGGATTAACTAAGATTTAATAATTATTCGTTGTTTAAGACAAGGGGATATTAAGAGAAATAGGATAGAAATCCATTGTTAAGAACCCAGTGCTTTTCTACGGGAATTTTTGCCGTCATCTCGTGCTGAATTCTCGACAAGAACCCAGTTGGAAAAGAACACGAATAGAATACGAATAGTGGAGCCAATATATCTGCGGATAAAAAATTAGTAATTACTGTAGCACCTCAAAAAGATATTTGTCCTCATGGTAGAACGTATCCTACAAAAGCTGTTATTATAGTTAAAAGTTAAAGCTGTTCCCAACAGGCCGTACAGGCCCACGGATGCGCGGGAGGTAAGGCTCCCGACGTTTCTTGACCAACGGGACTAGTATGAGGTCGGGTGGTCAGCCCGACGCCCGCCCGCCTTTAACTCCCGGGAAAGAAATCCGGTACCCATTCTACAGAGGGCTGGGTAGGCCCTAGGGCCCGTTTGGAGGAGAAATTGAGCGTGTATGTTATTATAATAATGAGAAATAAAACCACACCAACATTTCATGTATAATGTAAATTAAATGAACCATAATAGATATCTCGGCCAATGTGTAAATAGAGACAAATAAAAAAGAAAGAAGCTCCATTAGCATGGATGAAACAAAGAATTCAGCTATTGTTAAACATCTCGGCAATTATGATCAATGGCTCTGAAAGCTAAGTTAATATCACTTTTATAATGTATTGCTAGAAATCGACCTGTAACTAACCGAGTCCCTAAACACACTCCTAGTAATGAGCCAAAATGTCATCAAGAAGAAAGATTTGAGGGGCATGGAAGATCAGTTAAAGATTCATTAATAATTTTAAATAGTGGGTGTGTTTTTCGTGTAATCATTCAGAAGATTCTTCTCTACTTCGTCGAATATGCATATCAAGTTTCAGGAAGATTCGTCCAGTGGTTCAAAAATTTTTAGGGGCTGAACACATACAGACAGACTGACTGACTTGATAAGCCTCATATTTGTAAGTAGACTAAAAATGACAGATAATGTTTTTATAAATAACGATAATTAAGCCATCTGATTTTTTTTTAAAATTAGTTTACGATTAATGAAAGGAAAAAAGTCGTTCCGCCATGGCGAGCGGTCTAGACGGCGGTCAGCCGTGTGGTCGATGTGTCGGAACCCGGGTTCGAATCCCGGCTTGGGCATGGCTGTTTCTTTCTTCTTCTGTGTTTCGTCCTTAGGTCCCTGGGACTTACTCTCTCAGGGTTATTTCTGGACGAGATGTGAATCTCGTCCCTCTTCTTCAATTTCCTAGCCTCACCTTGACGTTGTCAGGTAGGGTAGCCTAGCTCGTGGTCCAAAGTTGACCGTTGTCGATTAAAGAAGAAAAAAGAAAAAAAAAAAACCACGTGATTTTTCTAAATAGATGTTTGCTACAATGTAAATTTAATTTTACAATGGGTTTATTTGTTGAATCTAGACTTTCTAAAAAGTGAAAATTTTTCGTTAAACTTTTTAACACTATCTTGAATAAGTCATCGTCGTAATATCATCCTAAGCTTCTAGCATTTTCTTTTTAAGTCCTTTTTTAGCGATTCGGTACGTAAAGCCTAAAATGGGGGTGGAGAGGGGATCTTAAGATCGTTTTGTTCGTCTGTCCGTGTCCATCTCTCTACAGCCCAAACTATAAGTCGGACAGACATAAGTCTATCTCGTGTTCGTAGCCGTGATCCTGTAGGGGTTGGTACATTGCGTTGTGGCCGGAGCAAGCTAAGTTCGAATCCAGATCATAGCTATGATTTTTTTTTTATTATTTATTTACATCTTATTTTGAATTTTTGAAACTTCTATTTTTTTTTTCTCCTAATTATATTTTATATTTTTTAATTATTATTTGTAGAAAATGAAACTTGTTTGGGGTTGCTTTGGTTCTTGTACACTATGAAACTAGTTTATGCCTTGTCTCGAATGTATCATTATTGAGTAAAAATTTTCTAATGCTTTTTTTTTTCAATCCAAAGATAATAGTACAAATAATTCCAAATATTTTCTTAAATGAAGCCTCTAGATGTCTAGAATAAGAAAGGCGTATGCCCCAAAAGTTAGTTTGCAGAAAACAACGTTTAAACTTTCGCAATTTCGTTCTTTAACCCGGAGTATGAACCAAATAAAGTCACACGAATGGAAGTGGAAAGTTTATAGAAGTATATGCTACGATAAAAAAGGAAAAAAATGGAATGATGGCGGATACGTCTCTCCTATTCTAAGGGCCACAAATTAAGAAACAAAAAAAAAACAAAAAAAAAAAAACAATAATAATTAATTATAATGCTCACGGCTAGAGTTGAAACTCCCAGAATGCAACGTAGATTATAGATTTTCCTTTCCTGGCCGTTCGCTAATATTCAAATAGGAAAGAAAATGGCGGTCGCTGCTTCACATTCAACATTTCGACGAGGAAAAGTTCTCAACAGTGAAGCTAGGGAAATCGACGAGCAACGTTAAGAATAATTCCCTAGCTTCACTGTTAAGAACTTTTCCTCGTCGAAATGTTGAATGTGAAGCAGCGACCGCCATTTTCTTTCCTATTTGAATATTAGCGAACGGCCAGGAAAGGAAAATCTATAATCTACGTTGCATTCTGGGAGTTTCAACGCTAGCCGTGAACATTGTAAGCTGTTTTAAAGTGTATGTAAAAACTAGCTAAACATAGAGACTATAATGCACCTTTTGCACACATATTAACAATTAAAATTAAAACAAGGCGATGTTTCAGAGTTCCAGTATTCGAACTTCTTCGTCAGGCAAAGAAAACAAAAATGAATTCAAAAATGTTGGAGATGGAACAGTCCTCCGAATGAACAACAAATTTAGGCCCTTATTTAAAGCAATAACAACTTAGAATGAATGCTGTATAGATCCATATCAAATGTTATCCAATCGTTTCGGTAATAGATGATTGAAGATATTTTTGAGCAATTTAGGTGAACGATAATGCAAAAATCCGGAGCTCCTCTTATTATTTGAAAATTCAAAAATGTAACTAAACGCTTATAAATCATAGTAAATATTGCATCAGAAGAAAAATCCCTTCTTCACACCCGTAACATACATATGCCACAGTTTTATAAATGCATGTGTTTTTTTTTGTTGTTTTTTTTGTGCGAGTTCAAAGTTAAAAAGAAAAAATATATTCATTATTGTAATTCCTAGAATCAGAGGAAACAAATTGACTCATTTTTAAATAAAGTTTTTGCAGATAATAAGACCCGAAAAAAAGTGTTACATTTCAAATAAATACCTATGTTTTTCGTCATCTTTGTATTAATGTTGTAATAAAAATGAAGCCTCTTGGCAATGTGTCACTATTACATCTCGAGAGCTATTAGACACAATTGATGTCGGAATTGCTGGCAGAAAAGAGTAAACAGAAAAGAAGAAAAAAACATGAAAGCAACACCCTTTTGCGTGCTTTCATTTGGTGAATAATTACTGGTGTTGGAGGCGCAACAGTTCATTCTCTCTTATGAGGTTTTTGTGCGTCTCTGACGGAAGAACAATCTCGTTCAGTGATGAAGGACGTCTTGTTGGGATAGGTCCTTTCAGGTTCAGGGTCAGGTGGACATTCCGGGTCAAAACGGCGCTGCACCTAATCAGACGTTCAGATAATGTAGTTGTTTTCTGCCGGCGGCCAGGGACAGGCATGTGGCCATCAGGACACACCAGAAGTGATGACGTAATTCAGAACTGACAGCACAGTTGAGTGACGTTCCAAACACACGCGGCTTCGCTAAAAACCGCGATTATAAAAGCTTTGATGATAGCTACCATTTCGACTTTCTTCATCACACCGAGAAGAGAGGATCTGCCACAGAAGGTAAGCTCCCATTTTACTACGCTTATATATTTCTTGTAAAGTTAACAAACATAAACATCTAGTTAACAAACATAAACATCTAGTTAACAAACATAATTAGAGACTTTATAAAAGAGCATTTGTATTTTAACCAGGCGAATAACTCCGTACAATTCTAATATAATTCATATATCTAATAATATCAACTATAATAATAAGCAACAAATAATATTTTTTTTTAATTTATATTTGTTATTTTATTTTTAATTTTTGGAGGTGCCATATTCTTTTTCACGATAAATAATAATAATATTTAAAAAATATTTAAGAAATTATATATTTTCTTATATGGACCTAAGTATAGGCTATATACAATATAGGTCTTTATAAGAAAATATATATTTTTCTTAAAGGCTAAATATATATAAATTAGCTTCTGATTAAAAGTAGGCATCTTTTGAAATTAAAATAGATATAAAATAAAAATGTAAAACATTTACAGGCTGGATTTTATAAATTTAGTCAATGTATATATCAATATACAAAAATATTAGATGAAACTTTGAGGTCAGCTATACTCCAAAATTTGGAAAGTGTAAATTTCTTAAAAGTGTTTTGAATGACCTGTAGAAATAAATTTTAGTTTATGGGGACTCGAAAATTATTTATTAAATCTATAACATCTTGAAAATATTACATAACCACATGCTTCATGTAGATCAAACTTTCTTAACGCAGAATCTGCAGATAGAGTTATACAAGAAATAGAGGGGTTAGAGCTCTAGAAATTGTCAAGGATAATATCACGTACCGTACACTACTCTCACATATTGAAATCACTCCGCCGTACTTCATTAGATTGCTATTTTTTTTAAAGAAAAATATAAGATATTTTATGAATAAAAATTTAAATATTCCTGAATTAGTCATCATCGATTAAAACTGCTTTATTAAAGATGTTTATATATTTTTTAATTTATTTACATTATTCTAAATACTAATTTTTGTTTCTCTTTTGTGTATTTGGAACTATCAAATACATAAAACTTTATTTAAAAGTTTATCTAAATTTAGAAATATTTTTAATTTCTCAAAAAAGAAAAATAAGATATTTTACTGTATAAATAAAACTATGCAAATTTCCGAAGTAGTTAGTTCATCATTTAAATAAATTTTATAAAAATCTAATATTTTTATAAATATGTAGTATTTTTCTTTATTTTAAATGCAAATTTTATTTATTACTTTGAAAACATTTTTTAAATCAATAAATAAAAATTTACAATTAAAAATAGAAAAAATATTACATATGTATAAAAGTATTTGATATTTCTAAAATCCATTTCAGTGACGAACTGTTAACTCTTAATTTTCATGTAGGCCTAATATCAACATGTTGGAATTGAAAATACAGAAAGAGTAAATAATTGAAAAATTAATAATTTTGCATCTCAAGGTTATTCACATTTACTTATTTATTTTTAATTCTAGGAAATTACATTCAGTGTAGATCATTAGGGAATGTGTTCAGTGAAATTTTAATTATATTGATATGCAGTGGCGAGCGAAATTTAACATTTTGTAGGAAATTTTCGATTTTTTTTTCTTCTTTCTTTTAATCCTTTCTTATGTGAAAGAAAATTTTAATTTGTTCAGTGCGAATTACATACTCAGCTATTTATTCAGTTATTCGTTTCCAGCATTCCTTAACGTGTTCAATATTGAAAAGTTTCTAAAAATTTAGTTACATTTTACATTAGGAGACCTAGAGTATCTTAATGAGCTGCCTTAACTTGACCTCGCTTAATCAATTATTCATTTAACATCATTAACCACAAACATGTGTAACAATAATTAATTATTCATTGCCAGAAAGCTGTTTGTTATTGGCCGAGGTTGAGACTGTAGGAAATCACGTGTTTGCTGCAAACGTAGAAATGTACTCATTGTAACTATGTTGTGACTGAATGTATTTCACTGGAAAATTGTAATGCAATATACTGTATTTACACTTACAAAATATGAGTTTCATGTTTTCATCTATTTACATACTTTGATTTACGTGTGTTCAAAATAACAATCGTTTTCTCAGCTGACGAAGAATCTTGAGATAAAATTCGTTAAAAATTGATAACGATTTCGAATAACTTCGGCTTTCATATGATATATTAACTAATTATTATTACTTAATAATTCTGTTACAATTTATTCTTAGTGAAACTCTCATTAAAAAAACTGGTGATTATTAGACTGGAATTAACATTTTTATCTAAATACCATATTTATCGCGTATAGCATGCACCCTAATTTTAAAAATAAAGTTTAAGTAAACAAAACTTAAAATTTAAAATAAAAGCAGTATACTCGTATAGCAGGCAAGTAGAATTTCAGCCTTAAATTTTAGGGAAAAAAAGTTGTTGTACGCCGATAAATACGGTATTTCGAAGAGTTGTATAATATTAAAGCCATCCATAACAGCTACAGAAATCATCAGCTTTATATCTTCACAGATAGAGGACAAATAGGAAGCTGAGAATGAACATGAGAATGTAGCCTCGCAACTGTTAAAAACACGAAGAATAGGAGTAGTTTGTTTTTATTTAAGTGCATTGTCCTGGAGACACGATTCTACACACTATCCATCTTTGAATTGGCTGATGCCCTTCAGATCTTCTCTACCCTCTGGTTATATTTGTAACGACAATGAATGTTCTTTGAATTTCTGTGTCTGGTCAGTGTATGATTATGACCCAGGTTGCCGAACAAATAGGCCTAAAAAATAAATAGGTCTTACATCTGCAAATCAAAAATTAGTAATTCAGCTGAAGTTCTTCACTGATCAGTAAACGTTCTGTAATATCCTTTGAAAGTTACATTTCAATGGAAGAATAGGGATTACGAATTTTAATACTTTTTAATCATAATTAGTACAGTTAGGCTTATCTATCTTTTATCTATAAAAAAAAAAGGTATTGACAGGATATGTTATAACCCCAAAGAATTTCCAACGTAAAACGAATAAATTTTAGTATTAATTTAATATTCTGTTAATTTTTATTATAAGTGCAAGCCTGTACTAATTACAGAGATAAATTATTAGTTTGTTGTGATTAAATTGCGCATTATTTTTTTAGTTTACTTTTGTGATGCTGATCATATTACTCAGTTTGTAGGTTTCTATGTTACACTTACAACCTTTGAACCGCTTCAAGGATCTTCTTGCAACTTAGTATGCAAATTTGAGACTATATTTTAAAATTAAATCTTTTCCAATTCGGTTCTCGTCGAGAAATTAGTTCGAGAAGACGGCAAAGTCTTCCCAAAGAAAAGCATTGGAATCCGAACAATGAATGTTAATCCTTTTAACTAATCCATTAATTAGCTTGATGTGATTAAAATTAATCCTATTACGAAAAGTAATAAATGCGGATTGAATTTTTTTTCCAGTATTTTTTCAAATAATGGAAAGTTTGTACAGAAATTATAAGTTTAAAATAAGGTCTTTTTTTTATTTTATTTGTTTAAGGAACAGAATAATAAAAATTTCAATAGAAAACTTAAAATTTTTCTTTTTTTTTTGTATTAAAATTTTTATTAATCTCTTATTTATCCAAATCAGTTGCTCTTTTTCTTTAAATTCTCTAATTTTGGAAATAAGACCTTTTTTTTTATTATTTGCTTGATTTATAATTTATAATCAATCAAATGAAATAAAATAATATTAAAAAAAAAAAAAAAAAACTTTGATTTTTCAAAGCAAAAATATTCCTTCTAAATAAATACATGAGTTGAGAAATAATATATCAACAAAAAGTTCAAATACTAAGGAATACTGCCTAGAATGAACATGGGGCTGTGCACCGAATCCTTTATCTGTCGCCAAAGTCAAAATGCGTAAGAATAAATTAACAATTAAAAAGAACAATAAAATCTAAATTACACAAATTAGGTTAAAATCATTAAAACCTATATAAATAAATAAACCTATGAAATAAAATGAGAAATTAAAAATTAAATAATTTATTTATTCTATGAACTACTGTATATATTGCTGCAAAAAATAACGCTTATGTCATTACTTCCTTATTTTAAATATTTAAAACAAAGTATCTTTCAGTGCTGAAAAGAAACGGTATCGTAAGTAGACTTCTAAACAGAATGTAGCTCATGGCAGAAGAAGCTTTATATCTATGCTTTGTCTGTCCGTCCGTCGCGAAAATTCATTTCTCAGGACCGGCATGTGCTGGAGTCATGATCTATGTCTCGTTAAAAAGGTCTTGCCAAGACTAGCTCATAGCCGTTGAGAACTCGTTTCTAGCTTGTGTGACTCTCAAGTTGTAGGTCTCCTCTAGAATTTGATCTTAATTTATAAGTTTTATTAAAATCTGTTATATCATAAAAAATTATTTTTTTCATTTTTTTTATATCGACTTCAACTAGAATTATTATATGAATTAGTTATATGAAGCCAATTTTCCTTTTCTCTTCTTGAAATAAATATTACAATGTTTTGTGTATTTCTATTATAATGCGATCTCCCAAATCTATGGAGAGCTTCTATTTTTGTCTGTGGGGTTTTGAAGTTGTAAAGTTTTCGAGATTTTTAACATTCGCTCCGTATAGAAGCCGTGGAGCATTACGCGATCGCTACTGGGATTGCTGCTCCTATCTTGTTTATGCACAGTATTTATTTTTGATAAATTCCAAATTAATTAATGACATTCTTTTTATTTCAGAAATTTGTTGAGAAGTGCTTCTGATAATACTTTCCAATCGAGATATCCTTAGAATATTATATTAGGTAAACGCTATTATCCCTCACATTGTGAGGTCTGAGCAGTGCTGTACTGGAGGTGGGGGTACGTTTTGAGGATTGAGGGAGGGGGTGCACTGTGGAGACGGAAGTAATCATGCTCATGACTTAAGTCTAACCATTGTTGAAGCAACGTACCAATTTCAAGAATATCAGTCCAGTCGTTTTAGCGTGATGCGAGTACAGAGAGACAAACACTGAAGCAAAATGTTCAAGTGGAATATGTAAGACTGCGCATGCTCAGTCAAAAAATAATTCTATTTCGAGGGAATTAACTCAAAATGGATTCACTACTGAATAAAAAACTGCTTTACTGTTAATTTCAAATGAAATTGGTCTGGGGAAAGCCTCGATTAGTTAATGACTGCATAGACTACTGCATAAAAATCAAGGAACCCCTGAGAGAACTTAAAACCTACTTGCCATATTTGTTTTTTTTTTGCATTGTTTCTAAAGATCGTGAAAACAATACAAAGAAGTTTTCATATTTACATAAATACAACGAATCTATAACCGAATTTTTCAGACATGTAAAACTGATTAAAACCTGATAAAACTTCTATAATTTCCCTATATCCAATTGTTCTTCTTTTGTTTTTCTAAATCACGCGCAAATTTATAATGGATTATAAAGTGGATTACAATGCATTGTTTGCCGTCAATGAGAGTCACTTCTAAAGTCATTAGGGGACCTTCTCCAGAGGAATCCAAAGAGGATAATCTTCAATTATACAACAGTTAATCTCTTATAATATGTAAACCTAGTTCAAGAAAATCCAGACAGTAGTTGAAAAGTTATTAGTCGAAAAAGAGATATTCACAAGAATTTACAAATGTACATAAGAATTACAAATTTACTTGCTTAAGAATATTGAACGTCCCTAATTATTTACACAAATAATACAAAATCAGTAAGATCAATTAAATTTATAATTCATTAATTACGTGTATCCAAACAATGGAGTCACGATTAAAAAATATTAAACTAAATTTAAAAAAAAAAAAATTAACATACAATTTAAATTAAAACCAAAAATAAAACAAAATGCCTATATAAATAGGAAAATTTAATAATACAGTTTGATATCAATGAAACACTAATACAGTAAACCCCCGATTATCCGCGAGTGCCGCGAAAAATTTTTTTAATTACGAACGTCAAAAAAACCAATTTTAATCCAAGCCAACAACAGGGAAAATACAATAGGCCCTACAGTGCGAAGGTCGAAAATTACTGAGAGGTTTATTGTGCATCGTAATCCTATAGGCCTTCTCGGAATTTGTGGATGAGTGGCAGGCTCTTTGCTCTGCAGAAAGGTTTCTGCTATACTGTATATATTTTAAAAGTTTTGCATTTTACGTTTTTTGTATAATAAAACGTACCGTAGTTTTTATGCTGAAATATTTTTTTTCGTGTTTACACTTCATTTTTAGTCTTTTTTCGAGTTATCCGCGGTTTTTACTATCCGCGGTACCCTTGCCACCCAATTTCGCGGATAATCAGGACTCTACTGTATAAAAATAAATTATAACAAAAATCGCAGTAATTAAAATTAAATAGGTTATAAAACATTGCTTGCATTTTAACAATCATCCGAGCTTTCAGGCCTTTTCAAGGCAGCTTTATAACCAATTTCTTTATAATTTTTATTTGTTCTTGTTTTTTTTCTTTTTTTTTTTTCTAATATTTATTTTTTATATTTGTGTTTCGTTGATAAGAAGCTTACTTCGTATATATTTTTATTATCCTTTGTCGATTTTTTTTTTATTTTATTTTAATATTTATTTTTGTTATTAATTTAAATTGGATATTAATTTTGTTTTTTACTTTATTAAAACTTTAATTTGGTGTTTTTAATCTGAACTTAATTTTGTCTTATTCGTAAACGATTTATCTTAGAAGGCTGAACTTTTATGGTAACCTAATGTGAATGAATGAGAAATATTTTCGTTATTTGCAACTGACGTAGTATGAAAAGTAAGAAACACTCTTTTAGACTTCACAATTTTCTTAAAAAAATAATCAGTTTTGGTATATTTATAACTGTTCTATAAAATAATAAATTTTCAAAAAAATTCTAAAAATGGAACGAATATTCAACAATATTCTCGTTATATCTACATTCGTTATAATGGGATTTCGGAGAATTAGTTCCGTGAATTTTGAAAGAAATTAGGGAGAAGAGAAAAAGAAAAGAAACAGAATAAATTGTTTTCGTTCCAAAACATTTGTTTCTGTGTTGTTGTTTTTTTAGTTTTGGAACACGACATTAATCTTCAGAATGGCGCTTAGGGCAGAAGTGTTTTTATGAAATGAATGCGGATTCGGGCCTAAGGTTATTTGCTTAAGCGTGAGACAATAGTTTCGTGCCAATTAGCAAGACCAGCAACAGCTTCTGTTTTACGCTAAAAACAATCATCTTTAACGAAGTTTCATCTTATTTTAATCATTAATCAAAAAACAAGATTTGGGGAACTGCTGCGTGAACGCCCTCCCCAACCCTTTTTCCGGCATTTTCTCGATGGTTCCATAAGGCCACGGCAGTGCCACAATGACCCAGTAGCTGGTTTTGCCTCCGGATTGGTAGCAGGAAACATTTGATTTTTTTTTCTTGTTATTATCTTTTCATTGCACCTTGATCTGCATTCCTTAGTTCCGTCAAAGAATCAAGAAAACCTTAATTAGATGGTGAGTAGCAGGAAAAATTTCTTTTTCTGTGTTTTTATTTTGTTTCTGATGTTGTTAGTTGTTTTCCTAATATTTAGTTTATCTTTATTGACTTTATCTGATTCTACTGTGAAACCAGCAAGAACTTACCACTGACCTCAGTAAATTAAAGTGGAAGTCACATAAAGACAACAGTTTGGAATGTTTAAAAAAGAATTTTTTGTCTGAAGTCCAGAAAAACATAAACATTCATTATCAATGGCCATGTGGACAGCTATTTTGTCCTTGTTACGACTCATCTACAAGACTTATGAACCAGTTGATGGACTACTTAGAGATATAGCATGTTGTGGTTCTAACTCTTCAGCCACAACACTCATATAATAAAACAATAACTGCAAGTTCTTGTTGAAATTCTAGTACAAAAGACATCTAAGTAGAACAGTGTTTCTCAATCTTTTACTATTTGCCAGAAACCCATGGCACACCTAATCTTATTCCTAAAATCCCACGGCACACCAAACTTTTTCAAGTATTGCCATTATGGAATCTTTAAAAATCATCTGTGATTTACAAATAGATAAAACAGATTATTGAAATATTTAAAAGTAACCTGAAATATTTTTAAGCCACTTTGAATATGAATTAATAGCTTATTATTCTTCATTCTTCTTTACGAATCAGAATGAAAGCACTATTTCTGCTTTCGAGGATTATTTAATGATATATTAGAGCAGTTGTGAGCTCCCAGAACTTTCTAGTTGAGAAGAAATGAAAACAAAGCGATCATATATTCAGAAGTAAAGGAGTTAACTTCCGCTGGTGAAACACGAATAAAATGGAATTTTAGGATTTTAGTCCATTTATCAACAATGAAGATGTGATTATGCAAATACGTGCACTTTTTCACTTTCCTTGTTTCGTCAATCACATCTTTTAAATGCCTGCAGTAGTGTAAGTGACACTTTTTAAATTCCAATAAATCTAACGGGTTTGTCTGTCTGTGGGTCAGCCTGACGTTAGTTCCTGGTTTTTGGTTCAGAATCCTGTCTTGTTCTGTTAGTTTTCATTTGAGATTCTTCTGATGTTGTTAACTGCCCTGATATTTAATTGAAGTATGGACTTGTTTAGTGTCGTCACAACCTACTTCATAGTTCAAACAGTCTGTTGCTAGGCTCCGTTGCTAGGGTTTTAGCATTGAAATTAATTACCACCAAGCAGATGTTTATCTTTGTTTTTTCTTTAAGAAAAGACCTCAAAAATAATAAAAAATTACCAGAACGCATTTTTAAGACTTCGAGAAAGTACACCTTAAGGTTTTTTTTCCCCTTATTTTTTGTGAGTTATAGGAGAAATATTAAGACAAAAAAAAGCTGCATTTAAGCATTTTTTTGAGGTTCAGACTGCCATATATCACATTGCACCCGATGTTGAGAACTTTTGATTGGTTAACTCAAAAGCCACTCTCCAATAGCAAAGGACCTATCTGA
Organism: Thereuonema tuberculata; assembly: GCA_023159025.1. Taxonomy (NCBI): domain Eukaryota; kingdom Metazoa; phylum Arthropoda; class Chilopoda; order Scutigeromorpha; family Scutigeridae; genus Thereuonema; species Thereuonema tuberculata. The sequence goes on along the minus strand of JAFIDM010000007.1, from coordinate 13,806,082 downwards.
CGTACTGAAACTCTTTTCAGATATAGGATTGTATATATCTGATTATCAGTTTTCGTTGATTTAACTTACAATATTGTTTTATGATAATAAAAGGTAAAATGTGTACCACTATACGCCAAGAGGCTCTTGGGTGGTGAGAGGTGTAGGCTCCCAACGATTCTCGATAACCGGACTGGTTGAGATAGGATGCTCAATCCAACGCTCGCCCGCCTTTAACCCCCGGGTAAGAAAGTATCCATTTGACATATTCTACAAACTAAGAAAATAAAATAGATAAAAAAACACAACAAAAACAAAACAAAACAAGATAAGATAAGATCAATTTCACTGTTAGTTTCCACAAAATGAAATTTTGCTAATAAATAATGAATAGATCCGTATATTTTTCGTTCTACTTTCTTAAGGAACGCTAGGCTCCTATTATCGTCGCGGCGAAAGTTGGACCCGCAAAAACATTATCATTGACTAATTTCTCCAGTATCAATGCCGTAAACTCCGCAGAAAATATCAATCTCAATTATCAAAAATAGGAAATATCAAAAATCTCACATACATCTTCTTGAAATCGACGAGCAGCGTTATGAATAATTTCCCTACTTGATTTTTGAAACCTTTTCCTCGTCGAAATGTTGAATGTGAATCAACGACCGCCATTTTTTCTTACATTTGAATGTGACCGACAGGCCAGGAAAGGAAAATCTATCATCTGCGTTGCATTCTGGGAGGTTCATCTTTTGCCGTACTGATAATAAATCAATAGATCTCTATGTAAATATGTATGTTTGTGTCCATATTCATGTCTTCTAATAATTTCTGAACAAGTGAATGAAATGTTGTGAAAACTTTACTTTCATATTAACGAACACATCTGTTCTTCGTACCTGAAAATTTTTGCCCAAATGAATCCCGCTGAAGAAATTTGCTCTTGAAGATGACAAACACTGTTGTAGAGAAGCTTCAAAAAAACTAAAACAACTAACTCTCATCGACGGCAAACAGTCAATCTCTTGTAATGTCCAATAAAGCATCGCAGTTGGTGTACGAGCTTCTTCGTTTCTGTGATTCGTTTAAAAGTAATTGGATTTAGTCAACTTAACGTAAATTTAGCGGGATTTAATTAACTTTCAGGAAATATAAAACCTGAAGATAGATAAAAATACATACATCATATCTTCTGTCATTCGAAAAAACCTCCTTGAATCTGTCTATATTTTATCTTTTTCTGCAAAAGACTTCTTCAGAACAATTTTAGGAGAAGAACTCTGTCTTCCTCCTCTAAGTCGTTATGAATACAATTTGAATTAGCATTTTTACAGAGTTCTTCTCCTAAACTTGTAGTTTTTTTTTTCGAATGATAGAAGATTATGATGTATGTATTTTAATATAGAGAAATTATTTTTATTGAAGGTAGATTGTTAGTTATAATATTTAAAAAAAAATATGAAGACCCACCCCTTTTTCTTTTGTACTGTTACTACGTCTTAAAAAACAAATAAAATTTTAAAAGGATGTTTTTATTTCACCAGATTCCGTACACACTTGAAACCTATTCACTAAAACAAAAAGTTTTCAATGATAAGCGCAGTGTACATATGTTTTGCACTTATGAGTGATGTTTGCTATCGGTCAAGTGTTATGGCGTCCTTAGGAAATTAAGCAAGTCATACACTGCTTAGGAAAGGCACTATTTTTTTATGGTCTGGAAAAGTTGTCTTTTTGTAATATTAATTAAATAATTGACATTAATTACAACCAGTCACACTACGTTTTTGTAAAAACTCTAAATAACTGAATATTGATTGACTGATATTTCCATTATATTCCATATCTTGCATTGCGGTACAAGATCTAAAACGCTACTGGTCAGAAATTTGATTGTTTAAATTTACGACTTATAAATAATATCTGTGCTCTGCATTTTTACAAAGTATACTGATAGATGCAAGTAATGCCTCGTCGTTCATGTGGATAAAAAAAATAAAGAAAAAAACACGATTCTTCAAGTAAATTCATCCTTTTCATTTCTTATGTAATTAATATTTACAAAACTCACATACCACATCAAGGTATTTATATTTTTTTTTATTTAAATACTGATAATTGCGAATTTTTGAGAGTAGACGTCTTCTCTTTTTCAAGCATAATAACAAGATTGGAATAAATACAACAAACAAAATGGTGAGAAGCTGAAGCACACTCAAAAATTTTGTTTTGTTGTATTTATTTCAATCTTGTTAGGCCTATTATGCTTGAAAAAGAGAAAACATCTACTACTTCTCGAAAATTCGCAATCTGGTATGTAATGTGGTATGTGGAGTTTTGAAAAAAAAACCAAACACGATGTTATAAATTGCAACGAAACAGCGTGATTTTGACTTATAAATTAATTCAATTAAACTCTCATAAATGCTAAAACGACTTACACACATTAACATAGCACGTTCATTACAAGATAAAGAAATTATAACATTCGCCAAATATTTACATAAATTTTACATAATATTCAAGTAATTTCAAATTTACATTGTAATTTATAAGCTACAATTATGCAATTATGAGTTTATAATTTGTAAATACAAGAATGAATTTGGATTTATAGATAGGCCTAATCTGTGTTAAGTCTTATTACAGATATTTCAATTTAACATATAATTTTAAGTTTCTATAATTTAGTGAGTGTGAAAAATTGAACTGCATGCGTCAAATCCGGCCTATTGTGGCTCCCAGTAGGCCGGATTACAGAAAAGCCGGACTACCGAGAGTGTTCTTAAAATAACTCAATAGCTCAATTTTTTGTGAAGACATAATGCCAGGTTTAAATAATTTAACCCCATTTTCTTAATTTTCCACTCAAATGTTTATTAAGAACAATACAAATGTACTTTTTCTAACTTTTCTAACACCAAGCTCTAGTAATATTTGTTTTGCAGATTCCCTTGCATCCAATCTCCTTAACGAATTAAGCTTCTGTTCCATAGTGACAAAGTTTTTCTTTCTTTTTTCACTCATAATGAATACGCGCGGATAGGGAAACAACATGGGGAAACGAATTTAGTTATTAAAAAAAAAAAAATTTTCAGGACCAGGCCGGATTACCGAAAGGTCGGATTTGAGAGAGTTACTGTATGCGAATTGACAGAAAGTAATAATGGCCAATTGTTTCTAAGGAATTGAAAAATCTAGAAATTTAAAAATTATTTCTTTTTTTTTTTTACATAGAATTTTACAAAACGTGGTTAAAATAGTTTAAACAAAGAATATCTTATGAAATTTATTAACGAAGCTTTTCTAAAGATACAGTGTGACCTGATATTTATTTTTTTATTATTTTTGTTTTTAATAAATAGATCTAGTTTTCTGTATATTATAAATTAAACAAAAAAAAAAAGTAAATTCTGAAAATTCTTTTTTCGGTAAAGTTGAAATTAATGAATTT
>JAFIDM010000007.1:13783078-13799025 GCA_023159025.1 Thereuonema tuberculata | reverse complement strand
GATAGATAGATAGATAGATAGATAGATAGATAGATAGATAGATAGATTCCTGCAAGTTCTACAAAACAAAAAAAATTATTTTTCTACAAAATATACAAGATGAAATCAGAGCATTACAAATGATAAGAGATGTATTAATCAATGCAGACCTGGACATCCTAACACATATGTTTCGTCTTATTAGAGCTCATTACACATGATCAGTCACCTGTAACAAAAAAAAAGCAAGAACAGACACAATAATTTATAAGATAGATTCGAGATGTATATAATTATCCATTTAATAGCTAGTAAATACAATAATACGATGTTTTATTTATTTATAAAGTACTATTATCATTACGCACTGTTGATAAGTGAGAAAGTGACAAAATTAACAAAATTGACTCTTATGTTGTTTCATTTATTTTTATGGTGAATTTAATGCTTATTTATGACAAAATGTAATTTGTCTGAAAGTGTTTTTTTTTTGTTAATGTAACTGTTGTGAACTTAAAACAATAAATCACGTCATTTTTAAGCATGATTGAATTCGATTAGCACTGAATCTGAACTTGAACTTTTACGGTATTTCTTGGCCATGTCAAGATTATATAATCTATTTACAGTCTATAACTTACATGAATACGTTTTGCAATGTGTAACAAGGGTCATGAAAATTAAGTTTAGTAACAGTCGTAATATTTAGTAAGCAGTAATTATAGCACTGTTTACTAAAACTTTCTTCTCCTTATTGGGCTGATGAGTCCTGAGTAAGGACGAAACGGCCGTTCCCGATTCCCTATGTTGACAAACCCAAAGGCATGATTTTGTTTATTTATGTGCAGTCGTTGGTTTTCATTTATTAATAAATTTACTGCACGTTAAATTGTGTTCTTGTATTTATTTATTTTTCTTCTAATCTATTTAAGAAATAAAATGTTCAAGTTTTCAGATATTTGAAAAAAAAACTCGAGGCTTTAAAACTTTTGAAAGATATCTTGGGGTTTGGAATAATGTAATTAAAGGCTTGCACTGCGTCAGGGTCTGGAATTTTATTCAGAGATTTTAGTAGATTTTTCCCTCTCACCTCCTGGAGAGTTGTGTCAGCGGTCACACATCCGAGCGGTGAATGCTCCGAAGTGAATATGAATCTTTAAAAACAGCCTGAAATCATTTGCAGATTTTCTCCTTTAACTCCTCTGAACGTTAAAGTGAAAAAGTCAACTCTGCTTTTATGCGCGAGAGATGAAATAAACGCCTAAGTCATAAAAAGGAATCCTAAGATGTATGAATGGAGGTTTGATTAGGACGGGAACAATAATAAGATCTTTATGGTGTGTCAGAACAACAAGGAAAATTCTTAAACCATGAATGGATCTATTCAGGCATTAATGTGGACAAATAAGTTTCACAGAATAAATAGTGTTGGGGGCAACAGCAGTGAACTATATAAGAGGGAAAAAGTGCCAATGGGATATTGTGGTGAAGGCTGCTGGATCGTGTAGTAAAAAGATTTATATTTTTGTTTTCCAAAACGGACTCTTGGCACTTTGCCTTTGGCCTCGACAAGTAGCTTCGTAGGTTGATCAAAAAAAAAAAAGTGTATAAAGCTTGTGTACAAAAGCCAAATCTTTATTGAAGATAATGAGATGTTGTTCTTAAAGTGGCACGGATACGCTATTTTTCCCCAAAGTCACCTTAACGATTGAGGCATTTGTCACAACATTTGACCAGTTTGTCCATCCCAGTCGCATAAAAGTCAAGGCTCTGTGTTGTAATTTTTTGCATTATGTTGCAATTCTTCATTGCATGTGAAGCGTCGACCCGACATGTGTTCTTTTAAGGCAGGAACAGATTAAAATCACTGGGAGTCAAATCCGGACGGGGAATGTCCTAAAATTTCCCAGTTGAAGTCGTTCCAGTTGAAGTAAGTTCTGTTTTGTTCTGTGTTCGTGCATCGTCATGAAGGTGGATCACACCGTAGCTCAGAAGACCAGGATGATGTTGTGCAATTTCTTTAATGTATCAATAGCATATCAGTTATCCCAGTGGGCCGCCATTATGAAATGACAGCGCGCACTTCCAATGATACACCCACGAGAAAGACCATGCGACACTGAGCAAAACTGTACAGACCTCAACAGTAAATTTCAGGAACCGGCAGCATTGTGGAAACTCATAAATTTAATTTCTAGGGAGTGTAAACTTTTTTCTGTCTACCATCGTTGTCCAGCGTACACTGTAGGAAGCAGCTGACATTATACACCTAGAAACAGATGAAACACAGAAGAAGTAAGTTACATCCATGCCGGCTCCAGAATTCGAACCCAGATTCAGATGTATCGACCTCATGGTATGTCTTCGTTTTGAACATAAGACTGCCTGAACAGATGTAGTAAGAATACAGACAAATTTAAGGTTAAACGTTTATGATAAACATCTGATTCATCTTTGGAATAAAGACATGCGGTTGTAATAATAATAAGGTAGTGGATAACGCCATTATCACACTAAATAATAAAAACATAAAAATGACATGTTTCGATGAGCCCCAAGAACCGGCTCTCGTCCTCAGAAAAAAAGGAACTAATGACGAGCCGGTTCTTGGGTAGGCCTACTCATGGAAACACGTCATTTTTATATGTTTTTTATTATTAATGCTTAGTGTGGTTATGGCCTACTACCTTGTTATCTGATTCTCTTAATTTGCCTCGGAAAGGAGAAAGGATTAGGATTCAGAAGTCTTATCTACAATTTTAAATCGAATTCCACGTTCTGATACTACGTTCTGATCAATAACTCAAAAACTACATATCCTAAGAATTGAAATTTTATATGATAAGTTATACTGATTTATATTACTGGTAAAACGGACTAGAGAAGGAGTCAAATACTTTGATCTTAAATACTTTCATCTTAAATCGTGCTGAAAGCTCAGCCCCCATTGTAAATTAAGATATGTCATCTCTTTATTGATTTTGATAGACATTCATTTGATAGACTAATATTTTAAACTGAATGTCTATCAAAATCACCATAAACCAGCAATATACGAGTCTTCTTACAGCGCTAGTTTCACTTTGAAAAAATACAGAAAAGCTAAAAACTAACTTAGGAATATGAGGGTCATCAGATCAGTGAGTCTGTGTGTCTCAACTTTTGAACAACTTTTGAACCTCTGGCTCTTGAAATTCGATTGTATTTTCGAGGAATAGGAACAATCTAACTCTTATATTTGAAATCTTTTCCAAATTGGTCCTTGTCGAGAATTTAACACTATAATGAAATAACCCTTCATGTATAAAAAAGCATTGGAATATTCATATTCGGAGTTAAATCACTGCGCTTTCTTCTAATACGAATAAATTTAATCCAATACAGACAACTGAGTATGTAATGCGGATTTAATTAATATTTTCCACAGAATGGAAAACGTGTGCAAGTTACTGTTATATTCAGTAGATATATTACAGTCAAACTTGGGATAATTCGAAATTGAACCAGAGAAAAAGTTCGAAATATCCAGAAATTCGAATTACGTATATTCTCTCAAAGAATAGATAAATAAAAAAGATTACCTCCACGATCAAAGATTTAACACATAAACATTATTTAAGAATACTGCTACATTTTTTTCAGGGGATCAGACACTTTTTACTAATTATTCATCACTTAAAAAAAAGGGCAGGTTTTTTTTAATTGCTTGATTGAATGCAATCTTTGAGTCATAGCGTATGACTCCAACCTATCAATTGATACAAAAATATGATCTTCTACAATAGGACAGAAAAATCCTCGGAAATCCCCACATAGTGATATTCCAACCCTCGCTTTTGTTTTCCTTAGAAAGACCGTAAAAATAAGTAATGCACCTTAGCTGAGAACAATCTCAGGAACAATTTTTACTGTAATATTTTAAGGACAATCGTAGAAAAATTCGAATTATCCAAAATAAAATTCGAATTATTCACGATTTTTTAACATTATTTTAATACAGAATTCTAGGGATCGAGCAACAAATTCGAATTATCCAGAATTTCGAATTAAACAAGTTCGAATTATCCAAGTTTAACTGTATTATATATTATAAAAACATTATTCTGTCTGTCATTCTGTCATAAGACTAAGTTTTTCCAAGTTTGTGACCAAACTATAAGAGATAGATTGGTCATGCAAATGGATAAAAAGCAGATCTTTTTAAGATAAACAAAATGCTACAAAATGCAAAAATCTTTCGAAAAAGTGTTTTGGTTTCCAAGATGTCGTCTTTTTTTAAAGGGTCAAACTTTGACTTTTTCTCAATTTAAACGAATAGTTGAAAGAGAACATTAAATTGAGAAAATAGTGTATTTCAAAGTTCTATCGAACGATACATCAGTCATTCACAAACGTTTCTGAGTTTGCAAGATACATGCAAAAATGTGTGTACCCATTATACACAACCCGCAATACGCCTGAGTTAAGCGGAGAAGGCCACAACGGGCTGGGAAATCGTATATTCTCCGATTATCTCAATATTAATTTGCTAAATAAATAAAGTTTTTTTTTTCTTTTAATGCTACATGCGCAAGGATTCCGGAGCGAAGCGACGGTACCCGGCTAGTCTGGTAATAAATATAGAATTTTCTTTTTTTATCAGTTTCATAACATTTAAAACAAACAAACGAAGTAAAAAAAGTTAAGAAATTTTAAGGAATGTAACCTGTAAGTTCTTTCTAACTTTCTAAAAAAATTTACCATTCTTATTAACGATACCCAAAAAACCATATCTTATTTTCGATTATTTTACGATTATTTATTTCAATGAAATAACCTATATTTCGTTTCCCTTTAAACTAATATGAGATCCAGTTCTCTGTTAAGGTCATAACCATCTGTTTGCTAACTGATCTTCCGGGAACTATTCTCCCTTAGGCGAATATCTGTCCAGGAGTCAGTCTTTTGCCATTTCTTTCACTTGTTTTTCTTCATCGTTTTTATCTGATTCGTAAAAACGGTCACGTTCAAACAAGAATGTTTCAAACGGGTCTTTGAAGTAGTTAATGATTCTATTGTGGATAACGATAACTAGAGAAGATTAATAAGGGAACAGTGAAGTTAAATCACTCAAATTATGGATTACAGTTATGCTTCTCCACGAAACCTGAGTTAACGAATTGCATTGTAAGTTTGTTTTTTTTAGTTTTCAACTATCTTATATTAACGTAAGGTTCATGCGATTTCGTGTGTTGATACCAATTAATTAATGTAGATTAATTTTGTTTTCGCGAAGAACTGGACAAATGCAAATTAAAGTCTAAAGAGATTTTGACAATTTTTCATAGGTTATCACTTCAATAAAAGTGCTAAAATTGTCCTTACATTCGTCAAAAAACAAAAAAACAATTTATTTTCCTTTGCAGTGATCTTCATGAACTTAAAATATAACCATGAAATTTCAGCGAACTTGGATTAAAATTAAAGGCTGCACGATCCTTATACGTTCTTTATAAGCTTTTCTTTGCTAATGAAAAGCGAAACGCCAACGTATCTAAAAATGTTGAAGATTCTCTTCTTATTACAGTCGAACCTGCCTATCTCCAATCTCACGGGAAAGGAAAAAAAAAAAAATCGGGATAAAGAGGTTTCGAGTTATAGAGGATTTAAATGCGGTCAATTAAAAAACGTTTTAAATGCTTTTGATGTAGAAAAATATAGTGGTATGATCGCAGATTAATTTATACATATATCCATACCATTTTTTTAACATACATACGTACCTTTAACAATAAAAAATGTCTTTCAATGACTTTTGATGTCTAACTTTCTTTGTTCCTATTAGCCTTCTAAGGTTAGCAAGAGCTGTGAAACCCTCTGGCGAACATTTTCCTGAGATTCGAGAAAAGTTGTTAAGAGTTCTACGGCCTTCTCTGCTTCTTTTGTTGTAACTTTAGATGCATCGGTGCTCTTCGGCAAAGAAGGGTGGTCTTTGGGCATCGATTTTTGTAATTTACACTTTCCGAAATTCGAGATACAGAGGTTTGGAAGGAAATTTTATCGACCCAAACATGGAAAATACATTGAATTTAGATTGTAAATGTAGAGAATTTCAGAAATTTCGAGATGTAGAGGTTTTCGAGATAAACAGGTTCGACCGCATAATGATGATAAATCGACAGCTTGCCTAGCTTTAAATTTGTAAATTCTTAACTTTCTATGTATCTAACTTCATCTAAAAAGCTAAAAGAAATTCTAAACTGCAGTGCTCTTTTCGAGGATAAATATAGAATTCAATCCAATCTATCTCAGATATTTTCTGATAGAGATTTTAAATTCTCCTTTCATTCACTTTTCGTTGGAATATTGTATGTATCGATGTTACAGAACAAAATTATACTGCTGATCCGAATAAACACATAAATAAACTCCAAAACTCCTACACTGTATTTATGTGTTTATTCGAATTCAAGAAGACAAAGTATATTGATGTACGTATTTTTGAATTATACTTCTGAGTTTTTTACATGAAAACTATTCCAGTAAACACTGTTTTTTTTTTCTCTTTAACTCTAGAATCTTCTTCGTGTGCAATTGCTTTCAAAATCGATAATTTAAACATTGTTCAAACATTCAAATTCGTAAGTTCAAACATTCAAATAATTAATAAATTAATTCTTAATTTATTGGTAAAGTCATAATTAACTAAGGCAATTTGAAAATTTGGCCTAGGTTCCCATGTACGCGTCAAATTTGTTTAAAAAAAGATTAGAAAGATCGCACTGAATACCAATCTTCGACTTTCTAAGGTATATAAATTCGATGGCTTTTAGCACCTAGTTATCTTGAAGCAGACAAAGTTGCTTGTTTCGACTTTTAATCAAAAACTTTTCAGCTCTAACTTCTTTCTTTTTTCTTTTTAAGTTTCATTTTGCCCGCTGTGTTGAATCAAATGTTAAATTAAACTGAAAAAACAATATCATAATCAGAGTATTGCCCAGAATATATTACCATGCTGGTATACCACCGTGATTGTACAGTAAATGTATCACCAAGTAGATCAAGCGTACTGAACATTTTTTTACCATTTACTGAAAAATCCCTGATTAAAAATTCCTGTTATTACTTGCCGTAATAAATATTAAATAAATACTCCGGTTTCATTCTAAACCCTTGAACCCATCTTGAATGTAGTTCAATACACAAATCAAAGCCAGAATGAATGGAGAAAAGACAATGCAAGATGAAACTTTTTCTTCTGGATGTTTTTATTTTATTTTTGAAAAGAATTTTCCTACTTTTTTTCCTTAAGTAAAAAAGAAAATATTCAATACTCCGAAATGGCAAATTGATGTAAATATTACAGCAAGTCAGTGAGATGAGTATTCGGTCTGTCAGACAGAGCTAACTATGTAATTTTAATTCCCAAGCAAATTATTACTTTAGTAGTAAAGCATCTACAGAACATGTCAGAACATGTAATAACATTGATGAAAACAATAAATGGAAGAATTTACCTAATAGACAAATTTTATATACAACATGGATTAATATAAGAGATAGAACGCCCCCTCCCAAAGTAATTTCCAAATAGAGAACTGTTCTCTTATTTTGTTTTTTTAATTGGATAGTCAGTTAAGGAATCTTGGCCTCCTCCCAAATTTTGAAGAAGACTATTTTTTTTTTTTGGTTGGCAGGTTCAAGTTCTTCCTGCACAAAAAACAAAATTCATATATATATCCATGCAGCAACAATTCCATAGAAAGTATTGAGTTTCTTAGTATAAAGATGCAAAGAAACAGATGACAAAACTAAATTTTCCACAGCATTTTGCAAAGATTATAAAAATTAATTAATAATAATCTAATGTTATTTATTTCTTGTATTTTTCAGAAACATGATATTGAGGAAAGTGCTGCTGTCTACTATACTTTTTGTATTAGTAAAACATAATTCCTTAAAGACGTTATCGAAGGAGTTATCATCTTGGAAAATGGAACATCAGATCAATATCCCTTTACCATTTACCAGTTGGCCATCCGTCACAATCTCTTTTCCTATTTCTTACAACTTTACTACTACCAGTAGACGAGGAAAATCAAGGTAAGAAAAAGTTGCTAAATGAGTTAAGTTGCTGAGACTAAGAGCTTATTTCGATTAGGGAAAAGAACAAACATATAGGTGGGAGACAGAATAATAGAAACACTCACTGAAAAAAGAAGAACAAAAGAACAATGGTATGAAACGAAACTATGAAAATCGTTGGTGTGAAGCGGCTTAAGGGCGTTTCACATGGATTCGAAAATCGGATGGTCGGGTCCAAAAATCGGACGTATTCTCTTTCACATGGCCACGAAACTCTCTCTCACGTCGTCTATACGACAAGTAACATTTAAATCGTTCGTATAGACGACGTTTCGTGGCCATATGAAAGAGAATACGTCCGATTCGTGGATCCGACCATCCGATTTTCGGATCCATGTGAAACGCCCTTTATCCTGTAAGGAATATATTCGGATAGGTATTAATTCAACTATTCCTCAATAGTGCTACAATCGCAGATAAGACGCCTATTGTGTCGTGATAATCAAAAAATGTCAGAGCTTTTTTTTTACAAAAAGGCATAGTGAGCGTCTAATAGGGGCTTCTGTGATTAGAACCTGTGAGAGGGTGGGGAGAAGTGAGGGGGTGGGGAATCCTGGTTCTCCCCTTCTTCCCAACCCTATCGCATAAAACCTTCCCCAATTGTTGCAGAAAATATTTGTGTAGTTCCCAATGTCGCCACTAAGTGCATTATATGGCGCTATTTCAGACATTTCACCCCTTTTCAGCCCTTTACGGGTTCTAAGGTAGACTATATTTCCCGCAGAGTAGTAGATAATATCTTTGCAAAATTTGGTACCGATCACTCAAACAGTGTAAAATTTTATAGAGAAACATACAAAGATACAAACATACAAACTTTGACTTTTATATATATATATTGCAATTTTATTTCTTTGTAATCTAAAAACTTGAAAAAGTTTTTTTTTTTTTTTTCCCAAAATCATTTATATTGATTGAATCTCTGTTACAGTTGAGTCCATATTCAAGACTCCTATCAACAGGTGCTACTCATATTTTTATTTACCAATTTTGTTAATTGTTTTTTTTTTTTTGCTAAAACACATAATGAATGCAATTTTCAAAGTTATTGTTAATTTTTGAATATTCTAATTCTATTCTGATCTCTTAAACAATAATTGTTGTTTGTGATGTTTTACTATTCGTAAATCAAGCTGTAATAACTCTTTACTTTTAAATTGTGTATGTACAATTGTGTATCTTAAGTAATATTTGTTCTTTCCAATAATTTTTATGATTATTAATGTAACTTGTCATTTAATTTTAATTTCTAATTATAAAAGAATAAAAAAATAGTAAACCTTGAATATATTTCAGATTGAAAAATCACTTTTTTTCTCCAAACAGGAATATGGTGGAAGATCAGTTTCAATTGTTTAATTCCATAGAGAAAACCTTACAGACGCTGGGCATTGATGGTAGAGCCTGTTTACTCAAGACTATCTGTGAAATCAGCAGCAATCCCATCAATCATTTAAATGTCTTCGCGGAAGTGGCCACTGTTCTGCTTACGTATGTTTACTCTGTTTTTTATATATTTTAAATTTCATGATGTTTCAGTATCATTGATTAAACTTACAACTAAAGCCCATTGCACATGGATCCGAAAATCGGTCGGTCGGATCCATGTGTGATGAGCTTAAGGGGAACGTTTGAGACCAAAATTATCATATTGAAATGAAAAAAGGTAAGGTGAAGGAGGGTGTTTTGAATGTGTAAATTTTCGACTGAATCACCCTATTTTTAAATTGTGTTCCAAAACACCCTCATTCACCTTACCTTTTTTCATTTCAATATATAATTTGGTCTCACGCGCTCCCCTTAAGCTCATTACACATGGATCCGACAGACCGATTTTCGGGTCCATGTGCAATGAGTTTAAGAGTTCGAATTTGCGGGACATATATTTGTACTCATCTGTGTTTTCCTTTTTTTATGTTTTTACAAATACATTTCTTATTATTCTGATACGGTTTTATTGTCCTATAAATGCACATTTGGACCTTTTTGGAATTCCATAGCATATTGCAGCTAAACTAGAACATGTTTTTTATGTTGTGTTTAAGAATAATTCTTATTGAATCTTGTGTTCCTAATGGTTCTCGAATGGAGGGAGTGAAATCTGTTTGTTTTTTAATTTTGGGAGATTGGGAACGGGTTCCAATTATCTTAAATAATAAGATTCTAATGCAACTTTAGCCAAAATCAGAATTAGGAATCCATGTAATGTTACATATATTAAACGAAAAGAGTATTGGTAAATTATGCAGTGATGTTAATTGTCAGTTAAAGTGATCTTAACAGTTCATTTGATAAAAAAAAAAAAATTAAAAAAATCTTTTCATTTGGGAATGTCGACGGGTTTTTAGGTCGAAGGTCATTGCCTAGTTAGTTGAATGTTACGTAGAGTATTTAACTTAGACAATTGTTGCATTTGACCAACAAAGAATTTGACTGGGTTTTTTTGTCCTTAACTCTTTAACTATTGGTTCAATATGTATCAAAATGAATAGAGATCTTCCTTGTATCATCCTCTATCTACTTCAAAAATTTCAGCTTTCTGGGATGTAAATTTTTTGAGTTATTTTGAGATAAGGAGTTGATGGACTGACAATTCAACTTTAAAATTGCATTTTAAAGCTTCTACTAAACTTTTATCTCTCCCAGGAATATTAAGGAAAGGAATTTATCACCGAAACATTAATACCTTGCGGGTGTAATTATCATAAGAGTGTTTTTTTTTTTATATTTATTTTGGTTTAACATTTAACATTTGTAGATTACCCCCCCCCCCTCTCCTTTTTTGTTTAAACCATTTCAATTTTAACAAATCTTCCTTTTTTTCTCTTTTGCAGACCAAAACGTAGCAATGGATCTCAGAGTTTCCTCATGGACTATTTGGAGGCAGAGAAACGAGGCAAAACAAAAAGCGACTGTTTGAAAGCCTACGCTACTTGTCCCTTTTCTATTCCAACCCTTTTAACAGGATTCAAATACTTAGGATGACAAATGCAACGTAATCCCCACGGTCATTAATCTTCTGAAGCTACCTTAAAGAAACTTAATCTCATCTTACCATTCAGTATCAGCACCAAGGACTGACCTAGAGACAAAGAAAAAAAACAAGTTCTGAAATGTTTTGTGTATTGCAGCACTCCACTTCTCTTAATGAAATCACAAGAACACAGGAAATAGAAAAGAAAATTGAACTAAACTGAATATTCTGAAAGACTAGCTACAAGGGAAAAAAAAAAACTATTAAAACAATTTAACGTGATGCTACGAATACAAACAAATAAAGGCCAATAATGCACTTTTTAAACATGAAAAAATTATAAAAATTAAAAAAGCACTGACACGTTTCAGATACCTATTAAAACGGTATTTATCTTCTGAATAAAAGCACAAAGGATAAAACAGTTAACAAGTTTTTGGAAAAGCAGGCAGGAACCAATCATGAATCTCGTAAGATACAGACCATACTGTAAACGATTCCGCCAAATGTTTGATCAATCGTAAGAAGCCTATCCATGGACCCTGAAGGTGTGTATTTTACAAGATTGATGATTGGCAAATGCTTGCTTTTTCAAAACTTGTTAACTGTTTATTTCCTTTGTGTTTTATTCTGAAGATGGATACCGTTTTAACGGGTATCTGAAACATGTCAATACTTTTTTATTTTCTAATTTTTTTATGTTTAAAGAGCGAATTATTGGTTTTCATTATTTGAAAAAAAACGAGTTTTGCCAAAAACAGAGATCGCTTCAAAGAAACCTCTTTTCAAAGACCAAACAACTGGGTTCCTGGAATCAATTTGCACTTTCTTATATAGTTTTGTATGACAATGTAGTGTATTTAAAGCCTGAATGTTCGTACTCCAGATTTCACTCTTCAAATTAATTCTTCTTTGTAATTTCTTTACTGGAGTGCGTTACAGTATAAACAGAAACGTTTTCTTAAATCTCTTAAACTATTTCAATCCATTAAAGGTGATTTCTCGAAACCGATCTATACTAGGAAGCTAAAAGATGTGAATCAATGCTTCTGTAATAAGGGTATAGAAAAATTCCCTAAAGACATCGCAGGAAATGGAGAAAAGAGTGCATCATTGCCTTATTTTTCTCCTGTTATTACTTTCAAATTTAGCCCCCTTGCTACAGTGTGATCTTAAGGTATGGAATACAATGTCTAAAGCGTTTTAACTATTTTCTTTCCTTTGGTCTATTTCCATCTACTTTTCCCGAAAGTAACTATATAGGGATTTTATCTTATTCACAACTGAAAACTCAAAAAAAAAACAAAAAAAACAAATTAGATTAACTTTATCGACCAATGATACAAAAGATGTTAAATTGGGAAATTGTGATTGGAAGTCATGGAAAAAATGAGTTATCCTTTGTTAATAATCTCAATTAAAATTCTGTAAAATCTTGCAGTTTTTCATACATTTCGGTACTTGGCGTTTAAGACAGTTTTGTACAGATATTTTCAATGGAAATATTTTGTAGATAAATCTTTACTTTTTTTGCTTATGATGTTTTGTAAATAGTTAGTACTCCAAGTTTAACATTTAATGTGGATCCTTAGTTTCCATTTTAAGTAATACTTACACAAAACGCTAATTTAAACTTAACTCGCAAACCTTTAACTATTCTTTGTGTTTATTTATAATGATAGTTTGAAAGTCTTATTTATCAAAATCAAGGGAGCTGACATTTATTAACTTTTATCTTCCATCAAATTTCAGCTTCGAAAGATAAAAGTTTATAATAATAGTCTATAATAAGTAATTATTAATATTGAGATTTAACTACAAGCGTATTTTGGCGCTATTTTTTGCCCTTGCTTTCTTATCTGTTAGTTCTATTAGCACTAAAAGCAATAAATGCCGCTTCCTTCCTCTTCAAATTTCAACTTCCTAGGGTATTTTTTTTAATTATCCTCATTATAGATAAATGGAAGCCGGATATGCGGATTTGGACATAAAAATTGCATTCTGAAGCTTTATTTAGAGCTATAATCCCTTTTTCTGTCTGATGCATTTTCAGGACATTACAAATGTTACATTTTTCGATAATTACTTATTACGTGGATATCAAAACTAATGAGCTAAATGAAGCTAAACGAAATGCTTATTAAATATTTCCACTAATATTTTAAAATGCTTTTAAATTTTAGTTTTTGATGCTTATTAAATATGTTCATACTTTAAAATATGATACAAGTTTCCTCACGATTCCTCCCTTCACTGAAATAAAAATTAATCTGACGGTACAGAGGTGGAAATTTCTTGTAATTTCGCCGCTCGAGTTTCTCACGAGCTACAAAGATTGATGCCATATGAATTGTCAATGTATTCTTAACTTGCAGTATGTATATCCAATATGGGTAACATGATTGATAGTAAAGATTCTTTGAAAATCTCTTAATAATGTACAGTTGACAGTACAGTAAACCTAACATTTTTTTAATCCTCCTCCCGAATTTTCATTTCTCAGAAAATCAGATGTCCTATACTGTAGGTTTCATCCTACTATGAGGTCACAAATTCCCTTTACAATAGAAAGTTTTTTAAAAATAATGACGTTTGTCAATTGCTATATTTCCAATGTTTATTAGCTTATTCATATGGAAATACAAAGAAGCATGACGAATTTGACTTAGGGTATTTGTGTTCTTTTCAGTTGATCTTTATCCTTACATGGTTAATCTAACTGGCTTATCTGAAATCCGATTATTCATTACGGTACTAAAAAGATATCAACTGAGCTTATAGAAACAACGAATTAAAACAAATAGAAGGTTATGACATAAACCAGTGAAAGAGAACTATGTATACAGTTTATTTATACATACTCTAAAGAGATGTCAACGGTATTAAACAAACCAGTTTAACATTCTCTGAACCAGACTTCCTGTTAAACTGGAAGTAATAGGATTAAGTCATTTCTTTTCTTTGTTAAATAAGTTGAGTACATCAACCTTGATATAGTGACATATCACCGGTGTAAAAGCAGTTGTACAACAACAAATACTGAAGTGTTGACGTTTGAACTGAAGGGTACAGCTATGATTAGCAGCAAAGAATACAATTTCATAGTTCAGAATATTGACATTCCTAAGAAATTTTATAAATATCTTATTTGAAAGTAAAAATTATTATTTTTACATTGTTTTTTTTTTTATTTCGGGAATAATTGTTGTAAATAGTTCTCAATGCTGAGGCTTATTTATTTATTTATTTATTTATTTATTTATTTATTGTCATAATTTAAAAAAGGATAATAAAAAAAAAGTTTTGTTAAATATCTTTTGATGTTATTTCTTGTTATGTTGTAGTATATGTCATTTATTTCTTCTTACCCATTTATATATTTTTATTTGTTCATAATAAAACTGACTTATCAAATACCCAAATCTTATACAATATAATGATTAAAAGTAAAAAAAACAAAACAAAACAAAGTAAGCATAATCAGCTAAAATAACTCAGTGTTTTATGTAAATTCAGTTCCTCACTGTTATCACGATCAATTGCACTGAGATAGGGTGGTGAGCTCCACGCCCGTCCACCTTGAAGTAATTATTAGCTTAAATACTGGTGAATGTATATTTTAACGTGTGCCTAACTATAAACCACAATAGACAAACACTGTCAAGCACACTAATTGGTTTAAAAGCTAAATGTAATTTAAAATTTATTAATGGTACATTACAGTATTGGAGAGCTTTTGAAGCCTCCGTGGCTTCCTCGTCTATGTTTGAATCCTTGATAATGTTAAAACAAATAATATTCTAAACTGTGTCTAGGATAGGCAAACGTTTTATGAAAACCTACATATAGAAAATAAGCTTTGAAAATATAATTTACATAAAAAGTAATTTATTTGTAACTGAATCTTTAACCATTTGTTTTTATATTTTGTTATACACAAGCCCACAATTCTCAAACAGCAATAACTTTATGAAGAGAAAGTGAAATTAAAAATCCTTCTTACATTGCACTCATCCCTTTAAAAACTTTTCCAGGTATTCCGCTTACAATAACCTCTAACATTGGTATTTCTTTAGATTAGTGATTACTATCTCAAATATAGTCTAAAAAGACTTACTGAATGAACTTTGTTTATATTTAAACCATATTTCTGTTGATCCAATGCTCCTCAGTCACTTATTTCAATCTTAAATATATTAAAATCACGGATGTATTTGGAATTCATTATTTGTGATGTGGAATTATGGCATAAGAATAGAATATATGAATGAATGATAATTTAACAAATTCAAATTCACATTATTTTTTCAGAGAATCTAATAAAAATCTGTAGCTTCCTTTCTTGTATTTTCTGTATATTTTACTGAAGATATCTTTCAACTATTCACCAACAATCTACAACTACCATATGGTAATGTATTACATTAATTATTGACTGACATTTCACCAATTCTGAATTTAACTGTTGCCTTTTCATAGTTGCTAATACCTTTATTTAATGGCAATATTTTATTTTGGAACTTTAATTACCATAATTAATTACAAAAAATAGGTTTTTGAATATACCACGCTTTTTTTAAAACGGACTTTCAAAAGTATAAAATAATTTTTCCTAGCCCCATACAGATTCCTAATCCCATACAGATAGTCCTGAAAATTTATAATTGTAAAATTGTAATAGCTATGAAAATACTTGTAAGATTTAAAACGAAAAACGTGGAGCGCATGAAATAGATAAATGAGATGGTATGAATGGAGTGTATATTATCTTGCAATACATAATTAAGATGGTATGGATGGAGTGTATATTGTCTTGCAATAGATAAATGAGATGGTATGAATGGAGTGTATATTATCGTGCAATAGATAA
>JAFIDM010000007.1:13769672-13783068 GCA_023159025.1 Thereuonema tuberculata | reverse complement strand
TTATCGTGCAATAGATAATTGAGATGGTATTGATTGAGTGTATACTGTCCTGAAATAGATAATTGAGATGGTATTGATTGAGTGTATACTGTCCTGAAATAGATAATTGAGATAGTATGGATGGAGTGTATATTATCGTGCAATAGATAATTGAGATGGTATGGATGAAGTGTAAATTATCTTGCGCCCCATATTTTTTGTTTTAAATCTTACAAGTATTTATTTTCATAGCTATTACAAATTTACAAATGTGCAGGACTATCTGTATGCTAAAAAAATTTATTTTATACTTTTTAGTCAGTTTTAAAAAAGATGGTATATTCAAAAAACTATTTTTTGTAATTAATTATTTTCTGCTTTTAAGTCTTGTGTGCATAATATTTTCAATCGGTTTTAAACAAGTTTGATGCTTGTGGTAAATGTTTATTTCAATTTCTCTTCACCTGATCATATTATTCATAAAAGGAGAAGAAAACAGCGTTTAGAAACGTGCTACGAAAGCTTTGAAACAAATATTTTTAAAGATGTTGTTCAGAAATATCAGTTAGTGTTTTAAAAAACATCACATTGTCATCATAAAATAAAGGAACTCTCTTCAATGTTTCATAAATAGTGGAATATTCATTTTTACGATAATCCTACTAACATGAACTGATATTATAAATTATTAAATATTAAATATTCTAATAATTATTATTTAACCATTAAAACTAAAAACACCTATGACAGATTTGATGTGGAAATGGAAGGCTAAATAAATATATTTACATGAGAAAGTCATCTCGTGGGGAAACTACTGGACGCCATTTCTTTCAATAATTTCAAAACATTTTGTTGATGCACTGATATCTACCGGCAACAAAGTTGACTACACTATTCATTTTTAAAGCTAATGGCGCTTCAGGCACTTTATCACTGTAGAGTTTTGAGGAAACTGCATTTCAGAATGTTCCTTTCAGTAGACAAGGGAGATAAAGGGTTAATATAGCATTGTCATCCAGTTCTGAGCTATGTTTAAAGTTTCAAGACTCTAGATCCTGGGTTCTCAACCGGGGTCCACTTGAACCCTGGGGTCCATGTAATATTCTTCGGGGTCCACAGGCAAAATGGAACCAGATGGAACCAGATATAAAGAAACTCGCTGAGCAGCATCAACCACAGGGATCTCATTGAATCACGCTTATTTTAAAATGGTTTATTATGAATTATTTACCAGTGTGCGATGAGAATTTAACTGTAGAATAATTTAATTGCATTAAATTAGTTTTCATTTAAAATAAAGCATAATCATTTACTAAGGGGGTCCACCAAAAAAAAAAAAAAAGAAGGGAAAGGGGTCCAAGGGTAAACAAAGGTTGAGAAACCCTGCTCTAGATCATCCGGAAGTTAGTTTAAAATCAATTGCAAAATTTGTACCGAACAAACAGACAAGAAAAACGAACGAACAAACAGACAAGAAGGCGACCTAATAAAAACGTGTTAAAAAAGTGTGGACAAATGAATTCAAAATCGAAAATCGGATACCATTAGTATTAAATAAGTCAATTTTCAAACAATAATTTGCCTAAAATATTAACAAAATTAAAGGCGAAAGAAGATTAAGTAAATTAATAAAGAAGCAACCAAAGAAACATAATTAGAACCAATAGAGATTTAGGGCATTGCTTGTTTGATTTTGAAAGGAAAACCATGTATTAGATATAGAAAGATACATTTCACGTTTTGTTTTGAAATACAGACTAGATCATTTCAAAATACATAGAAATAATACAGAATGATGAATAGAATATTTTATTTTATTCCAATTGCTCTGCATAAAATATTTCAGACGAATAGTAAACGTCTCTTCTCTAGGGTTTCTTGGATCAAAGATTCATAAATGAAATCATGTAGTACAATCATCAAACCTGATTTAACCAAACATTAATTTTCCAATTCAGTGCTGATCTCTTCCCATATGCACCAAATGTCGAAAATTTCTTTTTAACAAAAATGTCTTCAGTGATTCAGCCATTCCATAACAGTACTGTCCACTCTGTGTTAATTGTGCTTTTCAAAAGGTAAGCAGATAAAGTCCTCGGTTTCCTACTTAAGTTTCTTTCGGGAAAATTTCAGATTAGAAAATTCCACATTAACGTCTATCTTGAAACGAAATTTTTATTGGCAGGGCAAACTCAAAACAGCAGTTGACAAGCTTTACATCTGTGGTATCATTCTAATGTCTTCGGGATGACCCTCTAGTACAGAGATCGCCAAATCGTCGATCGAGAGCTACTAGTAGCTCGTGTTAACGCTCCGGTTGGCTAACCTTGATTCCTCCACCGAGCTGACGCTGACGACAACAACTGCTTGTTTCTCCCGCGCAACTGCCATTGTTCTAATGATGGCGTTCTCAAGCAAAATGCAAAAAACTTATCACTTTCATTCGGAATGAGAAACCGATTACTTCTTTTCCCAGGTTAAGGATAAATGTGTGTTTACTATGCTTTGCATGTGTATCAGTTGGGAAGAAAGGGAACGTCGAACGTCACTTCAAAACCGTTCACGCAGGGATTGAAAAGGATTTCCCACTGAATTCTGCTATAAGGAAAGAAAAGGTAAGGCAGCTAAAATCTAAACTTAATGCTCAACAATCAACTTTTCTAAAAACATTAAACAAGAATAAAGCAGCAACTGAGGCATCATTCCGAGTTTCAAATATTACTGCACAGAATAAGAAACCATACGAAGACGGTGAAATAATCAAAACTGCATTTTTAGAAGCTGCAGATGAATTATTTGATAGTTTCAAAAATAAAACTGAGATAATGTCTGCTATTAAATCTGTACAGCTTTCTGCAAATACAGTAATGAGAAGGGTTGAGGTTATGAGTTCGGACATTACCTCACAACTTAAAACTGACTTTGATCGCTGCAGCTATTTCTCCCTACAACTTGACGAATCGACTGATATAGTTGATGTAGCTCAGTTGGCCGTTTTTGCAAGAATGGTTTTTGATAATTTCGAAACAAGAGAGGAGCTGGTAAAGGTTACACCGTTAACAGGACGCTCTACAGGACAGGACATATTTTTATCAGTTAAGGATCGTATCAACTCTGAAAATATTCCTATAAATAAGTTGGTGGACTGAGCAACTGATGGAGTTCCTGCGATGGTAGGCAGAGAGAAGGGATTCATAACCTTGTGTCGTAAAGACAACAGCTTTCCGAAATTTCTGTCTTATCATTGTGTAATACACCAGCAGTCACTGTGTGGAAAGTTTTTAAACTATGAACAATGTAATGAAAACAGTCATAAAAATAGTGAACAAAGTTAGAGCACATGCAATTCAGAGACGTTTGTTCAGAGCACTGACCGATGAATTAGATTGCCAGTATGGTGATCTACTGCTTCATACGGAAGTTCGTTGGCTTAGTAGAGGCAGAGTTTTACAACGTTTGCAAGAGTTGCTTCCTGCATTAGTATAATTTTTGAAAGAACGAGGCGAATCCTTCCGTGAACTAGAAGATCCAGTTTGGCTGCAGGATTTTGCTTTTCTCGCAGACATCACCGAAAAGTTAAATATCCTTAACTTGCAGCTTCAAGGTAAGGATAAAGATATTGGCGGAACAACTTCAGATGTTGTTTCATTCTCAAAAAAGCTGGAACTGTGGGGAAAAAAATATCATCCAAGGTGAATACAAACACTTTGCCTGTTTGAAACAAACCCTTGACAAGCAAGGGTCTTCAACGCCTCCTTACAGCAGCAAACAATACGTTGAAATTATTTCAGATTTGAGAAGTGAATTCAACAAACGCTTCCAACATTTCAAAAGGATTTCAATTGTTGCAGTTTGTCAAATCGCCTTTTTTAGAGATTGATGCTGATGAGTTCTCTACTTGTGTCATGGAGCATTTTGATTTTCAAGAAGACAATGCTGCAGTGGAGTTGGAACTGATTGATTTTAAAAATGATTATCTGTAAAATCGCTTTCTTCAAGCTCTGAAAATATGTGGCCTCTTGTTCCTAAAGAAAAATACCCCAATTTTGGTCCAGGTTGGTTTCAAAGTGAAGGTGATGTTCAGCTCTATATATGTGTCTGAGGTTTCCTTTTCCAGTATGAAATTTATTAAAAATAAGCACAGAAACAGACTCACTGATGAAAACTTGGACAATTGTATTCGAATGGCAGCCACTACCTACTCTCTCAACATTAAAAAAATTTGTTGATGACAAAAAAAGAGTTCTATCCTTCTCATTGAAGTTAATAAGTCTGATAAAAAATCTGTCCTTACATTTGTTATGTATTACTAACTACACTTGAATTTCTTTTTTATGTACAATTCAATTTCTTTTTGTTATATACAATTTAATTAAAATTGATTTCATATTTACTAGAAATGTAAGTTTACAGGCAATAAACAAATGTAAGATTTTTTTTAAAAAGTTGGTAGTTCTTTTGGTTGGTAACTCACAGTAGGATTTAAAAACGGTAAGGTAGCTCAGAAGCTTCATAAGTTTGGCGACCACTGCTCTAGTAGTAGTTTCTTTATCTTAAAACTATCTTCATTGTCTTTATTTTCAACTTTCAGATATATTCATAGGATCTGATTTGATTCATTTCGACGTTTCCTAAAGTTTTTCTTTTCTGGTGTCATGAAGGGCTTTGGGCCGTGCCGGTGTGGTCGCGCGGTCTCAGGCGTCGGTCTGCCGTGAGGCCAGTGTGCCGGTATCCGGGTTCAAATCCCGGTTGAGAGCTTGGATGTTTCAATTTCCTTTCCTGTGTTGTCAGCCTCTTCTTCGCTTTCTCTTCGATCTGACGTCATTCCAATAATGGCGTCCTGGAGAAGGTAAATGGGAAACCACTCCAGTATCTTTCCTTAGTCCGTCTATGACTTCTTCTAGGGGTTCGCCGTTGTGCGACACTAGAAATCCATCGACCGCGTACCTCCGGATCAGGGATCGCACTTAGTGGAGTGGAAGCGCTTTGGAACAATAAACAAACGCTAAATTACCAAATACTATATCATCCACGTGACCTTGTTTTAAAATTTCATGAATTTGGATAGTTGATATTATAGTGGAATATTTGTCTAGAGGTTTATTTGTCTATTTGTCTATTGTTTTTTTAGATTATGAAGTGATTGCACAAAATGAATCATGCACAAATCAAAACATGCACAAAATGAAAACAAACAAACAAACAAACAAATAAATGAGAACAAACCCACAAATAAATCCTTGGACTTTCTTAATTGATGTATTTGCAACATCCAAGATGCCTATAATAACGGTAGGTTTATAGCAGTAATAAACCTACCTTGTTTTTTGTTTTTTTTATTTTCCTGAGCCAATGTGGGTGTAAAGAGATGCAAAAGCCCATGTGCAAGTTATTTGAATGTTCCTTGTCCTCAGAAGTGTACATAATAGAATGTACATGAAAATTTTTTTTCTAAGACAAATTTGCTGTCTACCAAAGTGTCCTTACCACGTATATTTGTTTTTTTATTTTGGAGTGAATCGAATTGTTAAGGCAAAAAAAAATGGTATTCTGCTTTCTTCATCATCATTATACATCAGATCGCCCATCTTCTCTTGTCCATCGTCCAAAGTCGTCTGTTCTGTGCATTCTGGATTTTTAATCCTCTAATCTCCATGTATTTGTTAATTCCCTCAAAACCATGATTTTTTTTTCGGTATTCCTCTTTTACGTTTTCTTGGTGGTTTTCATGAACTTTACAAAAATAGTTCTGCTTTCTTAATCAGAGCAAATATCAACGGGCTAACAACATTTCTGCTCATCCTGTTCAATTCCTTATAACAATGCAAATTCATGATAAATACTAACTACAAAATAACAGAAAAGAAAAATGAAGAATATGGAAATCTTCTAAGATTTTAAGATTACATCTAGATGGCAATAACTTAAAAAAGTGTAGAGTTTCTTGCTAAGAAACGACATGTAAATTTTTATTTATTATATAATAAGTGCCGTTCAAGCATAGTCGAGCGGTCTGGGTGGCGGTCTGCCGTGCGCACGTTGTGTCGGAAACTGGGTTCGAATCCCGTGGCTGGGTTATTTCAATTTCCTTTCCTATGCTGGTCAGCCTCTTCTTCCCTTTTTCTTCGATCTGAAGGCTTACCATAATGACTTCCTGAGGAAGGCCACGGGAACCCACCTCAGTTTCTTTCCCCAGGTGGTTCTTGGAGTTCCAAGTGAATTCCATAGAATGTGTACCTGTCTCAGGACAGAATACTATGGATCGATGGATTATAATAAGTAATTTAATACATATAGATTAGATACCGATATATAGAAATTAAAAGTTTAAATATCTTTAACACCTTAAAAATATATGGGTGGACTGGTTTCGCCTTTGCTACCAAGCTTTTTATAGAATGCCTAAAAATTATAGAAAGAATACGTGTGCTTAAATAGAGACAAGGACCAATGAAATTAAGTATTAAATTTAGTATTTAAGCCAATGAAATTTAAGCCAATGGAATCTTGGAATGGGTTGACCAATGGAGAAACAGCGAAAAAGAATGAATCAAAAAAGAATTTTCTTTCTATAATTTGTTAGTCGAAAAAGCCTGGTAACAAAGGCGAAACCGATCCATCCATGTATTTTTAATGCGATAATGATTTTTACACCTGTAATAAATTTGTGTGTCGGTGTCTACTCTATATATTAAATGTACAATTTAAAATTTCAATAATTAATTGAACATTTATTTACAATTTAGCCTACTCTTGCTAAGGAAAACTGAGGTGGAACACTGTCTTGGAAATGGAATAAAATATACTTCATTTTCATCATTTAAAGCGTTTTTACATAGAAATAATTAAAATTATGAAGAATTATTTTCAAATAAATATTTTTGTACCGGTTATGCACAATTAACAAGCTTATATCAACAAAATTAGAAATGTATTTACTGCAAGCAATTGGAATTGGTTTTTTTCTTAAACGCTTACTTTCTGATTTTAACAATTCTAATAATTCGAGACAAATGCCGTCTTGGAATGCGCGAAAACGAGTTCAGTGGTGACTGTGCAGCGAAGATTTAGAAAGGAGAAAGGTGAGTTCAGAAAGGAGGCACTTGCGTGGAACAACAAAAAGAGCCTGTGGGATTCCAAGGTGAAGGGTGTCTGAGCACTCCAGATCACCAGGTATGACTCCTTCAGACTTTTTTCTTTGGGGCTATGTCTTGTCGTTTCCCCAACTTCCTGCTATCCTCACCGATCTATGACATCGTATCACCAATGCAATTGCAATAATTGTCAGTGATACGCTACATCGCGGATGGTCAGAAATGGCTTACCGCAAGGATGTCTGCCGCGTCACGCAACGTCGACACATAGAACATTTATGGAAAAACAAAACAAAAAAACTACTTGGTGAGTTTGTCTTTCATTTGCTGTTTCGGGGGCAACAGAGCCGTTTCTAGGCGAGAACTGAAAATGCCGCCCCTTCCCTTTCAAATGCCGCCCTTAACAAAAAAAAACGACAATCCCATTTTAACAACCAAATAAAAAAACGAATCCGTCCTTCGGCCGCCCTAGGCGGCCGCCTAGTCTTGCCTAATGGTAGAAACGGCCCTGGGGGGCAAACATCGATTTTTTTCGCCGCCGAGTTGCGAGCCTCTGAAATGTGTCAAGGAATTATGAATAACCCTGCATTTAAAAACATAAAGCGAAACGTATATCTCACATACTGAACTGCTTGTGCTCTAGCCTAACCGACAAGAGAAATGTAATAAGCACCAGCTCTTATCAAGATTTGCTACTAACTTTGGATAACTTTTGAATCTTGATCTTCTGATAAGCCATTACTCGGTATATTATCGTGTTTTTGAAAAAACGTTGCTTTAATCAGGAGTAGAGGTAGATCGTAGCCCTATTTATCACTGACAAAAACGGCCCTATAAACAAGATGGTAATATTTTATATAGAGTATTTTCATATTTTCTTTCGTTTGTGTTTTTTTTTTTTTTTGAAATTCCATTCTATTCTCATTGAGTAGAATAATTAACGAATAAATCCAGAATTTTTAGATTTAAAGTATTGTTCGCGAGAAGTCAGCTTCACAATAGTGGAAGCTGTTCAGCTAAACGAGACATAATGGATAATAAAGAATGTTCATTGCATCACAGGATGTTCTGATGTGCATTCATTCATTTGTTAATATAAACAAAAGATATCCACTGTCTGTCACAATTTGATAGTTGAAGGTTACTTATTGCCAATTATAGAATAATTTTATAATAATTTATTTTGCACGATGCAATTTAACACACTGTTAAACTAGTTATGCAGTTATATAACAAACCTCAATGACCAATGTTCAACAAACAAGATATTACGACTGTCTATGTGAGAACTGAGCATTGTTGTACAGCTTATGTTCAAAGGTCAATTCAAATGTAAGAGTTCCATAGGACTACGTTTAATTCAGGTTGTTTTATTTTCTTTGAAAGAGAGGTAAATGATAATAATTCAAGTAATTCTACGATTGTACTAACACTTCTACTTAGAGGAGATTGTATATAAACATAAGCTACTAGAAATAAGCATCGAATTAGCATTTAAGTTAAAGCCTTTTTTATAAACATTTAGTTCATTAGAAAACAGACATATTAAAAGTGAACGAATTTTGATTTTTGATTTTGAGGGAGGAAATAGAATTTTTCTTTCATAGAGCTTTATCTTTTTTTTATACTTTCAGTATCGTAATCTAGTTAAACACGAATTAAGTACAAATGAAGTATTCGAATCGGGGTAAAAGTCTAGATAACGGCACCCGCTATCAAATATGGCGATTTTGGAACTATTTTCTAAACCGGAACCGCTGAAGGAAAGGCTATGAAATAAAAAAAACGCCGTCTTGCTAAAATGCGGCAACCTTAATAACCATTAAATCTCACATTTTTAAACCTTATGTGACGGGATCGCTTACTTGTGGCTGATAAACTTCGATCACTACGAACCGAATTACGCCAACAGATGTAAACAAAACCAGACCTTCTGTGTGTATCACTCCGCGGTTTCCAGATACTAGGCTTTAGCCCGAATCGGACCTTGTCGATTTTCTTGAAATCTCATTTCTTAGTTTCATATCACTGCAGAAAAAAAAATAAGCGTTGTTTTGGAAACTTACTGAACAGGAATAACACGACAAAACGAAACTACACATTTTAGAAACAAATTGAATTTAAAATCTTCTACAAAAGCTATTTGTATCTTCGACAAGATACATTTATATATGCTTAATTAGTGAAGAACCATTAATTGTTAATGATACAATGGAATGACGACTTTATGAAATCTTCCATCAAAACTATAGATATTTTTTTCCTAATTTTTTCCCTAAGTTTTCTTATTATTTTTAATAGTGATGATTATTAATGAAAAATGGGATACTTAATAATTTATTCTCTTAATAACTTTTCCCTTTAATAAAAGTTATCCAAACATTATATAACGTAATATTTTTTGTCGTTAATACAGAAAAAATATTTTTAAAAAGCAGACATTTTAGCTCCTTTGGCAGCCATTTTCAACCGATTTGATAAGACTGGTAAGGTCGATTTGTTTAACCACGTGATCGGATATTTCAGTATTGATAATAGTTATAAGCGATGACTTCCAAAGCATTAGTGAGAAAATCGTGTTGGCTGTAGCTATTATTTTTACTTGGTGGTCAAAATTGGGGTGAAAGATTTGTCAGTCATCCTTATTATTATAATTTAGTTTATGGGTGAATCTACGGAAAACCTGTAATTCGTGTCATAGAGCAATAAATTGAAGATGATTGAAAATATTTGTCATTTTTCAAAATCACACATTGAAGTACAAAATATACTATAGTTTAGTATAATTTTTTTTTTTAATTTTATGGAATTTCCAAAAAAAAAAATTTGTCCACAGTAGGTGATTCGTCACTTCCGTGGACTGTCACAGGCTACAGTTGGATAGCTTCTAAAGATCCAAACTGCTTTATTTTTTAATATTTTTCAAATAATATATATATTGTGAAATCAGAAAATACATAAATTTAACATAATATTCAGTGAAATTTTTTTTCGAATTATCAGTAAAATGTTTTGGCAATCTCAAGACTTGTCACAAGGTTTAGCCATCACTTTTGTGGACATTCCTAAACTTTCTAAAAAATCCACCCGATGCCCTAGTTGTCTTCCATTTCACTTCAAAACAAAAGTTTACACGGCGATTTTGGATTGGGAAGTGATTTTATTCGCCTGAGTCGCATATTTGTCAGGAAAATATTACCTTTTTATTCATTTTTCGTAATTTGCACAGCTCATCCCATCACTTCTGTGGTCTTGTTTAGAACCTAATTTTTCTATGGAAAAATGATTATTTTTAGGCATGATAATTGAAATACGGTAAGTTTAATTTTCTGACTTGTGTTCCTAACCTCAAAATGAAAAGCACATGGGTCAAGAAACATAAGTATTCGTCACTTCCGTGGACATCACTTCCGTGGACGTTTGGGGTCCATGGAAGTATGATCATCAATAATAGCGGCTACTATGTTTTTCACGAAGACTTGTCTTTCACTTCCAGTCTTTGTTAAATGCCAATAAGGATATTTATAATTATATATAAATATATGTAATATATGTTATATGTAGTGATATATTTACATTTTTATAGACGTTTAAGATTGACAGTCTGATTCATTTTTATTGTACATGATTTCCTCTTTTGATAAGAAGTTCTTTTAATTCATAAATTATAGTCTTCTATTTATTTATTTCATATTTTTTTCCCGCGTAAATTCACTATTTCGAATATAATTTATATTAAAATTTGACATCGTTATCAACACAAGTCACTTCCGTGGACAGCCTACATCACTTTTTTTTTTTTTTTTTTTTTTTAAATAACCAAAATGCGTTGACCTGAAGCACATATATCATGGATGTAAGAACGTCAAAAGCAAATATTTTAGTTTTTTTGAAAAGGAAATCTTGTAATTTAAAATCTCAAAAACTTTTGACTGAAATTGTAGGTTTTCTGTAGATTCACCCTTATGCTGTGGAACACTTTTGGGAGCGTATTGTCTCGAATGTCTGGTTAGAATTATTATAGCATGGATTACTTTACACTACAGTACATTAGTTTTTTGAAATTTATTTATGTATCTAAATTATCTTTTGTAAGACAAAATTACCCTGACAAATTTGAAGCTATACTGTATATAAAAAGATTGAATGTACAAGACTGTAGAATGTCCAAGAAAGGAAAAAGTAACGTGAAATGATATTACAACTGGAATAAAAATGACAAGGAAAGACGAAATATCTTAAAAAGAATGTATAATTTTTTATTATAACTTATGTAACTTAAGGTTTTATTATGAAGCTTTTTAAAAACTGCTAAGAATTAAGATGTTATTTACTTATTATTAATTGTACGTATTAATTATATGTAGGTTAAATAAATGGATATTCATGTATGATATCTTGTGTATTATCCTGTACAGACAACAAAACATTTGTATAGGATATGTGAATATGTGTGTCTATATATTTATGTTTGTGTTTTTATGCTTACGTCTTATATATAGTTATATGTAGTTTATATTTGTGTTTTTGATTTAAAGACATTCGTAAATTAGATTTCAAACACATTTAAATATGTCTCAAAACCCACTTCGAACTCGTATTACGATGTTTTCAATCTTTCGAATTATGTAAAGTTCATAGCATCAACCATCAAAGGTTTATAGGAAATAAAAAAATAACACAAGCATAAAACACACACACACACAACCAAAACAAAGTGAACATCAATTGGCACAAAGAAATGATATATAAATGTTTATCTAAACATTTCGGAAAAATGGACACTAGAATGAATAATTTATTACATTATTATCACTGTAAATAAAACAGCACCTGTTGATAGGAACTAATGGCTTCTAACAGACTGGAATTGTAATCGCTTGAAGGGAAAAAAACAAAAATTATGGTTATTTTGACACATGTCGTATAAACATTCATTTTAAGCGCATTTTATTGAATGTCACTGTTGCTTAAACGATATATATTGGAAAATTAGTGTTTGATCCCCACTGATGTTGGGATTTTCCCTTGTTAAGTTCTGTAGACAAATCTGAGATTCGCAATCTTTTATCTTGATGGGGGTCTAGATTGATATCTATACCTTCTGTGCAGCTCATCCTTCTTGGAGGATACTTTAACATTAACACCCTTGATTATAATTATGATAATCTTAGTTTTATGAAATGTAAATCTATTATTGAGTTGCCATAATAAGTAAACTATCTTATTGTTTGTTTATTAAGTCAAGAGCTACCTGTGAAGCGTCCTTTGAAACTTTTGTACATTATCAAGATCGCTTTGTTAATATTATAAATTTGTGATTTCGTAGGTTTTTTTTTATTTTTACAGTAGAGTTTATTTAGCTCCTTATAGAAATAAAATGACTTATTATTTAGCTTAAAATAAATATTGTTTATTAATTTCATTTTTTTCTCGTTCTAGTTAGTTGAATAACAAGTATGGCGAAACTGACGGAGTCTATTATTAGCTCTTTACAAGAAGAAAGGGAGAAAGCCAAGTACGATCAACTCAGTAAATTGTCCATGTGCTCAGAAGACATGCGAAAGAAACGAATTCTCACTGATGTTACATTAGTTTGCGGGGGACACGAGTTAGCTGCTCACCGGCTCGTTCTGGCTGCTTCAAGCAGTTATTTCCAATCAATGTTCAGTAATGGATTGG
The DNA here is from genome assembly GCA_023159025.1 of Thereuonema tuberculata. Classification (NCBI taxonomy): domain Eukaryota; kingdom Metazoa; phylum Arthropoda; class Chilopoda; order Scutigeromorpha; family Scutigeridae; genus Thereuonema; species Thereuonema tuberculata. Next base: position 13,770,310 of record JAFIDM010000007.1, on the reverse strand, counting down.
AAGATATGGTCACTCAAAAAGTGGACTTACCAGCCGTTGATGGAAGCACAATGGAGACTATTCTGGATTTCTTATATACTGGTAACATCAATATTCCTCTTGACAATCAAGATGCAATTAAAGACCTTCTCGATGCAGCAGATAAGTTGCAAGTAGGGATTGTCTTTAACTACTGTTACATACTGTTGTTAAAGATGCTTTCGAAAAACAGGTTTCTGGAACTTTGGGCAACTGCCAATAAGTACAATAACGTTGACATGAAACTGCAAGTGATAACTTATATCGCTAAGTATTTTTCAGAAACTTCTTCTGCCACTGAATTTGTCCAATTGCCATTGGAAGTTCTTTCCTCAGTACTCATGAATGAGGAAATCAGAAATCATAATGCGGACACGATTCTGAAAGCAGTTTTTCAATGGATAAAACATGAAACTGAGAGAGAAAAAGATCTCCCATTGCTGTTATCCTGTGTTAATTTTCAAGACTTGAGTGATTCCTATTTGCTGCAAATTATAGACAATGAACCGTTAATGAACAACTCCATGGAATTAATGAGAATACTCATTAAAACTATAGCTTCGAGATATCTAGAAAATCTTGTGTTGGTTTCCAGTTTAAAGGGATCTATGGAAACTCAA
>JAFIDM010000007.1:13728096-13738857 GCA_023159025.1 Thereuonema tuberculata | reverse complement strand
TAAATTTAAAATATTTATTATTTGTGCAACCAGGCTCCCCCCCCCCCCATCAAATTCCGGGCCCAGGTACCAAATGCAAAACCGGGCCTTTCCCCCCTTCCCCTCCCATCAATTTATGAACAGAATCATAAATTCTTAGCCAAAAATATCGCGAAAATACCACACGATTTCATACTTCTACAGCAGGGGTGGGCAGACTTTTGTAAGGTAAGGGCTACCTCAAGTATACTCCAAGTGCCGCGATCACCTTAAGACTAAAGAAAAAGGGAATACCCAAATCGACAACCAAAAAAAAAAAAAAAGACATAAACATACTGTAGATCGCAGCCGGGCCCCGGTGCTGAGGGACCAACTGCTGCCCCCCCCCCCCACCTTGTGAGGGCCCTGTGTGCAACTATTTATTTAAAAAAAAATAAAAATTGTTTTTTTATTTTAAATTGCGAGATTAAATTACTTTTTAAAAAATTAACTGTTGCACTAATAATAAATATTTTAAATGCAAAACATTAATTTTACGAATTTTTTTATCATTTCAGGATTTTGTCAAATTTAGTTGAAAATACCGAGTAATACTTCAAATCACCCAAAAAATTAACTGTTTTTGAATTTTAATTTAATTAATTGTAGAATACTTTGAAAATTAAAAACAAATATAAATTCCAAATAAAAAATTAAAAGCAAATATAAATCCCAGACGCTTCATAAGTTCATATTTAAATTTTCAGTATTTTTGGTGCATTGGTTAACGAATTATTTAAAAGAAATAAAAGGTTTACAGTCGCCTGCATTTGCTTGAGTCAGGATCTTGATGATAACTCCTTGAATTTAAAATATCTCACTCCCTGATTTACTCAATGATTCCTGATTTACTTAATGATTCCTTTTTACATCTTTCATGATATAATTGAATATAAAGAAGAGGATGGGAGTTTGAATGAAAAATATATATATTTCTGTCAACTGTGTCGATTTTGCCTTGTGAAGGCTCAGTCAGCTGACCTCGAAAAACAAATCTAACAAATTTAGAGATTAATTCAAAAATAGAAGTGAGTTTTTCTTTCAAACTTCCAAAGAGAACTTCTAAATTAAGCAGCTTCTAAAGCAACTTCTAAATTAAGATTGATGTCAATAAATGTTGTAAAATTAGGAATCATTTATCTATCTTGAAAAAGCTTATTATTTTCAGTCAGATATTGTCAATAGGGTTAATGCAATACTAATTTATTATTGATTCAGTAAAACGTAGTTTAATAAATGTGTTCCTTTTTTTTAATAGTGAGATCCTCTAAAAAAGTAGCAGAAATGATGAAGAATGTGAAAAATTACTTTTTCGTCGAAGAGAGAGACAAAGCAAGAAAAGATCAATTGCATACATTGTCAAACATTTCCGATTACATGAGAAGAAATTCCATTCTCACCGATGTGTCCATAGTTTGCCGAGGTAAGGAATTATCTGCTCATCGTATCGTCCTGGCTGCTTCTAGTTTGTACTTCTACTCATTGTTTAATAGTAATCCTCACAGTACGTTGCCTTTCGTCGTTTCACTCCCCACCATTCACCATGATGCAATGGAAACTGTGTTAGAGTTTATTTACACAGGCGAGATTAACACGTCTCTGCAGAAGACCGAAGAGTTAAAGAGTATCTTTGCTGTTGCTAGTCAACTGAAGGTAAACATTTTATTAGATTACTGCTGTTCCTTATTGTTGGAAACTCTATCCACAACTCATTTCATTGAGCTCTGGGAGATCGCCAACAAGCACGGTAATAACTACCTGAACTATGAAACTATCAAGTACATTGCAGAACATTTTCCTGAAGCCTCTGCTGCACCAGAATTTATGGATCTTCCTGTGGATGACCTAATTGCTGTGATTGTGAGGGACGAAATGAAATGTCATAATTTGGACGAAGTGGTGCGTACACTTTTCAAATGGGCAAAGACGGATTCAGAAGCCAGAGAGCCACAGCTAAAATCACTTTTTGCTTATATTAACTTCCTGGATTTATCTGAAGAGTTTCGTCGACATCTCGTGGATACTGAGCCTCTAATGTCAGATGAATTGATGAGATTAATACTGAAAAGTATTTCTACGAAACCGGTAAAGCCTTTAACCAATTTTACATGTAAACTTGGAGTTACTTCTGTCAACTGTCATTCGCCAGACATGGTTTCGTATTATATATCAAAGTCGACTGAAGAACAACGTTTTCTCATCATGAAGAAGGTGGATTTTGATAATGGCTGGATTTTCCGTTGGTACTATCCACGAACTGGAACAGCTTCAGATGTTCTGTCTTTCAAGTTCGCAATCCTTCTGGAATGTGCTGTATGCAACCAAAACGGAAATATCTATTTTGTTGGTGGGAAGGACAAGTACAACAAAGTCTACTCCACAGTGTCAATGTTCAACATTGTCCTCTATAACTTGGAAAATCTAGCACCAATGAATGAAGGCCGATTCGCTGCAGGGGCGATAATAAAGGACAATTTCATTTTCGTAGCAGGTGGAGTAGACTGGGAAAATAATATACTGGACACTGTGGAAAGATACGATTTTTCGAGAAACATGTGGGAGACGGTGGCACCAATGCAAGTGAAACGCAGGCATCCGACACTTCTGAATGGCAGAAATAAGATTTACGCACTGGGTGGCTATTTGGGAAGCTGGGGAAGTCCTCTGGAATATTACGATCCAACAACCAATCACTGGACAACAGTCACTTTGGAAGTGTCTGTCGGTAATAAACTCAGGCAGACAGTTTGCTTTGTAGTAAGACATGAAGGTGCTTATCATATTATGGCAAGGTCCCAAGGCGGTACTGTATATTGGTATACGAAAAAGCTGGTTGATAGGAGGTATTTGTTTAATTTAGAATGGAGCTCCCCTGGCCTTCTATGCGTAGCCTCAATAAAAACATACCAAAGCTCAGTTTTGTTTGTGATCAACAATGAAGGAGTGATTTGTACTTACAATCCCAAACATTGTGGATGGTTCCGAAAGATTTGTCCTTTAACAAGTCCAGATTATGCTATCTACTTAGGGAAAGGAATCATCGTTGAAAGCTTATGAAATTGTTACTCATTATTCAATGAGAAGCTAGGTTTTAAATCAGTAGTCTTGTGATAATGCAAATTTTCTTTGGATAGCAATAAATCTGTAAAATTAAAAAATAATGTCTATTACTTTTAGCTCGCTCCAGAGAATCAGTATGTTTCAATCTGGAAAGTCATCGAAATGAAATGTCATGATTCGAAGTATTAGGAAAGATGCTTATGTTCAGTGTGCGGAATCTACATGTTAAAAATTCCAGAAATTGTAGGAGGCGTGAGAGTATGGCAGAAATCGTTCTTAGTTATCTTTGTTTTCAGCAGTACCTTTTGTAGGCGACTGAAGCAAAGCACTTTAAAATGTATAGAATATATATGATGATTTTCTTTACATATATATATTAAGGTTTTCAGTTAACCACCAATATAGATGTTAATTCTGAAAGTCAGTGCTAAAATTTGGTTGAGTTTAAAAGTTGCAGTTATTTTTGTAAAAGCACTTTGTTTACTTTAGATTAGGTGAATTTAGGTGTTAAAATACTAAAGTAACGTTAAGATCCTAATACTTTCCAGGAAAATTTTATAAAATCTCAATGAGTCTTCTTTTTAGTCCACTTAGTTGTTAGATATAAATATAATCGGTATATTGTTTTTTCGGTTTAAAAATGCAAATGTTTTACTTGTTCTTTCAATAGTTTTCCAGAAAATTTCATAATTCGGAACTATTTTGTAACTTATGGATCATAAAAATTGAAACGTTTATTTTATTGGCATTGAATAAAATACATATAAATTGAAATACAAAGGCAAGTTTTTATATATTACTTGTATTGAAATTCTGTAAAGTAATTTAATTTCCTTTTACTGCCTCATATGGCTAAATGTTTATTCAGTAATTGTATTATTCATTTACGTTCGTAAATAAAACTTATCAGAAATAGATTCTAGGAGATGTTTCTTTTTCTTCTACACTTTTAAATGTGTGTGTATTAAGGACTGTCGTTTCTATTCTTTATATCCTTTAACAAATATTAAACCATAGCTGTTAAAATTGAGTCTTTACTTGAATACAATACACAGAATAAAGTTTCTTAATGTTGTTTTGAAAGTTAAACATTGTACGTAATGTATGAAGGAATTATTTTTAGTTAACTGATTCACGTTTTGCTTTTACTTTTGGGTTACTAAAGATGACTGGTGAATACTGTTCATGGGATAAATTTGTATTATGTGGGAGAAACCCAACGTGATAACATAGAAATAAATATCTTGATTGCAGCACTGCTGGAGACTCGCCAAAAATGATAATTTTGATTATTGAGAAAGCAATTAGATGTAAAAAAAACCGCTTGTATTACGATACAGACATAAATTCACAGAATATGAAAGCTGATGACATTTCAAGAAGCACTCGAAATTTAAACTGTAGGAAAGTATCGCAAAAATTTACGATTCGGAGATTATATTACTAGCAAAGTATAATATTTATATTATATACTACTAGCAAAGTACACTAGATTATATACTTTCCATAATTCTATGTAATTTAGATATGTCTGGGCATAGAAATTCATGATTATGTGACAGTGAAGATATAATCACTTGGTGACACGAATATTTGCGTGCACTTCGGCAATTTCGTGGAAGACGAATCTTGGAATCTGGACTGCTTGATAGACTGAAGAACAGCCACTGGTCATTAATTCTTCTGTGATTCTTCTGATAGTATGAGCGATACGGACTCATCAATTGAATGTAAAGTATTCACAGCAAACAATGATTAATAAACAAATGAAAAATGAAAACAAAAAACTTATCAAAGTCAATGGAAAAAAAAGTGAAAAAAAAATAAAAACAAAGAAAAAAAAGCTGCTTTTTATTGATTAATAGAGCTAAAACAAATCAAAAAAGGAAAACCAATACAATGGAAAAAATTAAACAAAAAATGTGAAATAAAATTAAATAAAAAAAAAAACAAAAACAAAAAAGAGTAAATAGAAAGACAAAAAAAAAAAAAAGTTAAATATTGGGAATCGATCCACCATCCTTTGTCTTACAACCTGAATGCTTTATCCATTAGACCAAATATATTACTCCGCGTTATATCACTTAATCTTTATAAGAAATGGACTATTTTCCGATATAATAGGAAAGGATGTTGCAGCTTAGCTTAGAAAGGAAAAGATAAAATTAATGGAGAAATTAAAAGATAGTTGAATGAATAGGTTTATGTATAAAAAAAAGAAGAGAGGAAGACCTTACAGACAACCGATGAACAGTAAGGAGTATTGAGATTATACAATTTTTCAAGTATAAATTTCCTATTCGACAACATAATATTTTAAAATAATGTAACTAGAGAAATAATTGTTTTGAGGTTGTTTTTCTGTGGTTTTTTTAATGACGAAAGAAATTAAAATAAAAAAAGTTTTGTGCAACTGAAATTGTTTAGAAAAAAAATTGAATTAAAAATAAACATTACGAAACCATGTGAAATATTAATATGACAACAGTCGCTTTGAACATGTTGACTATTCTCTCATGTTATAATTTTCATTTTTAGCATGATTAAAGGAGGACAGAAGGAAAAAAAAATCATAAAATTCACTTATTCTGGTTCTTTATTAATAAAAAGCTGTTCAGTTTTCTGACTTAAAAATAAAATCATATTTTTGCTTTAGTGTGTCTCAAAAAGACTGTTTACAGTATACGACTTGAAGCCATTGCTCAGTAGCACAGATTTCTATAATACTACTAGATGCTCTTCAATAATGATCTAATAGGAAGGAGGAGACATGAACGTCGTTAGCTAACCGGTTTAAGAAGAACCATGTATGCTTGTTCAAAATTGTCTTGATAATATCAAAATATGATCGAATCATGCCTTTTCCAAACAAAAGGATTTTTCTAAAATAATTTAGTTCATTAATTATTTGGTTTATAATTAACATTGTCCATATGTAACACATAGAATAACATTCTGAACATTAAAAATAATATCTTTTCTGCAACAAATATTATTGAACTAAATTATTTATTAGAAAAATCCTTTTGTCTGGAAATTAAGTGTTAATTGTATTTGTTAATGTAAATTATGTGATAATTTCTAATAAATGTGATTTCCCTTTTTACAATATCACAACTATAAGCTACTTGACGAATTTCTGCATCAAGATTTGTTCTGCAGTATCAAGATAATTTACAGCAGGTATAAAAGCTAAACGAAAAAAACATTTAATAACTAATGTAATTTGGGGAGCGTGGGTGGCTTGACATACGAGCACCGCGACCTGAAAGATCTATTGTGCTATCCCACGTAAGGAAGGACAGACGGAGAGAAAGACTTAGAAAGAATGATGTCAGAAATGCAGGGGAAACGGGAGAACCCCGGGAAAACATGCCCAGATCGGATCGCCACCATCAACGAAACCCACATGAGAACCGAATCTCGATACACAGAAGTGAGAGGCCAGTGTCTTAGCGACAACGCCAACCGCGCGGCATCCATTTAATAGCTAACAACTAATATGGCGGTGTTTGGATCTATTTAAAGACTGCGAACAAGTTACCAAATCGAGGGTCATTCCAAAACAAAAAGTATGTTTTTCTTTTGTTTTTCCAAACGAAACATCCTCGAAAGGGTGATACCTCACTAAACCTACAGTTAATTAAAAGGAAAATGATTGTTTGTTTGGTTTTTTTGTCTTATTTTGGTGTATTATTTCGAAACGAAAAATTAGCCGTCGGGTGTTTTCCCTAAGACGCAACAAGCTCTTGTTTTGAAAATATGCATCCGCCGCTCGCGAAAGAATTTCAACTAAATCTAGAATTTTTTTTAAAAACTATAAAAGAAAACCAGAAATTTTCCATTAGTTTTAAGAGAAAGTAAGTACTTCTGAATTGTTTGGTTAGAAAATAATAAAAATCCGTTCTGATCTCAATGATTCTGTGTTCTACACAACAACGCCTTAAAAACTACTAATTATCGAAGAAAGAATATCTTTTTAGCAAAAAAAGAAAAGAAAAAAGATTAACATGAAAATGCTTTTACAATATTGTTTCTGAATCAAATGCCTCAAGCGAAAGCACTGACCTGGAAGTTTGATCTCAAAACTTAATGAATATGCTTGGCGTTTGACTAGCAACTGCAATTCTGACCAAATAAATGTCAGAAAGCCCATATCAATAAGTTTCTAAATTCATAGAAGAATGAAGCTACTTAATGAAGCAAGCATCTATTGTCCTCAAAATGAAAGTTGACCGGCGGAAGTTTGAACTGCGCAGCCCTTCCGGTAGCTGATCAATTATGTTTTCCTGTCACAATGGATGACGTAGTCTGTTTTCACTGAGAAAGACATGTTGATAACGCCAAATTAAAACTTCTCTCGACTATTTAGCGTTATTTCAATACCAGTTGCTAACAATAAGTATTTATATAAATAAATAAATATATATTATTTATAAATACAATGCTCTTTTGCAAAGTAACAAGCGATTAGCACAATGACGGCGTCCTTTCATGAAATCAGACGTGCCTGACCAGACTAATCGATGATACATGCGCAGATCTCACAAAAACAGGGCGGCCATCATTCATTGGGAGGACAGTAAAATAAATATACAATGACAGACCTTTTTGCCAGTAATTAAAGAGGAAATCAAGAAATGTAAAACGTTGAGGGACTAAATCTCCTTTCTGAGTCGCAATGCAAGCACCGGTTCTTCCTGATAATGATTGGAGAACCGAGTGCTCATTTGCAGAGTGACATTCTTTTGTAGGAGTTCCTGTAAAGGATGGTAAAGTCCTCCTGATACACGAGAGCTTTCACAGAGTCTCCACAAATAAACAATATCTCTTGCTTTTCTTATGCATTAACTGTACTAAGTGCATTCATTGTGTTTTGGCTATATGTGTTCCCTTCTTTTAGAATCCGACAGTTACATTTTTGCTTTTGATTTTTAATTCTGCAATTTTAATTTTTCTTATCAATCATCTGACAGAAGCTGTAAAATTAAGCAAATTTTTTTTTTTCTATTTCCATTTGTTTAATTTAAAGATTTATCAGAGACCATCCTACAATGTTAATTTTCTTGCTGTTGATTTTTCTCAATCTTCAGTACCACCGTTAAAGCAAAAACATTTTAAAAATGCCAAAAAACAAAAAATTATTTAACCTCAGCGCCGTATTATAATTCAGCTCAATACGTTACAACAATGGCGATCCTAGTGAGAATGTTCAACAGTAACTGCACTTTTAAAAAAAGCATTACAAAAAACTTTATATTAGAGCTATATTAAAAACCAAATATTTATAGCCTAAACATCGTTTTATTTTTAAAGGTAGTTTAAATAAAAAAATTTGCTGAATAGCACAAGGATGACATCAGTAATTATCTGGCCTTACGATAATTGCAACCTGTTTTAATTCGGCGTTATAGATGTATTTTTGTGAAAATTATTAAAATAAAGGAAGATGTTATTATCTACTGGAAAAGCATTGTACAGTATTCGAAAATTATAGGCTATTTCATTCTATTAAGCTAATTTGTTGCGTAACAGATTCATTGGGGATGAATCGACTTTTTTTTTTTTTTTTTTTTGTAGTGCCGTATTTCTTTAACACTTGCTATTGGAGTCAGATTGAAAGTATCTGGTAGTAATCTTTGAAGGATAGCCTTATTTGAAATATATTGAACAGGCAACTTACTGACACTACCCTGAAATAGAGTAAAAATCTAATTAGCTTAAGATGTGGAATTTTTTTTAGCGTCAAGTCATTTAAGTTTTATGTAAGTTATTTGCAATTAAAAAAGAAAAACGGGAAGAAAAAAAACAAATGCGAAAAAATAAATTAAAGGAAATTTTTTAAAAAAAAAATACATAAATAAATGAACTTTTTGGTCTGTGTTTATACTTCTGACTTATAAATTATTCTATTTATATTACTTTTGTTTACTAGGCTACTAGGCTACAATACTTAATTTGTATTTTTTAAGATTTTAATTTCAATTTTTCAAACATTTATTTTTTCTTCCGTTATTTACGTTTTCGACAGTGTTAGTTACACTTTCGCTCACTAGGAGTTAATATTTCCGCTTCCGTTTAACACACATCGAATGTCGGATTAAAATCGTGTGTGCTTTTCTGACTGGCTTATTACAATTTTACGAAACTGCTTAGTTGCTCAAATTGGTGTCGTTTTCTAAAGGTAAGAAGAAGTTAATTTAGGGGCTAAAGCGGGATATGTCTTGAGATTTCTGAGAGCTTGAATGAAGATAATGCCATCCACAATACATAAGATAGGGTTATTTTGGAGCTAGTACGGAGCACCACCAAAATTGAATTCCGCTATTAAAAGTAAAAATTAAAGGAATAAAATAGTTTTACGTATTATATAATTTTGTTTCTGTTCGTAGGCGTGGAATATTTCTGAAATGGCAGTTCTTATGAGTATGCCAATGCTCGGAATTCCAGTTACCATAGCACTATTTTCAATTATCTTTTCGGCAAAACTCGGAATGGCGTTCCCAAATTATGAAAACTTTTTTAATGATAGATAGCAGTATGACTGTGAAGGATAGCACATAACCAGAATTATTACATTTACCTAATAGAAAACATACTGTTTTGTATATAATAAAAGTAGAATATTTAGGGTTTTCATTTATTTTCTTTTTTTTTTTTATTTGCTAATTTTTATTTTTATTCTTTATTAATATGATTTTTTATTTTTATGCATTTTAATTACAAACAAACAAGTCTTTCTTGGATTTATGTTTACTGTTGCTATGGCAACTCGTACAGCTTAAGCCTAAACGTGCCATGGCTGGTAGACATCAAGCACCAAAATAAGTCATGCAGTTTTACAGCGGAACGCTTTAGAAGTCTTTGACTGCTCACCGCGAGATATTTACGGACACTTCGGACAATACTTAAATAAGCTGAACGAAAACTCTTGTGATTTGATGTGTAATAGACCTAACTCTGGCTATGTGTTATTAAAAAGGTTTTCATAATTTGGGACCGCCGCGCCGTTCGGAGTTTTGCTTTCTTTTCAAATAATTCGCTCAATAATTTATTTCAGTAGTGTTATTTTGATAAATCATCATTTTCATGAGATATTTATTTTTAACTAAATGTAATTTTTCTTTCTCTTAAAAATCTTAATTTTTTTCTTGATTTTGATAAAAAAGAATTTAAGACATTTTTTGTTATTTATCCTTTTTGATTATTGTTATTTCAAATAACTTAAACCTTATCAAATCTAGGTTATTAAAAAAGAATTTGTTTTGATTTACTTTTTGTAAAAGTAACTATTCAAATGTATCAGGTTTCCGTTGTAGTATTTTTTAAATCATAAAAACAGTATTTTTTTGTTTTATTTTTGCTCTTCGGAGAATTTTACTGGAATATAGTGAAGGTTTTGTATAAATTGTTCTTTTAATATATTTCTGCATTCTCGAAGATGCTCATGAGGTTCTCAGTCAAAGTTTTATAACGGTTCCTCGTCAAGAACTTTTTTTTTTGTTTGGATAATATTACCAAAACTTAATTATTTTTTTTTTTATTTAAGTTTTTTGTTTTGTTGTGGTTGGATAGTGGAGTTGTGTTCACAAGTTCAAAACTGTTAGGAAGCTCTTTTAAATAATAATAAAAAAATATTATCCATTCTGTGTGTATAAACATTAATACAAAGGACCAAACACA
>JAFIDM010000007.1:13714642-13727696 GCA_023159025.1 Thereuonema tuberculata | reverse complement strand
TTATTTATATCTCTATTGTTTTTGTGTGTTTGGTCCTTTGTATTAATAATAAAAAAAGTTAAGGATTCCATATTTTAAGACCATGATTGCGATTCGCAACGATTCAACCACTGGGATGATAACCACACTTTCCCGCCTTTAACTCCGAGGAAGAAACACTTCATTTTACAGAGGCTGGGTAAGGCCTAGGACCCATATAGAGGAGTCCATATAAACATGGGTGCGGAAATGCCTTATTCAGATGTTACAGAATGATTAACAGGTACATAGGCTATTGTGTAGCTATTGTTAGATGACGTGTTCGAATGGCCGACTCCAGCAGCTACACAGGCCTTACACCGTCGTTGTGAGAAAATCCGGTTACGCTCAAACATGCCAGGGGTACCCTGAATCGTTCAACATTCATCCACAGTGCGTGTACGGTTTAATCATTCTGTTACATCTGAATACAGCATATCAGCACCCGTGATCATGTGGACGTTTTTTCGTCGTTTTGCTAAGTTGCATCAAGTTATCAAGTTTGGTCAATCATTTTAGAATTACCCTGTATTAATTGCAGTAAAGAGGAATTGTAAACAGTAGCATACATGTATCAATTATGTAGCTGTTTATTATAGCTGTAATGTATTACAAATTTGACTTCCAACGCGATTATTTGTATGGCTGGCAGCGCAGTCGGTTTGTTGTGTCAGTGGGCGGGTCTTGTGACCCCTGCCTGGCTTAGCTTACGGATACGACTCGAAAGTACTTAAAGCTTTATAGGAGTAAGGTATCGTAAGTGGGGACCTGTATATCCATTGTTATGTATGCACTGTGTTATTGAAGTAAATAACCCATTATAATTATTAATTCATTGTAATTATACAGATGTTTTCGTTAGCATACATTATGCAATTTGAACTTTATTGGTATATGTTAATTCTTAGCATTAGCTTAAAAAGAAATGAACTCTTGAAATGAAATATTCAGTATAGTTAGTAATTTCATTTATTTTAAAATTATTCACAGATTTTATTGTTGACAAATAGCATTAATTTCATTAGATATTTCAAGCAAAATGTTTCATTTCAGCAAATGATGGTAATGAAATTCATCTGCCATGAAAAAAAAAACTTTGTATTTCAGTCTACAGTGCAATAATAGCAACTTCAGCAATTCTAATGGCTCTATAATTTACTAGTAATTTCTACAATACACTTGTTATACTGTTTGTTTGTTTTTTTAAATTACCTTTTTGTAAAATTATTAATTATTTAATCTTGTTTTGACACTGCTGCAGTGCCTATGGAATCTCCATCCCAGAATGGAGATAAATACAGAGGGAGAAATTGTAATGAGTTACGAAGAAATTAAAAGCATGTAAAAAGAATAAATAAATGTGCATGCATATAGTTTGGTGTTAAAATTAAAAAAGAACATAAATAAACAAAGGTTCTCGCACCCTGAGCTGCGATGCGGAATCTGGGACAGCTGTTTCAACCTTATTAGGCTGCTTCAGCCAGATTTACCCTTCATGATAGCTCTGTGTGCGTCATAAAGAGAAGGTTAGGATTTCAGCTCCCCGAAGTGGCCCCCAACAACAAGACAACAATGACATATCACCGTGCATCGCACGCCCTCAAATTTTGAGCAACCTCTGGGCTCAAAAGATAACCTAAAAAACATTTAATTGTTTTGTTTTTACATTGTTTTTTGGGTTCTCTATCCCAGCTTAAATTGTTTTGAGCCCAGCTGTTACCCGTACAAAAGAATTTCAGGCCGTGCGGTGCACGGTGATTTTATCTTTGTTATGGTGATGCTGTTGGGGGCCACTTCGTGGAGCTGAAGTGTGAACCTCATCGTCGTCACGCACTCGTGAGCTATCATCAAGGGTAAGTCTGGCTGATACAGCTATCCCAGATTCCAGACATGATAGCTCAGGATGCGAGAATCTTTATTTACTTAGGTCCATTTTTAATTTTTTCACCAAATTAAAAGCATTTTGTGTTGTGCAATGTAAAAAGGACGTAATCAACAAATAACCCTGCATTTAGCGAGCTGTACTAGATCGCCATTGCTTTAATGCGGGAAATACTAAAGCTTATGAAATGAGTAAACGTATAGTCTTATATAAAGATCAGATTCAAATTTTAGTATAATTTCCTATTACAATACAAATGATATGATATTATTAGCTTTATGGTCGCTAATCAGAAAGCTATTGGTGCCCAGTAACTTCTGAACATTAGACGGATCTTCTTAAAACTTCGCTTGCTTATTTAAGGATATAAGTCGATCTAAGTATTATATTTGGTTTATTTTTTTCCCCCCCCCCGTTTAAGTCCTTGTAGAGAAATGAACACAAGGCGATAAACGTTCCCATAGTGTCTTCTCAAAATGAGGAACCCTGCTCTTATTGCGCAAGAGACATGTGCGCCTCAGGATGCGCATGACGCAACATGGCGGCACAAATGATTGCGATTCACCTTTTGTGAACTGTTTTAACTTCAATGATATAAATAAAGCACAAAATAAACTTCCATTTATTTTCAGAAAAATAGCCGGAAGGATCATTTGTTTCAGCTGATGAAGCTTTCCTGGCAGCGATTACGTCAAAGTTCACTTATTGAAGACGCAGAAAGTCATTAAAAGTGAAAAATATTGTTTTTTTTTATCCATGTCCTAATCTTCTTAATTTTTGCACATTCGTCAAAATAATTAAAATGAATCGGATTCAAAGATTTCATGTATAAAAAGTAGGATTTACATTAATTTTTTTTGAGAAAAAGGAGTACTTTTTGTATTAATTACACGGCGTGTATTTATATTGCAGTTGCCGTGATACTCAAAGAGGGCGTAATTGCCTATTCTCATAGATTGCTGTTTATATCAATCGTTCATCTTTCTCCTCGTCTTTCTAAAGTTTTATTAAAATTGAAAGTAATCAAAGTATACAATCCAACGATAGCGTCAGCCATTCTGAGCATCAACTGGTGCGTTCGGATACTCCGGTAAAGATTGTATCAACTCTGACATCAGCAGCTCAACCGCTCACCGTTAACTATCTATATAACAACCGTGAGTGTTTGTTGTTTGTCTGGAAACGACGTCGCCATTTCTCAACTGATCTTTACCAAATTTGGCACAAAAGTCACATGCATCCCAGAATAATGCATAAACAACGAAAATCCGGATCCGGGCCAAGGGGTGTAAAGGGAGGGAGGGCAAACTTTCTTGAGGGTACGCATATCTCTGAAACCGCTTTAGTTGGAAACACAAAATTTGATATGAGAGTTCTTTGTCAAAATCTAAAATATACGAATATGAATTTTCGATATTCGGATCCTAAGGGCTGTAAACGGGAGAGGCAATCATTCTTCAAAGGTATGCGTATCTCCGAAACAGCCTGAGTTGGAACCACGAAATTTCGCATGTGTGTTCTTTGACAAAATCTAAAAATACGAATTCGACGAATTTTCGATATTCGTATCCTAAGGAGTGTAAACGGGGAAGGATCAAACTTTATTGATAGGTACTTTACGGAGTTTTCAAGTTACAAAATAAGAATACAACATTACTTTGTAATTATCGCTGAATTTGTACCAATTGGGGAGCATCAGGACAACTCTTTTTTTTGTATCCCGTACGAAGCTCGGGTAATTTTGCTAGTCAACTACAATTGACTACGAATAGACCCTTAAACATGAGTAATTCATTATTGTTCGTTCATTCATAAATTTATGAATAATGTACAATTGAAAACGCAATGCAAAAGGAATTTCAACAAAAAAGAAAATAAAGCAATGAAATAGATTAAAACTTTGTTCAAAACTAGAAGTAGAAAAGGTTTTTAGTGGTGTATAGCATTTTTGAAAACATGGAAATAAAGTAGCTAATGGGGGAACAGAACAATTAATTTATATTCACTTAGTTCCATGTTATTGTGGTTTTTGTATTGTGATAGACGATATTATTTTGAATTAAATGATTAATTTTAAACTTAAGATGAAAACTGCGTTCTTGGTCTAGAAATTTTGCACGAAAATGATGTAATGATTTCAGGCAATTGTCTCTTACTGTTATTGTAAATGAGATTTTGTCTTTTTTTCTTGTAGGAATACCATCAAAACAATGGCTGAGGCGAACAATTTCCTGTCTACTTCTTTGATACAAGACCGAGAAAGAGCGAGAGAAGAGCAATTAAACATCTTAACCAGCTGCTCTGACAGCATGAGACGTAGCCTGGTATTGACTGATTTCTCCCTTATCTGCAAAGGTCATGTGATCCCTGTCCACCGTCTGATTTTGGCTGCCTCCAGTCCTTTTTTCCATACATTATTTACTAGTGGATTGAAAGATTCCAGTAGCACTGAAGTGTATTTGCCAAACCTCGATCCCATCACTATGGAAGCTCTCCTGGATTTTATGTACAACGGCTACATCAATATTCCCCTAAAAAACCTGAGCGAGATCAAGGCCATGCTTTCAGCAGCCTATCAGTTAGAACTGACTATAGTATTTAACTATTGCTGCTCCGCTTTACTGAAAACGTTGTCCGAGAGCCACTTCTCGGAACTATGGGAGATTGCACAGACATATAACCATGATGAATTGAAAACTTTGATTACGAAATTCATCGCTGAACGCTTCGTGGAAACATCTTCATCCAATGACTTTCTTCGCCTTCCACTAGATGCTGTTGTTGCTGTGATAAACTACGACCACTTGACTTGTAACACGGACTGCGTGCTAAGGGCCATCATTCGATGGGTGAAGTATAACAGACCAGAAAGAGAAGAAGAACAATTGAAGGTCCTGCTCTCATATATAAATTTCGAAGATGTGTCCAAGAAATACCTGCAAGAAATTTTGCTCAACGAAAGTCTAATCAAAAACTCTATTCATTTGATGAACCGGTTGATGGAAGCCGACTCTTCGATGATTTTGAAAGGTAATGGTTTGGAGAAACGAAGCAAGAAAGGGAAGAAGAAAAAACAGAATCTTGAGAAATGGGAGCTTTATCCGTCTATTGTCAAATCCTCTTGGCCAGTGGAAAACATTGAAGAACGATTCATTTTGATGAAGAAATCTGATGTTGAAGATGGAGGCTTAATCAGGTTTTTTTACCCAGAGTCTAGAAGAGCTGGTAATATCGAGTCGTTTAAGTTTCCTCTTCTATTAGAATCCGCTGTTTGTTATGACGAGAAGAAAGTGTATTTTATTGGTGGTAGGAACAAGCATATGCTGGTTTTTGATTTGTTATACTCATTCGAACTTGCCACTTCCAAATGGGAACACGTTACCTTTTTAGATGAGGCCAAGTTTGCAGCAGGTTCCGTCTACAAGAATGGCTTCATCTACGTAGCAGGCGGAGCGAACAGGGTAGGAACACTTCTCAACTCATTTCAGCGCTTTGACGTCCTGAAAGGTTGTTGGCAGAAGATGCCGTCCATGTTGGCCAGACGCAAGAACCCGGCTCTGCTAAGTGGAGGAGTTAACTTGTATGCTATCAGTAACGAAGGAAACGACAAGCAAGTCACAATGGAATACTACAACAACCTCAATAACCAGTGGACGTACATTCCCTTAGAAGGATTCATCACGAACAGCGCTGAGGAGAAATCTTTCTTTCTTGCTTGGCAAGATGGTTTCTTCCACATTATCTCTCAGTCGCTGGCACCGACTCCCTCTGAGGATCCGCGGCTAAAATTCAAACTGAAAGGCAACATTGAGTTGCACACTAAAAAGAAAGGCGATGATAAGTACCAGAGCACAGCTTTTAAGGGAAAACTATCACCAATTCTGAATGTGGCAGCAACGCACAGTCTCCAAGAATCGTTCCTCCTCCTCGTAGACGTTCACGGCAACATTTTGAAATATTCTCCTGAAGAAACAAGGTGGAAGAGAATGGCATGTCCGTTGGATTATCCAACTTACGCAGTCTTCCTTGGAAGAAGTCCATCATTTTTCAACATAGCATAATTGTCAAAACATTTCTTCATTCGTTGATCACTGTAAATATTCGTTCATTATCTTTATTTATTTTTCAGTTGAATAATTTTTTATTCCTAAAGTCTAGGATAGTAAGTTTTTTAAGATTTTATTTATAAGTAGAAGGAGTTTGCTCAGTATTTTAATATATTTTAATATAAATAAGGCTCAAAAATCCTGAGGAAATCTAAAAACTTTATTAATTTTATAAATGAGAAACAAGAAACAATTATAAGGTTAGTTGGAAAGAAGTTTAAGGTCTTCATAAATGTAAAATGGTACTGATACACAGTTCGTGTAAGGGTACGATACAATTTTAAATTGGTACTGATACACAGTTCGTATAAGGGTACGGATACAATTTTAAAATGGTACAGATATACAGTCCGTGTAAGTGTACGTTACAATTGTGAAATGGTACTGATACATAGTCCATAAAATGGTACTGATAAGTAGTCCATAAAATGGTACTGATACATAGTCCGTATAATGGTACGATTTAAGTGTAAAATGGTACTGATACATAGTCCGAAAAATGGTACGATTTAAATGTACAATGGTACTGATACATAGTCCGTAAAATGGTACGATTTAAATGTAAAATGGTACTGATACATAGTCCGTAAAATGGTACGATTTTAAATGTAAAATGGTACTGATACATAGTTCATAAAATGGTACTGACACACAGTCCATAAAATGGTACTGATACATAGTCCGTATAATGGTGCTGATACATATTACTGGTAATTGTACTCGTGACAGCAGGTATTTAATAGATTTTTGTTAAAAACTGCATAAGTACTTTTAGTTTATAAGAATATAATTACAAATGATGTAAGTCATCATTTGTCGTTTCTTGTTTGCTTACTTATTTATTTATACTTTTATTATTGTTTACTTATTTATTTATATATTTTATTTAAGTAGTTTTTACTTATATTGCAGTCCTAATAAAAAAAAAAATTCTTTTGAAATAAGGACAAATTTATTTTAAAAAGTTTAAGTTTATACTTGTTACTGAATTTCATGAAAGTTATGAGTTTGAAGTTGTTTCATATTTTAAGGTTAAGTTTTTCTTTTTACAGCTTTTTTTTTTGGGTGAAAATAAATGGAAATTATTTATTGTTACTTAGATTTTGATTTTGTAATTTTATGTAATTTGTTTTCTTGGTGATTGCTTTGAAGAAAATTTGATTTGATATACAAGTGCATTTCAAGTTTTTATTTGCTTGATGTATTTTTATTTTTTTAAATTTTTATGTTAATGTATTTTTATTTTTTTTTGCTTGTTGTATTGTATTTTTTTCTGTAAAAAACGACAGGATGCGAAAATAAAAAATTATCAGTTTCTGTTGAAATTTTTTTTATCAGTTTGTGAAATTGATCAGAGATATTATAAATTGCAAACACTTGACAACACTTGATGACGACGACAGTGATATTTTATACAGTTCTATTTAACAATAATTATAATCACTTACAGAGTTTAAACAGATCTATCAAAGTTAGTTCATGTAATAATAAAGTTTTAAGCTCTTTTTCTCGCAGCATATTTAATTTTTAAACACTCAAAATATTGTGGCTGGAAACATCATTAGAAAATTATGTGGTTCATCAAACAAAGCATTTCCTAAATAAACAGTACATAATGATTAGGGATGTTGATAATACCAAGACACTGTTCGTTTTCGAAAGCCAGAAGTACAACTGGCGGACGATTCTACTCCGCAGAGGGGTGATACGCCGAGATGGGCACTATTCTAAAAAATTCTTTTGGACATTTTCGCTTTTAAGAAAAAAATAACGGAGGAGTATTTTTGCAATAGTATTTATTCTTTCCATAATTTCTTTCCCGAAAAGTGCAAATAGAACGCAGCTACTAGTAAACTAACACTGATAAAAAGTAAACATCCCCTCTTTATTTCTCCTAACCCCTATTTTGATGAAATAGAAGGAGACCTGACGCGTGCGCAAAAGTGCTGAAGGTTCTCGTAAACAAATACGGACAGTATAATATTATTTCCGAGATGATAGTGATCATAATATTGCCCGCACGTTAAAATTTTTATTATAATATTTCTGCTTTACATTCTTGAATACAAAGAAACGTCTCCAAGAGGATACAAAAAGTACATTTTAATTAATATGATTTCTGCTAAGCAGACAAAATCTGATGTCTTTTCAGACAACCGAGTGGGCGGCTCTTATTCTCATTCAGTGGGAAAGAAATAGGAAGATTTTAAACACGCTACAATTGAGTTACTTAGGACGTTTCATATGGATCCGAAAATCGGACGTTTTCTCTTTCACATGGCCACGAAACACACCGACGTCGTCTATATGACATGTAACATTCAAATCGTTCGTATAGACGACGTTTCGTGGCCATGTCCGATTCGTGGATCCGACCGTCCGATTTTCGGATCCATGTGAAACGTCCTTAAAGCCTGCGTAAATGATGTGTATATATTTAAATTTGACGTAGTGTTGTTGCTCTTCCAACATAAGCTATAATAAAATTCTTCCACTGTTGTCAATTTGCTGCATTATTTTATTCGCTCCCTTGAGTTCATTCTCTTGCTGATGTAAGAATAGCCCAAGTCTCGTATACATCCAGAGAGCACTAAGGGCCCTTTTCGAAAGTACTTTCGACGTCCATATTAATGAATTAGATATATTACATACATAAAATATCTTCCACATGTGTACTTAAACAAGGGAAGGGTCCGTACGGGAAAGGGGTGTCGGACCTTGAACTTTGATGGGAAGGGAGGAGAGGACACGTGTTGAGTAGGAGGCCCGAGTTTGAGAAAGAAGCTGAGATGCAGATCCTTTCCACAGCGGTTCAGTTCTGCTTTTTCACTGTAGATGGCACTGGTATAGAAGTCGCATCGGACAGTCCTTGCACCACTTCTGCATTTATGACTTGTGCCCACTGCAAACAACCTTTCTTTGATGGCCACTCCGTCATATAGTACTTGTGTGTCATTTCTTCTAACAAAATTGCAGTAAAGATTGTCATATTGATGAGGTTGCTATATATTATTATTAAGTTTAACTGTAGTAGGATTAAACAACTGTTAGTAAGATTGTTGTATTGATAGTTTTTTAGTAAGAGTATGTTATATACGAATGGAGTCTTAAACGTAAAGTTGATTTTATAGATTATTAACGAACTCTAGATGAGGAAGAGGACAAGATTTTTCTGTCCTCACTTAGCCTGAAGACGTTTCTTCTAAAGAGAAATGAAATATTGTCTTAAAGAAGGTATTTATTGGAGACTTAGGTTGGTGTGCACCAAGCTTTCGTTAACTTTGATGGTTGTCAAGTCTACCATCAACTGGCATTTTCCGTGCACCAACGTTCATTAGAGGTTTAACAGCTGTTAAAATTTGACGACTTATCAGCGATTTAACGACTGTTAAACCCCTACCGAACATTGGTGCACGGAAAATGCCAGTTGGTAGACTTGACAACCATCAAAGTTAACGAAAGCTTGGTGCACACCAACCTAAGTGTCGGCTGAACATCTTATTTTTATAAACTACAGTTGGTTTGAATTGAATTCCGAACTTTCAATTGTTTTTCTATGGTACCTTTGTGATCCCATATCTATAAAACGGTTTAGAACCCGGGGCTCCTATTTGGCGCAAACATGTTCTCTGTGATGCGCTTTAATTTGAGCATTTAATTTCTGGACTCCACTTTCACGAATGGACCCTTCCCTTGTCAGTATCAATTAAGTTTTAATTATGAGCTTATCGTAAGTTGGGGTCAATATCTGTTTTTTTTTTTTCTGTACCAAGCTTTAATTTTATTTTTCCGTTATCTAATGTTGCATTTCTAGGTGCATGAGGAAATCTTAAAGACTTACATTTAAGAAACCTGTTCTAATTATATACGGAAAGTCATTCGAGGAAACAGCAAAGAAAGTAACATGATCTTATCATGAATTCTTAACCAGTTTTTAATTCTTACATTGAACATTACGGATTACAGCGAATTAAATTTCAGCGAACCTGAATCCTTCTATTTCATTTATTCTTTTCTTTTCCCGGTAATTCGATCATAAGATTACAGAAGGTATTCTGAGACGCACACTGACAAGCTTAATACTTTAACAGTCCACTTTAAAGTGTGGATATTTAGGTTCAGTCTTGTTTGGATCCTTATAACATTTTTTTTCATTGTTTCAGCTAAAGAAACAATACTTGACAATTTAAAGAAAAATTACGAAAATCACGCAAGTCTTTTTAGTTTAATTTTAGAGCTATTTTAATTTAAAAGCTTTGATAGCCCAAATTTAAAGCTGTTGTATAAAAGACGGAAATGTTTTCAACTCGAAGAAAAGGGTAAATAATGACCAATTCAATTAAATTCGCTTTCATGTAGGTTAAATTGAATATTTAGTTAATGTTTGATTTGAAAGTAAATTGTAAATCATTTTGATTTTAAACTTTTAATGATTTTAGTAGATGGTAACATATGCTTGTGATTGGTTATTAAGGTTATCGAGGACGCGCGGTTGGCGTTGTCGATAAGACATTGGCCTCTCAACCTCTGAATACCGGGGTTCGGTTCTCAAGTGGGTTTCGTGATGGTGGACGATCCGCGCTGGGCAGGTTTTCTCGGGGTTCTCCCGTTTCCCTTGCGAGCCCACCACCATACTTTCTCAGTCTTTTCTCTCATCTATCCTCATTTCCATGGGTTCAGCACAATAATCTACTGATCGCAGTGCTTGGCTTCCTGCCGCCCATATTCGCCACATTCTAATCTAAGGTTATCGATATTATTTATAAATGGTCTGTAGATTAAATTCTCTAAAGCGATAAGGTTGGGTGCTGGTCACAATACAAAACATTTGTTAGTATTTTTATCTAGTTTAAGAATTACCTCAAAATATTTATTTTTGTGCTGTTAAAAGTACTAAATTTATGTATTTTTTTGTTTTCTATTTAAGTTTAAAAGTTCAATTTTTAAAAAAATTACATTAATACGGAAATAAAATAATATTTGGTGGAGAATGCTTTAACATGGATAAGGATTATCAATAAAAATGATTGGGCCCACTGCACATAAAGGCTTTCGCATCCTCAGCTATCCTCAATGAGTATATGGCACAGCTGTTTCGTGATTATTAGGAGACTTCAGTCAGATTTACCCTCGATGATAGCTCAGAAAGGAGTGCAATGTTATGGGAACCATTTAGTTCCCAGGAGTGGCATTCCACAACTGCCAAACAATAATAATAACTATACTCTCACGCAGTAACAAATCCTTGTCCTGTCCAACTGCCCGGCTCAAAGGAAATAAAATACAAAAAAAAAAAAAAGACAAGGAATTGTTACTGTGTGACAGCACAGTTATTTATTATCGTTATTAGGCGGTTGTAAAGTGCCACTTAATGGGAGCAGAAATGGCTCTCATAATATTCGCGTCTTTCTGAGCTATCAAGGAAGGTAAATCTGGCTGAAGAGTCATAATAATGACGAAACAGCTGTCCCAGATTCCCACTAATGATAGCTCAGGGTGGGAAAGCCTTTTACGTGCCTTGAGCCGAATTAAAATGATATTTGATTGACTCCTTGTTTGCCTTTTAATTTGAAACAGTTTTAAAAATATGCCGTTATTAATTTTTAAGCTTTCCGAACTCCATCATCGAAGCTAAATCTGGCTGAGTCCTAATAAGGACGAAACACCTGTCCCAGATTGCTATCGATGATGGCTCAATGCGTTAAAAGCAAACAATTCTAACGAATTTGTGCATTTTATAGATTTTTCTTCCCTTTTTAATTATTAAGCTGTTTAGGAAAGTCGTTTTCAAGAATTATTTTAAAAAGTATTTTAGTTTTCAGCATTCTTTCTTGTGAAAATTTGTAATCATTGCAAATATATAGACTAAGAATAATCTATGCGAGAATTACCTGGCGGTAAAGAGATTTCATTACTTTTTATACTAATTTCTTAACAAACATTGTTACTAAAGAATAATTAAGTTATTATTTTTTGAAATATCTCAGACTTTTCACGCAAAATACCCAGGCATTGAAATACAAATGAAGCTAGCAGCGATTCTGCAGTATCAGGTTTACCCCTCCTATCCTGGAAGTTGGTCGCTCTTCACTGTAAGCAGATAGCAATTACCGCTACAGCGTAGGTATTCAGGAACAGATATGTTTTTCGAGAATTAAAAATATGAGAATAAAGGATTAAGGCTTCTCGATCTTC
Source organism: Thereuonema tuberculata (assembly GCA_023159025.1). Classification (NCBI taxonomy): domain Eukaryota; kingdom Metazoa; phylum Arthropoda; class Chilopoda; order Scutigeromorpha; family Scutigeridae; genus Thereuonema; species Thereuonema tuberculata. The sequence goes on along the minus strand of JAFIDM010000007.1, from coordinate 13,715,495 downwards.
CTAATGGTGCCAATGCGAAAGGTAAGAATAGAGAATGTCGAATTTTGGGTTTACATTTCAACTGCTTATCTCGACTCCGGAAAAAGTAATTTCAACTTCATTTGTAAATTTTCATTGGATCAATAAATAAATTTAACGTGCAGAAAATTATTTATAAAGAAAAACCAAGGCTGCAAATGAATAAACAATAACGCCTTTCGAGTCTATCACCAGAGAGAATCGGGAACTCAGTTTCGTTCTTCTTAGGACTCGTCAGTCAGATCCGCCTCCTCGATAATAAACCCAGAAAGGCGTGAACATAAGCGGAAGTTACCCAATATTGTTTATTCATGTGCAGCGTTGGTTTCTGTTTTGAATAATTTTAAGCCTGTTAAATTTATTTATTTAGGTTAATTTACCTTTTTAGATGCATGTTTCTTTACAATCAAAGCCCTATCAATTATTAGGAAAAATGGTTTTTGGATGCACAATAGCTCGTATTTTTAATTGTTGTTTTATTTGGTTTTAAGGGTCACTGTCGGGTGCGGCGGTGACTTCCACTTATGTTCACGGGTGTATTATCGGGAGGGCGGATCGGGCTGATCAGTCCCAAGAAGGATGAAACGTCCGTTCCCGTTCCCGATGATAGACTCGAAAGGCGTTATTGTTTATTAATGTTTAGCCTTGGTTTCTGTTCAGAAGTATTTAAATTTCAGAAGTGCATTTAAATTTCATCGAAAAGAAAGACCACCAGTTGATCATAACGAGGAAACAAAGAAGACAACCCGTAAGTATTTCGCCTTAAAAAAAAAACAAAAAAAAAAGCTTTTATTTCAAGAAAGTTCCTTTCGAATAAGATTAATTAGTGTAACCC
>JAFIDM010000007.1:13682258-13703044 GCA_023159025.1 Thereuonema tuberculata | reverse complement strand
GCCAACGGGAAAATTTGAAAATAAACAAACAGAATTAACGGTTAACAGTAGAATTTGAATGTACAATAGATTACGAAAAATATATAAGGATAAATAGAATAAATGGATAAATACGAATATATAGAAATCAATACAACTATAAAAATCCTTACAATATTTTTGGAGCATCCATAGCTTCTTTCTTTAACGATTTAGAAATATTTCGTTATGGCCTTTCAGATTTGTAATGTAGGGTTACCATATCCTGGTGACAAGAAAAGAGGACACAAAGATAGCTGACGATCTAAAATCCCTGCTGCAACTATCTGATACATAAGGAAAGGATTCTTCACATTTACGCCTACTCTTACAAAGTAATTTGTCAATTTTTGTTAAGAACTCTCTCCTCGAATTGCTCTGTTATGCTTAGTTTTTACGTGAGCTTTTCAATCAGCAGTACCCGTGTTTGCAACAGAAACAAAAGTTCCAGGTTTCCACACAGTACATGCGGCTTCCCAGTCGTCACATCCATTTTTAAAAAAACTGAAATTTGGTATTTAGTTCTTCGTTATATTTTCGTTTTGGCAAGGTTTCTTTAGAACGATATTTGATTTTGTAATAAAAGTAAAAAGTAACTCTTAAAAACACGTATACGGCTATCGAACCCACAGAAAAATCTACCTATTGTTTATAATAAACTTGATTTCGTTAATCCTTGTGTAAACTCGTATTTCATTTATCTACATACGGGGAATCTGAAAGTCTTCGCGAACACAAAATAAGTTCAAATATTAATATTTATTGTAACGGTTCCGTTATTAACACAGTTCACTCAAGTTATAGGCCTATTTGTCTTTTTCTCATTAATTAATGACACTCGCAAAATAAACTCCTTATGGATTCTTGAAAACTTGCCTGAAACCGGAAAGTGGCTCGAAAAACTTGCACTTGCTCGAAAAATCATGCCTATTGCTCTAAATAGAAACGGTTCTAAATTCAGGCAAATATTAGAAGCAAGTGAACACCAGCGCTCCTGGCGGCGAGAAAATTTATTTAAAAACTACGACAGTGTTAACTTTACGCTGAAATCTGGATATTTTTTGCTCGTGGTTTAAATCCACGGCTTCATTCTTCACATTCTCTTCCTCTGGGATCTTTTTTACCTTTTTCTTTATCTCTGCTATGAAATGAGTTGAGAATTGATAACAAAACAAAGCTGTAAAATCATCTTGTTTCTCGCTTCGGCGAAGGCAGTTGTTCTCGTGGTCTCAACGAGAACAAAACGAGACTTGAACAATCTTCCCGTGTAAAGCGATATAACAAGTGACAATTGGCAAGCATTTGAGCTGGTTTGAGGCAAGTTTTCGGGAGCGTGTAAAGCAGCCATTAGTCTCTGTGATCTTTTGATAACTTCTGAACTAGTAAATAAATCTTCTTGAAACTTTACCTGCCATTGAAGAATACGAGACAATCTCAGAAAACAAAAAATTGAAAACTTTTTCCGAATACATTCCTGTCGAGTTGATTAAAAATTCACAAAGAAAAGAATTAGAAATGAAATAATTGTTTCTGTCGGTCATTGAATAATAAAGATAATCCGTTTATTAATCCGCTGTTATCTAATAAGATTAATAGATTTGGACATCTTAAGCAAGTAGTTCAGATTTAAAATTTAGCTAGTGTATGTGTACGTAAATACAGTAAGCTCCCGGACCTTTCGGCGGACCTTTCTTGTTTTCTTTTTTTTTTTTACTGTACAATAAATTACGGAATTAAAAACAAATTTTTAAATCTAGAATACGGTAAGAAATAAAAGAAGCTAACAAAGTAAGTGAAGACAATTATAGACAAATAATTTAAGGAACGACCTTGTGGGCGGAGCTTAGGCCGGCAGGTTACACTAAATTACGGGAGAGTAATAATAAAATTTAAAAATAAATAATAATTTAAAATAAAATAATTGTTTATAATGTATGTACTGTAACTGTATGTATTGCTATTTTAAGGTAAATAAAACATGTTAAAAGCATTTTTGTGTTGAGTTTCGTCCTTTTTCGTTCTATTCCGGATTATCCGGGGAATTCGCTTATCCGCGGTTGCAGCGCCACCCAATTCCGCGGATACTGGAGACTTTTGTTTGTGTTATTTTTAATGCTTTAAAAAATAACAGGAAAAAAATATCGAATTATAAATAAAAAGCTTTCAAGTTCTTTCAGGGGCTTATTATCATTTGTAAAAATGATTATTCTTTAATTACAAAATTGCTAGTTTAATATTAGTGAATTGCTCTTGATTTGAAATTTGATATATTTTATCATTTTTTTTTTGATAAATTTTTGGTTTTGATTATCACTTATGGAGATAAAATAGCTTGCAATCTAATATGCATGTTACCTATGCTGTGTTATTAAAATAACTGATAAGCAATAGTGATTCATTTTATTAAAGTTTTTCAACATCTTTTATTATCAACACATTCCACTATATGAACGGTAAAGTGGTAAGTTGTTCTATTATTTCTATCAAAAATCAATAACTGAAATCGAAAATACGATGTTTCTAACATTTATATCCTATTTATTTTTTAGTGAATTCTTTAAGAATATTTGACGTGTTTAATTAAGTAGACAAATAACACAAAACCAGTAAGAACAGTAATAAAAACGTATTAAATTAGATCAAAAAATATGTTCAGAAAACGATTAAATTCAGAATTCTCATAACAAAAAATAACAAACATATTTAACACATAATTACATTAAAGGAAATAAAAATAAAAATAAATAAGAAATAAATTTAAAATGAACGAAATTAAATAATAGAAAAATCAGAACAAACTTAAAAAAATAAACTAAAAATTATATATAAAAAAAAATTACAAAGAATTGCTTACATTTTGATAATCACCCAAGTTTTCTGGAGCTGGTCTGGTCCTTTTCAAGGTTTTAATAGCCAATTCATTTATTATTTTTTAAGGATTTTGCTATTTTTGTTTTATTTAATTTCGGTCATTTTAAACTTGACTTCCTTCTCAACATTTTTGTATTCATTTTTGTTTTCATTACCTGACGAAAAAGTTCGAATATTGGAACTTTGAAACGTCACCTTGTTTTAATTTTAATTGTTAATATATTATGTGTGTAAAGATGCACTATGGTATCTATGTTTAATTAGTTTTTATCTGCACGTTAAAATAGTGTAATGAATTAATTACTTCGTGTTCATTTTTATTTTTTATTTGTTTAGGTATATCTATTGACTAAAATATATATCGTATTAAATTTGTTTTGTTTTTTTTGTTTTGGCATTTTTAATGTGGATTCAGCCGTGCTGGCGTGGCCGTGCGGTCTCGGCGTGGCCGCCAGTGCGCCAATACCTGGATTCGAATCCCGGCAGTGGCATGGCTGTTTCAATTTCCTTTCCTGTGTTGTCCAGCCTCTTCTTCACTTTCTCTTCGGTCTGACGTCATTCCTTAATGGCGTCCTGGGGAAGGCCATGGGAAACCACCCCAGTATCTTTCCCTTGAAATTCTAGGGAGTCTGCTAGGGGTTCGCCATCTTGGGAACAAAAGCGCTCCCTGGAACACGGACGCTTCGGTTACTAAGCTCGCACTTCGGTGCGAACCGGCTCAACAACAACAACAAATGTGGATTCAATTATTTAGATAAACGTAATTTTCATCTAATTCAAAAACTTAATTTTTCTTGCTTAATTTTTATTAAGGGTCTTTATTTTCATTTCTTCATTTTTACACAAATCCACTATTTTACTAGCAAAACCTAATTTTAAATAAAAAAATTATAACTTAATTTAATTTATATTTATTATATTATACATTAAATAGTTTAACGTGCTTAAAATGTTCGTAGCAAAAAATCAAGTCCACCCCACAAATACATTTACAATAAGTTTATACATAAAAAATCACAAACGTTTCAAAGCGAATTATTTCATTTTCAAGTGAGAATTTTAAACAAAATTTCGAGAATAAGAAGCCAGGACACGAGAACAAGATCATTTAATATAATATTTAATATTTTAATATTTAATATAACAGATCATTTTATATAATTAATTTAATTTAATGAAAATAATTTTAATTAATATTTTTTAAATAAATTTAAAAAAAAATGTTTTGTCATTCTCTTGAATTTTTTCTATATTTAATTTTATATTATTTATTATATTTTCATCTAACTCTTATATAAAAAAGTTAACATAAATATAAGTTATTTTTATACTTTTTTTTCCAGATAATCTTTGAGATAAAGTTAACAAAATTAGAAAAATATCGTAGTAACTATAAAGATTTCATCAATTTTCTTATTACTGAAACTGAAATTTTAGTTTTACTGTTAATGATTGCCTTGCTAAGAATTCGATCTGTCCTCGTTAAACCATAAACTAAGAGTTTGAACTTACTGAAATTTGAACTCTTTCGTAATTGCAGTGCTGATTATGATTTTTGAGCATTAATCGTTGTAAGTTGGATGTAAGCTTATGGATTAATTTTCTTCTCTTCATCAATTTGTACTAGCCCCGTAAACTGATTTTACAGAGTTTATTACAGAGAGACTTCCTGATAGAGGCTAAATATCATTAAAATACTAACACTATTAATAATAATAATACAAATAATTGCATGAATATGACCAATCTTAAATCTTAAAATCAGTGACGTAATAAGATGGCGGCGAAAGTTGGCCAAATTTTAGAGTAGCTAACACTGTCTATCCGACTTTGACTTTTCAAAAATTTTGATGGAATTACAGGCAGAAGTGTAAAGAATGTATCTATAACCAGTGAAGATAGGCAAGTTACAATGGTTTTCGTATTATTATAATGTTATACGAGAGTATTCTACAGTGGCGTGCGGTCAATGGATTAGTTGGACTAGTAGAACTCGGCTAGTCCCCTAAGTGTTCCCTCCCCTCAGCATCTGTAGAGTTGGATTCGGCCAGCCGGCATTCTAATCCCCCTCTCCTCAGTCGCAACAAGCAATCGACTGTCCAACAGGACTAGTTCCGAGACTCCTGTTCCTCTCGCTGCTTTAACATTTTCACATGCTCCGGCTTTCTGTGGTAAAAAACTTCCGTATCTCCATCTTTTTAGAAAGAATACGTTTAGTCTTTAACATTTTTATAATTTGCTTCTGTGTAGATTTGTTAAATAGTGGCATAATATTCCCCTTACAGCTGGTTCCCTATAACAATTGTCGCCGCATGCCACTGGTATTATATGTATTTGACTAGATCAGCCATTCACAGCGCAGTGCTGATTGAACATGCAGCGATGGAGCGTCCATTCCGGGTGGCGGGGTGGAAATCAAAATAATAATGCTTTAATTTTATATTATGGAAATAAGCATTGTACTACATTGTCGAACAGTTCAGGGATGAGAGGAGTGGATACTAAAACAAATGGGTCTTTACTTTAAAGTTAAACCATAAATAAACTGAGTAGGTTACTAAATTTAATCGAAATCCATTTAGCCGTTTTAACGTGGTATGCATATAAATGACCAAACAGAGAACAAAAATGTTCAAAGTGAGGGTTCGTGTGTTTCTCAGCACAATAATTACATAATATTGAAATGATTTTAATTTTTGTTTTTGTTTGAAGCTACGGAAGAAATCACACAGCATTTCTAGCTTTTGATGAAGATCATAAAACTGGGAATATAATTTGAATATATCTTCACTACTGTGGTATATAATCTTACTTTATTTACATTTTAATTATTATTTTTTCATATAAGCAATTATATTGCTAAATATATAATTTGCATTTCTATTTCTAACTAGCCTGGTATTGTCGCTTCGCTCCGGAACCCTTGCATACATAGCATAAAAAAAAAACTTTATTTATTTAGCAAATTAATATCGAGATCGGAAATATACGAGTTACCAGCCGATGTGGCCTTCTCCGGATAACTCAGATTATTGCGGGTTGTCGCCACACACCCGTTTATCGATAAGGCAACTTTAAAGCGAAAATATATATATATCCTCTTTATTCCCTATCCCGTGGGAATTTCGAAAAATCCGGCCGTATTCCTTGTCTACATCATAAAGGGAACCTCTGTCCAACATTTCAGCTTTCTAGGTCCAAGGGTTTGGGCTGGCGTAGATAAGTCAGTCAGTCAGTGAGTCAGGACTTTTCTTTTTATGTAGATAGATTACAATACACTTTCCAACTTAAGTGAAAAAATTAAATTGGAGTTTGTTTTATTTTTAATCCAATACTTACCAACTATCGAAATATAAATTGACTGCATTTCCTTCACACCACGGGATTCCTCTCTAAATATGATGCAAAAAAGTTATATAACGTTTTTTGACCGGACATATACTTTTCGAGATAATCAAGGTTTTCTGTATCCAGAAGGGATTATCGAAAAGTGTTCCCACATAGAAAACATTATTGTTTTTCTCGACGGGTGATTGTGATAAAAATGTTCGTGGTATCATTTGAAAGCTAACATTACGTAAGATTATTTTCATGATAACAGCTTATCCGATCATTGCTTACAGAAAATTATAAAAAGCAATTCTTACATCGGGTGCGCTTGCTCTTCGCTGTGCCTCATGCTGGCGTTGAGGCGATTGTGCTTGGAGATCTTACCATGGGTTGGATTCACATATTGCAGTTAGCTTTTTCTTTAGGTTAATAAATGGAGAGTCAAATGACATAGTGTTTTATTTTAAAAACTCGTCAGTTCCAGACAAAAAAAATAAAAGGAAGTAAGTCGAGGTCAATTTTATCTTCATGTTTGCAATTCAAATCAAGATTTTGATTTGCGATCTTTTATATATATAAAACAAAATTAGTATAATGTATACAAAATAAAATTAGTCTTATTTCCCAATACTGTTTAAACTCTGTAAACTAAAAATATTAGTGAAATTGGTACTTATTTAGAATACCGGCGCTACCTCGAAATACGAATTTTACTTTTACAACTTGAAATACGTCAGAAATGTTAGACTAAATTACAACCTACAAAGTGCGTTTTTTATGTTAGAGATACTTTATTCGGGATTATAGAAACATAAATCATGCATAAGAACCGAAGTAAATCAATAAATACACAACATTAACAGGTGGCGCCGGTATTCTAAAAAAGTACCGTGAAATGATTTAAAAAATCTTCGTTTATTAAAATGAATTGCTTCGTAATTATGTTTCTGATTCTTTTTCAGAAATAGCCCAGTGGAGATTGACTGTCACAAACAACATGGCCGAAGTCGAAAAGTCTGTCGTTAACGCTATATTTGATGAAAAAGAAATAGCAAAAGCTGAACATCTCAATTTCCTGTCACGTGCTGCAGACAATTTAAGAAGAAATGCCTTTCTTACCGATGTTAAGCTTGTTTGCAAAGGACAACCTATACTAGCACACGGTGTACTATTGGCTGCTGCAAGTCCATATTTCTACTCAGCTTTTGCTAAGGAAAATGAAAAAACTAAAATTTCCAAACTAGAATTTCCAAATACTGCAGCCAAAACAATGGAAACCCTTTTGGATTTCATTTATACTGGTACATTAAATGCTTGTATTCCAAATGCTGATGAAATATTACAGCTGATTGCTTTGGCTGAAAAACTACAAATAAGCGGTCTTAATGAGTATTATTGTTCTCTTTTACTCAAAACACTAACTACAACTCAGTTTTTGGGTCTCTGGAAAATTGCTGAAAAACGCAATCTTAAAGCCATAAAAGTTCCCGTAGAAGTTTTTATCGCCAAGCATTTTCCAGAAACCTCCAATGCTGAAGAATTCTTGCTTTTTCCCGCTAAGGGACTGACTGAAGTTTTAAAACAAGATGAAATAAAAGTTCATAACATGGACCATGTTTTTATAGGAATTCTGAAATGGATCAAGCATGATCAAATCCGAAGAAACTCAGAATTGAAGAGACTGCTCAGGTTTGTGAATCTTCAGGCAGTTTCCAATGAGTGTTTGTTTCAAACTGCAAGTGACGAGACATTTTTGAACGGGTGCGTGGATCTGATGCAAATGTTGATGAAAACTGTAATGTTGAGATTTAAAAACAATCTTGTATTACCACCTGCAGAACCAAAGACGGTGGACAACCCTCAAATGTCACCTTTTCCTTGTAATGCCTTACCTTTACAGCCTATTTTGAATGGAAAGCCTGACACTTCCAGCAATGAAGACAGATTTATTATCTTCAAGAAGTTGGATTGCTTAGAAGAAGGCTTGATTCGCTGCTACTATCCGAATTCACAAAAGCTATCTCCTTCATCAACATTCAAATTCCCATTGTTGCTTAATTCTGCTGTTTGTTATCATAATGGCTCTGTTTATTTCATTGGAGGCAGAAAGAAAAATATGGAAGTTTGTGATTCTGTCTTCACTTATAATGTTGCAGAGACTCACTGGTCAACAACTGCATCAATGCAAGAAGCTCGATTCAACAGTGGAGCTGTAGCAGTAGATGATGCCATATTTGTGGCTGGAGGCATTAACAGAAACAATGATATTTTAGCAACCGTTGAGAAATACGATACTATTTCAGGAAAATGGATTAAAATAGCCCCAATGATTGTCAATCGTAAATCACCAGCCTTGTTACAAATGGGCAAAATAATTTTCGCAATGAGTGGCATTGAAGAAGAACAGGGAAGTCCTTTGGAATTCTACAACCTTGATTCTAATCAGTGGTCACTTGTCGCATTAGAAGAATCGATTGCGAGAAGTTTCCAGGAGAGAGTGCATTTCTCAGACACACAAGCAACTAAACAGAGACGCAGTTCCCAAGACAACAAGCGGTCGATTGGTGGTAGATGTGAAGGAAGTAGTTCTGATGGTTTTACCCAGAAGTCACAGAACTGGCCTCAACTTTCCGAAGGGCTTAGCTGTTTTCTTTGCTGTCAACAAGATTTGTTCCACGTCTTGAAACGCTCTGCTTCAGGGGATATCCGCTTGTATTCCAAGAAGTTTCCAGAAAACTTCGAGTGTAGACAGGCAGCAAGCAAATTTAGAAACATTCTCACCTTTAACTGTATAGAAATTTCTGGAAAATCTAGTTTATTACTTGTTGATGAAGAAGGTTTCATCCAGAAATTCAATCCAGAGGACTGCAGTTGTAAGAATCTAGCAAGTCCTTTAAGAAGCCCTACTTATGCAGTTCTTGCTTCAAATAAATAAATAAAGGAATGTTATTAGATAGACAGTGATTTTAAAGTTTGACGTTTTTCATTCAATTTGTGATTGTCACTTTTATTTACAGTTATTAGTAAAGTCCAAGATTTTTACTTAAATGTTTTTTAATTACAAATTTCTAAATTATTTTTAATTGTAAATATAAAAGAAAGTAATATTTTCATTATTTTCATTTATTTTATATTAGAAATAATCGTTTAAAGTCAAACAATTTATAAATTATGAATTAAAGGCACTTTTATCCTTTTCTATATACTGTTTGTTTGTTTTTTTTCTATTTCTTTGCATTGTTTTTCTTATTGCTTATGTAAGCTGTTATGAACTTTATTTTTAATATTTAGTCTTATTTGTCAATTATAAACTAATAATAAAAAGAATTAAAACTCAGATATGAATCATTTAGAACTACTTTCTATCATTTTTGATTATGTATTGTAAATAAGAAATACATCACAGGATACCTATTAAATATTTCATGTATCTGTCTGGAAACGTTATGATGGCTTATTTGTTTTTAAAAAATAGCTTTTCATATAAGAGCTTAAAAATACTCTCGTCAGTTTAATAAAAGATGTCAACATTTTTCTGCATCCTTTCTAAATCAACTTAGTATTGAAATAATTACTGCTTACATCTTCAAAATTTTTATTCTATGAAATTTAATAACATTAATAAACAGCTTGACCGATAACTCAAGTGACACTGGATTGCTGGTTGGAGAAGACAGATTCAATTCGCAAGGGAGGTCAGTAATTTTTCACAGGTTACTTCTCTTTCAGATGAGCCATTGGGTTTACTTTTCTCCTATAAAATGACAATACCAGGTTTCTTTCTTTGGGGTTAAAGATGGGCGAGCATCGCAGTCATTATCCGATCTTAGTGCATTCTAATTGGCCACTGAAAGAAGGAGAACAGATCTCAGGGTCTTATGAACCTCTGGCAGCTCAAAAAAGGGAAGTGCCTATTGTCCTCCAAATGAAAGGTGGCCGGTGGAAGTTTGAACTGCGCAGCCCTTCCGGTAGCTGATCAATTATGTTTTCCTATCACAATGGACGACTGGTTCTGTTTTCCATGAGAAAGACATGTTGATAACGCCAAATTAAAACTTCTCTCGACTATTTAGCGTTATTTCAATACCAGTTGCTAACAATAAGTATTTATATAAATAAATAAATATATATTATTTATAAATACAATGCTCTTTTGCAAAGTAACAAGCGATTACCGTAATGGCGGCGTCCTGTCATAAAATCAGACGGAAGTGCCTGACCAGACTAATCGATGATATATGCGCAGATCTCACAAAAACAGGGCGGCCATCTCTCATTTGGAGGACAATACCTATCTCATCACACTACAGTCAAAGAGGGTAAAGTTTCATTAAAATAAAAAACCCTTTTGCAAAGGAGCAAAAGTTATTAAAATATAAGCATTCTCTTCGGTGATTCTAGCAGAGAGCGATGGTCTTTTGGGGAAGAGTTTCTGCGCAATCTCATGCCTGCCTTCGGATGGGTTGGAAATGAAAGATCGAAAAACATTTTTTTGCCTGATTAAATAAATGATTTGTTCTAGGATTTTGGTAAAAGAAAGTAAAAAAAAAAAAGAAAGTAAAAAAAAAAAAGAAAGTAAAATCTAATATCCATTTTAAGAATGATAAAATCTAATACGACTGAATACGAATCAAAGGCCAAAAAAATGTATAAATTTAGATCAAAACTACGAATAAAAAGATGTTATCTAATCTGGTTTCAGAATATCAGAAAAAAAATTAATTTATCTTAATAACTTAAATAAAAACGGAAACTGAAAATATAGAATGTTTTCCAGGAATCAGCAGCATTGATAATATTATAATGAATCACATCGTAATCAATTTAGATTAAACATTTCTCTATTTTTAAAAGATTGAAACTGCAACTATTTAAATCTAATTTTTTTAATAGTATAGATCTATTGAACCGATAAAGACTGAAATAAAAGTAATTCCTGAAGGTTAAAGAATGGCACCAGTCAATGAAGGTCCAACGGTGTGGAGAGCAGTATTTGGTAAATAAAAAAGCAAAACAAAACATATATTTTAGTCTTTCAATTGATCTTTTATCTGCTTATTAGGACAAAACATATATACACAAATATAGTTTCGAACAATAATTTGGGTATGTTCAGTCACTTGACAGGTCCTAATGGACGTTTCTGGTTTTGTTGTGTTTTTTTTTGCTATATTTCTTGGAACACACTGAAGTGGTTTTCCGTTGCCTTCCTCAAAAGACTATTTTTTGACTTCGAACCTGAAGAGAAAGAGACAAAGGAGCAGACAAACACAAGGAAAGAAGTAAAATCCACGCAGGTTCCGGGATTCGAACCCACGTTCAGACAGATCACCTTTGTTTCAGACCGCTGCCTTGACCACAAGACTGTGCCTGCAATGTAACGTAATTACGAAGAATCAATTTTCGAAATAAAAAATATTGGAATTCATTTATTTATTTATTAATTCATTTATACTATTTATTTATTTATATTATTAATATATTATATATATTATTATATTATTTATTTATTTATTTATATGTATATTATTATCTTGTTTATGTAGGCTCGGCATGTAAGCTTTTATGTGTTGTCAGAATCTAGAATTAAAATAAGGAAAAATTACTTTGAAATACTGAAATACCGAAATATCGAAGGTGATTTACATTACATCTTGCATTACCACATTAGAACTGTCAAGGATCAAAACTATTGAGCAAGCTTAAGGTGCTCCGCAGAAGGAGCAGTTTTAGACCAACTTTATGGTTATATTTCATAAAACAAAAATCTGAACCTAACCTAAGGCATTAGAAGATTTGCGTACAAAGCACCACGTAGAGTTTCTAGAATTTTCTATCAATGGACTGTCGTTATTCTTGTAAAATGTTTGCCAGTAGATTCCAGCAGTTTCTCTTCCTTTGACAAGGCATTTATTATAACATATTCCAAATCTAGTAAATCTTAAGAATTATTCTTTCAGTGAATTTGAAATCGCAAATGATATTTATTTGCTGTATTGCTCAAATAAGGCTTCTTGTATCATGCAACAAGATATGTTCTGTTAATCATAATTATCTTAGTAGTTTACGTATTTCATTTAAATTTACCATTAAATGTAAATCAACATTGAAGCCAGTTACGGAAGATGTAAATCTCTAAACGAAAAGCAAGAAAGTAATGTATATAAAAAAATAATCATGAATTCATGCGCTCATGAAATTTTCTATTTTAATAAGAGCACATCCCAGCTTGCCTTTATACCAGGTTTCATCAATGTCCATAAAGTATCTTTGAAAGTTAGCAATTCTCCAAAGCTGACCTATCTAGATCGATGTATGGGTAAAAATTAGATAAGTGGCTAAATCTAAATCCCGACATTTATAATTCCGGAAAAATTGTTTATTTTTGAAATTAAATGTTTAAAACATTTATAATACCTCCTTATTAATCATATCAAGTATGTTTAAGATAAAAAAAAATAAAAATTAGGCATTAAAATTTCAAGGCAGTATATGAAAAGTCATTTTTCCTGCCGGGTGACAATTCCATGTTCGCACCTTCAGTTCACTGTAATTTAAAATATTGTTATTTTCAAACATGAAATCTGGGTTTAAAATAATTATTATATGTTAAAGAACATAACATGAAGACTAAAATGTAAGCTAATATGTAATTTGATAATATTTCAGAGGTTTTGTAGCGGGGACTGTACTACTCGTCATTTTCCTGCTCCAAATTAAAATTCATTGTTCCATTTCTTTAAGGATTATGATTATCAGAGGCTTTGGTATGTTGATTTTCCTTCATATTGTTCTTTTATAGTAAGACATTACAGTTTAATTATGTTAGTAGTTGATTGAACTTCATTTTGCAATTAATAAGAATTGGGGTGATCATTATCCTGTATCTTTTCATTCGGTTGTCAAGGGACGTCATTTTCCTGTCAGACTCTTCATTTTCTTGGCATACCACTTATAAAAATTCTATATTAAAGCTGTAATATCTACTTCAGTGTATGAAAAGTGATTTTGTTATCAATAATAAGTTAACAGTAAGTGAATTAAAAATTAATAAATGCATATTTCTTAAATTTTTTTCAATATTTTTCTGTGTTTCATTTTAGCCACTTATCTAATTTTTACCCGTATACAGATAAGATATAATTGTTGAGAGTACATCATAAGGTACAATTTAGATAAGCCAATTACAACAGATGATATACTGTCAACTTACAGAATAGGTTGACTGGAGGTCAGGCATAACGTAAGGCTCAAAGGCTTACAGCTTTAGATATTCTAATTGCAGAGTTTTGACTTGTTGAGTGGATTCTTATAATTTTTATAAAAAAAAATATTTAATATGAGAAAAAAATTAGCCTAATTCTTCGAAGAATTTCATTTTCAATATTAATTTCATTGCTCAACATTAAATTTAATAAAATTATTTTACGGAAAAGCTCTTTTTGAAAGCAAACTTACCAAAATTTTAAAATTAAAATTAAAGAATTAAAATTTTAATAATATTTTTGGAAGTCTGGTGAGCTGCAACAATCAAGAGATGAAAGCGGAAGCGGAAGTAAACAACCGGAAATGAAGTTACAAATGTAGATGTCGTCTGATTTTGTTTTTTTTCCATCGACTTCGAACACACGATGTTGTGTTCTTCATACTTATATTTTTAATTTTAAGTAAATTCTTTATAAAATGACTGTTGATTTCAACACGAAAGTAATAGCTTTATAAAATGGAATTATCCGCCCAATAAAAATTGATAGAAAATCAGCCGAATTTCCCACAAAAATAAATTTTATTTTGGCCTATCTTTGAAAGCAGAATTTCAGAGTTAACTAACAGGTGAGAAAAATATTCAGTCTTCTTTCTATGTTATCCTTACCTTTGTCTTTGAAATTAGATTTTTTTTTAAAAATAATTTTAAGAATTAAAAGAACGAACTAAATGCCAGTCTGGATTAACACTAACATTTAAGTTTTTGTTGTCTGTTTCAATTATGTTACCTCTTCTCTAAATTTTTCCTTAACATTCAAATGAAATAGTGTTATTGCTTCTCAGAAAGACTAAATCGTAAACCGCTATAAAGACAATGAATGAATAAATGGAATATATGTTAGTGGGTTATTGTGAAGTTGATGGTACCCTACCAAACCAAATCATCATTTTTAACGAGATGAAAACATTCTTTTAAATTTGGATCACCATGGAAAACTATATTCCCCTTCCCTCTCTCCTTATTTTGTAAAATAAGCTCTACCTTCCATTTTTTCGTAAGGACATGGCAGAAGTTTGTAATATCAAAATGGAAGTAGGAACCATCTTGAAATTTCGTTTCTAATTACTTGAGGTTACGTTTGAATAGTAGAAAAATTTCGATCCCCATTTTTAATGTTAAAAAGCTATCAATGCTTTTACGAAGCTCTACTGTTAGTAGTTCAAAGTCGCAGTGTTTAAGGAAGCCTATTTTTAGCGCTACATTCATGCTGCAAAGTAAATCTACAATTTGTTAGTCTGAGGAAAGAAATCCAAGTTTTGTATGGATATATTTCTAACATATTGTTTTGACTCGTTTGATTGTGAAATAACGTTTGTATGACTTGCTTTGGTAAGATGATGTGACTGCACAGTTACGTCAATGGCCCAACAACCTTAATTTTGCTTTACTTTCAAATTCCAATAACATTTTTCAATGCAAACAATAAGGATAGATAGCAAAAAGCATTAATTTTAGCCTAATATTTGTAATATCCATAATCAGCATCGATGCTAAAAAGAAATATAACAGAAAAAGTTCATAATGCAAAGCTAAGTCGACAAAGGCAATGCTATTCAATTCATTTACGGTCAAGAGATCTCAACAATTATTTAACTTGAAAAACTGAAATTAACCTTTGTAGGTTTAAAGGAATTGGTACGTGTTAGATCTTTTACTAAGAAACCAGACACCATAATTGCCAGTTAACAATGCAGTTCAGTGGCGTAGAGTGGGTTTCAGCCGCCCGGGACGTAACCCAAATTCGCCGCCTATGGTAGCTATGAAAGCCCGTAGTCGAACTCGTTCGAGCTTGAAGTCCTGTTCGTCAATTTCGGTTAGTACAGATGGTGTTGCCAGTCGCTAGAGCGAGCGAGATGAATACACTCGCTTAAATAAAGGGAATTCTTCGGTTCCGTCACAGATTAAATAATAAAAAGTTTCATGCTCATTTTAATCGGTCCGAATCGTAGGTGCGACAAAAATATGAAAAGAAATGGTTCAAATTTTTAGTTCAGATTAAAAAATATTATTATTCATTGTGAATTTTTGCCACCCCCGCCACGCAACCCACTGATGCAGTTAAAGCTCCATATCACGACAAAATGATATGCTTTGTTAAGTTACCAAAACTTGAGTGAACGTTTCAAACTAGAAAATGTGAAATTACTTTTGATGTTAGTAAACGTTAGAAAAGAAATTCCTATGATCTGATAAACATCATCTTTAATTCACACGATATTTCGGTTCTCTTAACGAGAATCATCTTCAGGTTTGTATTCGAGAAAAGAAAAACATTCTTCTTCTACAGCTTTTCCTATTTACTTCTTTAATGTCATATACGTAATCTTCTCAATTCCTTCTTATCATACTTGAAATTAGAAAAGTTGTAGAGAAAGAAGAAAGTTTTTCTTTTCCTCAAATATAAATCTGAAGAAGGTTCTTGTTCAGAGAACCGAAATATCGTGTAGATTAAAGATAAAGATCAGTTTATAGGAATTTTCTTTTAAATTTTATAATTTCAAGTATGATAAGAAGGAATTTAGTAAATGTTGATCCTTTAAGCTGCTGTTTGATGTCAAAAGTTAATTTCTATTGCTTTTGGCATAAATTACCCCTGGTGTGAGAAGATCAAAACCACCATTACCCTTTTACAGTTGACAAAGGCAATTTTTTTTTTATCTGTATACTAAATTTATTTGGAAACGCTGAAAATTTTATAATAGATACAGACTATTCAATATCTAGTCTTAGCAAATGAAGATCTGATATTGATTTAATTATTTCTTGGACGTTATTCTTATGATTTAAGTTTTCATTTCTTGAATTGTTTATTAATGTTTACTTTGAAAATGAAATAGAGGGATTTTTCATAAGTTATGATTGAAAATGCAAGATAAAAGTAATAGCGAAATTTGTTAATATTTTATATCTAATACGGGACATAGGTCACTGCATAAATGTAAAATTGAAATCACATGAATCGTAGCAAGTAGATTGAGGCTTCTGCAACTGGTTCTGCTAATTGTTAAAATGAGTAAGTTTAAAGAAATAGTTTGATCAAGAGAACTACAGAAGCCGAGGGCCTGTCCAACGATTAAGTACAATAATCTTGCATCTCAAAATTCTCCCAATGAAAAAAGGAACCTAAAAATGGAATTTGTGGATTTGAGAATATTAAATAGTTACACATTAAAACATTAATGAAAACTTAAAATAATAAATAAGGGAGTTTTCACTGTAAAGAAATCTTCATTTAAGCTGATGGTTATTAGTCTATCCAGTGTCGAAAAGAAAAAAAAAAAACAAACAAACGAGAAGAAAACCTTTATTAAAGCACAGACGTATCTGTATCTTATTATTTTGGAAAGTGATCATTGAAACAATTTATTTTTAAATAGGCCTACATCTGAATGGACTTTTTTAACATATCATTAGCCGCATCCCCCAAACCTTAATACTGGGTACGCCACTGGTGTCGAATATTTGTGAATTGTGGAAGTTCTTTTTTAATGTGGTTTTTTTTCCCCTCTGT
This sequence comes from Thereuonema tuberculata, assembly GCA_023159025.1. NCBI lineage: Eukaryota > Metazoa > Arthropoda > Chilopoda > Scutigeromorpha > Scutigeridae > Thereuonema > Thereuonema tuberculata. Next base: position 13,686,047 of record JAFIDM010000007.1, on the reverse strand, counting down.
TTAATGAAATTTTCTTGGTATAAGGCTTGGTTTTATCTTCACTATATTTGAAATAAAAACAAAAAAACCAGTGAAGGAAATTGTTAAATGTATAGAATATAAATGTATAAAAAAGGAGAATGTTAGAAAGAGCAGCAACAGCGAAATAGGATGTAGCTTTAAACAAGTAAATTATCAATACTGCACCATTTGCCTGCTGGAGAGTCAAATTAAAACAACAGGAACTCAACATACATAAATATACACAACAACTTTGATTAAATGAACAAAATGAGTATTCACATGAAATTAGTTTGTTTACTCAGCTTATTTTATTTAATATAAAGCTTTCAATTATTAATAAATGTCTTTCAGTTCGAAAATGTTGGCTATATCCTGTCAATTAGGTCATAAGGTTCACTGAGCAAAACCTAATGAGTTAATGTTATTAAATAAGAAAAAACTGACAAAGCCATTAAGATCCTGGGTATTTCAAAGTGAAAGAGGGGGGGGGGATATTATTAATCCGTCTGCCCACTAGGATTGCATTAAAGAAATAACTGATCAATCTATTGATTGATCTTAATCTTATATATATTAGTCATATATACGTTTTAATTTCTTTAGATCACCTCGTTATTTTAGGATAAATAAGGAATTTCATGTGCACTTTTCAAACAAAATCATCATGGGTTTCAAATCTTTAAGCATCCCAGGACAGAGCTGTTTCGAGGTATCGCAATCCTCGTCAGCTAGGTAACTTGAGAGATCTGAATCATACTCGTTACAATACAGAAAAACAGCATTAGTGGAAGACCTTTCTGTTAGTCTTAATTATTATGATTAATTAAATTTCAGTATTTTTTACACTATGAATGACTTTTGATGAAGAATCTTATATTTAAGTAAAAAATTTTACGAGCCGAATAACTCAATAAAATGTAACAACGGAAGACACAAATGTAGCAAAAAGATTTCGCATCTCGAGCTGTTAGCGGGGAGAATCTGGGACGGCCGTTTCGTCTTCTTTAGGACTCATCAGCCAGACAGACTCCACCGATGACAGGTGCGAACATATAAGAATCCTACTCTTGCTCCCGGAAGCGGGACCCCACAAAAACAAAACACAACCATAAATAAACAATAATAAAGTGGGATTCTTATATGTTCGCACCTTCTGAGCCTTGTCATCAGTAGAGTTTGTCTGGCTGATGAGTCCTAAGGACGAAACGGCCGTTCAGACTCTCCCCGGTGACAGCTAGAGGTACAAAATCTTTTTGGTTCATTTGTATCTTCAGGAGCTACCATTTTATTGAATCTTATATTTAATTTTTTACATTTTGTTTTGCTTATTGATAAGGATTTAAAATTATATAAAGTATGAATTTTCATTTCTCCCTTATTATATTGATCCAAACAATTATCCACATCTTAATTTTTTGAACAATTATTATACACCAAAAATTGTTTTGAAATTGTAAGTTTAGTTAACGTGGAATATGAAAAAGAGGAGTTATTAGAGTTAAGCAGATTTTATTACGAAAAAGAATTACACTATGCACTCCCATAACTACTGTACTTCCATTTTAAGATTAAACAATTGAGGAGCTTAGTTTCAGAACCCGCCATCTCCCAAAAATTGCAAATTCCGAGACAATGGAGTTTTTCCTAAGTTCAAATCAAAACCTGCCGTTTGCATAGAGTTTACTTCAAAAACCGCTATAACAATGTATTACGATACGATTTCGACACGAGTGCTGTTTCAAAGCCCACCGTGTCTAATGTGAATTCATTATCAAACTCCTTTTTTCCGAATTTTTAATTTTGGAGATGGCGGGTTTTGAAACTAAGCTCCTCAATTATAAACTACAAAATGATAATAAATGTAAAATTCTGTTTCTCTTTAGTGGGAGGCTCTATCAAAATGGATGAGAAAAGTAAAGCAAATAGAGCTCTTATGGAAGAACTGAAGGGAGCAAGAGAAGAACAGCTGAATATCCTATCCAGCGGTTCGGACAGCATGAGGAAGAACCTTATTCTGACTGACGTGATCATCGTTTGTGACAACCAGGAGATGCCCGCTCACCGTTTGCTATTGGCTGCTTCCAGTCCTTACTTTCACGCAATGTTGACCAATGGGATGAAAGAGACACTGGCGGAAAGAGTGGATATGCCAGTCATCGACGCAGTTACCATGGAGACGATATTAGATTTCATTTATACAGGAAACATAAAAGTTTCTATGGAAAAAGTGGAGGAAATAAAGACGCTTCTTGCAGCAGCTGATCAACTGCAAATCAGCATCATTTTCCAGTACTGCTGCTCTTTGCTTCTGAAAACATTGTCCAACAATCATTTCCTGGAACTCTGGGAAATTGCCAACAGATATAACAACAACGATATGAAAAACCAGACATTGGCTTACATAGCAGAGCACTTCCAAGAAACATCTGGAGAAACCGAATTTCTGCAACTTCCCCTTGATGTCATTGTAACTGTAATTACAAGGGACGAAATGAAGAAGCACGACATGGATTCAGTCCTAAAGGCAATTTTCAACTGGGTCAAGTTTAACAAAGGGGAAAGAGAAGCGGAATTGAAGTCACTCTTGACTTACATCAATTTCCAGGCGTTGTCCAATGATTATTTGCTGCACATTGTGGATGAAGAATCGTTGATGAACGAATCGATGGAACTGATGAGGTTTGTCATGAAGACCATCACGTGTAGGTACTTGAAGAACCTTATGTCGTCGTCTAGCGAAGTGCAGAATGTACCAGTTACATCCCAGACGTCCTTGGCAAGCTGGAATATCCGGAAACCAATAGAAGTTGTTGAAGTTCAGCAGTTTCTAATTTTCAAGAGTGCTGATTCACTAGAAGAGGGAAGTGTGCAGTGGTTTTATCCCGATACTGGAAAAATAACAAACCCAACTCCTTTTACATATCGTCTTCTCCTCGATTCTGCAATTTGTTATCACGATGGACAAATCTACTTCATAGGCGGACGGACTAAATCATTACAGGCTTGTGATTCGGTTTTTGGATTTGACCTCGCTACCCAAAAATGGTCTAATGCTGTGCCTTTGCTGGAGGCCCGTTATGCGGCAAGTGCCATTCAATTGGATGACTTTGTCTATGTGGTGGGCGGAGTAGGAAAGAACAACATCACCCTGGACACCATGGAACGATTTGATGTCTACAGAACCCGGTGGCAGAAGATGGCTTCTATGACTGTTAAACGCAAATACCCTGCACTTCTGAGTGGTGGTGATAAAATATTTGCTATGAGCTGCATTCAGGGCAATATGGTAAGTGTGCTGGAACATTACGACCCTTCCAGCAACCAGTGGACAGGTATTAATCACAACGATATCCATGCTAATAGTTTTAGGCAGCATATCTTCTTTGAGAACAACTGCAAACAGAGAGCTGGAATTCCAGCCAGTAACTACAAGCAAGGAAACTGCTTCATGGCATGGCGAGATGACACCGTCCACATTCTCACTCAATCAGCATTAGGGGATATACGTTTACACAGCAAGAGGACCCAAACCAGTAAGTATCAGTGTAAACAGGTGAATGGTAAACTGCCTGCAATTCTCTGTTTTGCATCAGTGAGTGTGAACGGTAACTGTAGCCTGGTGGCTGTGGATGTTGAAGGCAATATCTCCAGGTACAATCCAGAGACATATGCTTGGATCAAGATTGCAACTACCGTTGATCATCCCAATTATGTAATTTTCCTTGAACCCAGAAAAATCACGAAACCGCTTGATATTTCACATATAACTCCACTGCAGTATCTTCA
>JAFIDM010000007.1:13656203-13682248 GCA_023159025.1 Thereuonema tuberculata | reverse complement strand
TTATAGAATAATCACAGAATAAACAAATTTATTTAACAAAAATCCTTAAAAATAAAAACTAGATTATTTTGTCAAATTAAAATACGAATTAGAATAAAAAATTACATGTATACTTGTACTACAAAGCTTCAGTGAATCCGAAACTTATTTTAAAAAAATGTTTTTCGTTTTATATAACAATACTAGCTTAGAAAAATTTACAAGTCGTGAAATCGTTACGTTCATTTGATATTTTGTTTTTATTTTGAATAATGCAAACCTGTAATTAATTGTACAAATAATGATTAGTATCTAGCTATGACGAATATATAAAATTACATAAAGTTAATCTTACTAGAGAATAGTATCAATATGAAAAAGAAGCTCAAAGCTCGATAGTAAAATCAAAAGAAGAAAAAAATATTGTATATCTGCAAATATAAAAAAATGAAGCAATTATATTTTGTTTTGATATTATATGCAGAAATGTTAATGTTTAATTAATTTAAACATTATACAAAAAAATGAGCATTAAATGAATTTTAAATTTGTTTTGCACAGTGAATTTGTAACTGCAAATTTTTACATAAGAAAATTATTTTACAAAATGTAAAATTAGATGAGTGTTTGAAATATTTTGATCATGGTAGGCTTCAGTTGGATGACTTAAGTTCTTTTTGGGAAGACTTTTCCCATTTTAAATCTGTAATAAAATCGTTTTTGAATGCATTGAGTGTAAGTTTTAGTTATATGGTTATAGGGCTTATTATCACTGCAGCCATAATACGACAATATCTTTTTATCCTGATAAATGAGTTAATAGATTTATATGACATCTTGTAAAATGTATAATTACTAAATTAGCGGAGATTAAATAGTTAATATCACAAATAGTGAAATGGATTTCCACCTTATCCCACCTTATCCCTATAAACATTGATTTTTTTTTTAGTTTCTAAAACGTTTCTACAGCCTAGTTCGTGGTTCCGATGTAATCTTATACAATAAACCTCCACTTAGCAAGAGCAACATTTGTAAACATTCAAGTAATTATTATTTAGACGATAACAAAAAAAAAATGGTAATCGGAGTTGAATGTTTCGAATTGGTTAAGCCGCAGCAGTATTAGTATTATTAGGGCTTTTTTTCCTTCGTGATATCACTTAAATAGTATATAGTCTTTCGTGTATAAAAATTGTTTACGGCTGTTGTTAGGTCTTTGATTGAAAATTATTAAAATAACGTTTACTTTTCTGTAAAAGCACAATTTCAAACTAGCACTAAATAGCAAGAAACTTCACTCTCCTGAATACCTTTGAAAAAACGTTTAATTTCCTAAATTTTTCCTCAGGCAAATTACTAATTTAAAACGTTAGGTTTTGTTTTAAATACAATAATTGTGGCATTCTAAATGTATATTTAAGGTAGAAAGATTTGGCTTTTTTTTCCAGCTAACTGATACTGACTCAGCAATCGTAGGTTATTGTCTTGTATATAGTAAATCAAATGTTGTGACATCAAGGTTTGATGAACTAATTTTATGTATGTCTTACTGTCATCCAACTTCTTGCTACCATATTCAAGAAACATTTGGTTAAACGGAAATGTAAATTTTTTTTATATATTTTTTGATTATTAATTATTAATTTTCATTTATGAACATTTTTGGTTTACATTTAGTTTTTTTCAAATTATAAGCTTTATTTCAATAGACTTGTATATAATAGATTGTTATTCATTAGAAACCCTTGAATGCAAAATCATTATGAAAATATACAGATCGAATAAACACAATTGCTTCATATATGTTGTATTGTATTATGTATTAAAAATCGCCTTCAGATCTTCTTTATAAAACTTATGTCTTCGATACACATGGATAACTATGTAATGGATCTACTACAAAGTAAATAAGAAATAAGATGCAGAATTAGTCGATTCTAAGATACAGTAACTAAAGCATTTTTCTCTATTCAGACATATTTACCTTATAGAATATCTATAAACTTATGAATTTACATTTCAAAGTGACATTTAAAAATACAGGGTGTACCAGTTGGACCCGGTCAACCCGGTAACTTCTTAGGATCCATTTTCGAGAGCAGTTTATACGTTTTCACAAGAATAACACAATGCAGACACGCAACGCTACACTTTGTACAACCGAGGGCTCCACCTGACGTCAGTACGAGCCCCTTGTGACTTTGAACGCGCGTTAGCGACCGTGCGGTAATTCACAATGGCAGGCAGGGATTGTGGTGCGTTCTGATTGGTGTTAAAGAAACGCGTGTCTGTCGTTAAGTTTATTGAGTCGAAGGACGACATCTCTGCAGCAAGACCTGTATTTGATGAGGAATATGGTTTTTCTCCGAAACGTGAAACAATGACTGCAATCAAGAAGAAATTTGAAGACACTGGTTCTGGTGCAACAAAACATGCTGCAAAAGGCTCACACAATCACTACCGAAGAGAACCGAAACATCATGGCCGAAGTGCTGACGAAAAGTCCGAAAAAAATAAAAAAAAAAAAATTTGATTGCTGCTACTGTATGCAAAATTGACCGGGTCCAATTGATACACCAATAGATATCAGTGAATTCCCACTGATTCCCACTTATTCGTCATTGATTAATTTCTGCTTTTACATTAGAAAGATTCCCTTCTTGTCAATTACAGCTAATTTTTATTTTCAAGAATCTTATTTTTAAGTAAACTGTCCTTGAAAGCTATGATGCTTTGATGACGAAATTTCACTATGGAAAGCAAGCTTGGATTATTATTTTTTATTTCCTTTACTACATTACGATAGCATTGCATTCTATAAATAAATATAAAACGAGAAATAAAGGGAATCAGGATGTGATTATTTTGAAGTCATCTAGTGACCAAAGCAGAAGTTATGAAGAAAATGCATTTAACATTTGTCAGAAATCGAAACTGATCACGACTGAACGGGAGAACTTCTTAATGAAGTGAATGATTTCACGCCACCTGCTTCTTACGCGTTTTTCTATCTAATCACTGTTCTGTTTGGTGCAAATATTCAACTGTCTGATAGCAGGTGCTGAAGATCATGTTATGTCTACAGAAAGAAAAATAAACTAAACACCTCCACAAAGATATACAAGCCTTACAGAATTTCGTAAAAATACAATGTAAAAATTAAAATTCAACGTTCTGGTAAGTTACAATTACTTTATCGCTCTTCCTGAAATTGTATCCCAGATTACTTATTATGGATATAAAAAAAAATTAACAGTCAATTTATGAGCCTTAATTTTTCAGTTATTTTAGATAAAAAACAAAAACTAAAATGAGACATTAAATCAGTCTCTCGATAATATATCTTAAATAAACTTATCTACGACTATAAAGGATCTTTTATATCTATCTTTTATATTGCTATCTTTTATATTTAAAATCAATGGTAAAAATAACGGCATTTATCTGCAAAGCTTTAGCAATATATTTCTGTATATATGTTTATATAATTTTAAGTTGGAATATATGTAGGTATAACTATATAAGCAGGATAGCAGCTTGGATTTTCTGAACTTCTAATTTTCCAGTTTTCCATTTCTACTCTCTGTTATTGGTTTAAACTCTTTTTTTTTTTTTTAAGAATTATTAATCTTTATCTGCACAACTATGCTCTAAAAAAATTCATATGGGCCGCGTGAAGCGTGCACATGAATTTTCTCGCAATTTATCCTTTTGGCGAGTTTTTTATTGCTTATTTTAGCTTTTCGGGCTCCACATTAATTCCCACGTTTTTTTAATTATAGATTAACTGTGTTTGTTTTTATCGCATATTGAATGAGATATAAGCGTAGTTTTCCTTTCAGTTTTTATTTCGGTGAATTAAACTTTTTGAGGAAATTTAAAAATGAAATCGCAGTCTACAAAAAAATGGCTCGTAATGTACGTAAAGCCTATCTATGAATATGTCCATATGTATATTTATATAAATTAGTGGGAGCAACCCAATTACAAGAGATGAACTTTAGCTCATCTTTTCATACAGTTTACTGAAGAAGAATAATTCTAGGAACCCAGATTTATCGTAAACCCTAATGCTTTTTTTTCTCTCACCAAAAAAAAAAAAAAAAAGGCAAATTTACTTATATACAGTATAGTCCTTTGTGTTTTTAACTACAATATTGTGGTAGTATGCACAAATACTCCAATCTATATGTTAATCTTTAAATTCCTTAAGTAAAACACACGATAATTAAATGTTTCAACAGACATTTTCATTAAAATGCACAATTCTTATGTTTCAACCGCAAATAAATTATTAGTGTTAATCTACAAACCTATAAGAAACCAAGTAAGCTTAAGCCTTCGATTGTTGCGTAGTAGATTTCAATTTATTTATACCTTATACAGTTTCCCAGATCTGTATGTCTAATGCACTTCCTCTGTGCTTGAAAAATACTTTTAATTTCCTATGAAAATAGAAATAATTTTTATAATAAAACGTCCGCGACAGGATTCAAACCTGCAACCTTCTGATCCGAAATCAGACGTCTTATCCATTAGGCCACGGAAACTACATTCAAATTATTGTTTCATATCACTCCCTCTGTGTGTGTGTGTGTGTCTGTGGGGGTGTATGTTTTGTGTGTTTTTTTTAAGGACGGGGGAAATGCATTTACGCATACCAAGGAATTGGTAATGTGAGACTCAGTCATAAAAGACTACTACTCACTAAAACCCTACGTCCGACTTCCAAAACACCCTACACGGAACCACCGTCAGGTACTACATCGCGTAGGCCAGAATGACTAAAAGTCCGACTCACATATCATTTCGCAACTGATCAAGTCTGATTTTTTCAGCCATACGAAGTTTCCGTATAATAGTGGCAGCATAGCCCTCTGTGTGTGTGTGTGTGTGTGTGTGTGTGTGTGACGCAATGCGAGAAGAGCAAAAGAAACAAAAAGTAACTCATTAATTTTAGCCTACTAAATTAAAATTTAAATTTCAATGTTCATTTCTTTAGCCTACTATAAGCGCAGACCAAGATAACGCACTCGTCCTCACCTGTTTGAAAAATTTATTTTTATTTCCTGTGAAAACAGAAAAAAAAAAAAATTTCTATAATCAAACGTCCGCGACCTGAATCGCACCTACAACCTTCAGACATCTATCCATACGGGGACTACGTTCAAATTATTTTTCTTAAATATCTCTTCTCACTCCATGTGTGTGTTTGACGCAATGAGAGAAGAGCCAGAGAAAAAAAATAGCTCATTAATTTTAGCCTACTAGATTAAAATTTAAACTTCAATGTTCATTTTTTTAGCCTACTACAAAGTCAGGCCAGAGGAGCATTAGATGCAGAAGCTCACCCTCAGCAACAAACTGAAGAGTCGTTAGAGACATTTCTCAACATGGATGAAGAAATTAAAAATAATATTTAAACAAAGAGTTTTTCTATCTCAACTAAAATCCGTTCTCGTCATTGTTGAGGGGGTGTCAGCGCTAGTTGTAGATAAAGGCGTTGTTGATAATAATAAACTTTTAGCCATTAGTCATGCTGAAGTTGTCATTATTCTGTAAAGTCACACTATTTTGTTTATTTTAACACATTTATTATAAATACACGATTATTATTAATATTCGATTATTTCATATTTTAACCAAAAATAATTATAAATTATTAATTTTAATCTGTAAATCTGTGACAAACTATTGGATTTTATTGTCTCCAGGGCTTTGACTTTGACTGTAATGTAATTTGTGCCTATTACATCGGAAAATATTTTTCTGCTTTGATTTTCTGAATATACCGCTGTTTTGTGTTATAGAATGATGATTTTTTTCCTCCGTCTTTTTTACAATAATTATATTTTATTTATTTGAACACACACACAATATATATATATATATTTCAAAAATGCCAAACTCAAAGCAGTCCTCTTCGAGTTTCGCAATGCAAAGATTTCAATCAATCATTTGCAATTTAGAAATTTAGAAAGTACAGAATATAAGAATAAAATTAACTAGAAATAAATACAAAAAAAGAAAATAAAAAAAAGGATATAAATAATAAAATATAAAAAAAGATATAAAAAACTAAAAAATATATGCTTACGATAAAAAAGAGCAAAAATCTTTGAATATTGCGTTTTTGTTTTTCTAAATTTTAATTACGATTTTTATCACTGGTGCCGCTGATGACGTGAAGACATGATTGGTTTGTGTCTCCATAGAAACAGTAATTTGAAAGTTGTATTGCCATTTTTCAAATTTCAGATTACTGTCCGGCTTTATATATAATTTTTCTTTAAAAGATACCTTTCATGTTTCGATCGAAAATAATGGGGTTTTTTTTTTTCTAAATTTTTAACCCATAACGAGTCAATTGACAATTTTGTATTAAACAGAAAACAAAGTGACCCCGTACAATTTGCAATCTATGAAACGCTATCTATCGATTGTGGCGCAAAACTCCTTTCTTCAAGACATTGTAGTTTTTAAGTGATGCCCGCATCACTAATCAATTCAATCCAGGCCTAATTTTTTGTATATTCGAACGACTGACTAACTGCTCTGTGGCCATCTTGAACTGGAAGTGGCCTGGAGCGGAAATTACACTTTTAAACTTTTTATGTATGTGTTGGCCAAAGTTTTCATGTCTACTACACACGTTCAAGTTATCGTTTTCATTCAATTTGTGTTTCTAATAATTCTCTGCGAAGCTAAAGCAGCTATTCTGCAGTTGATCATAAAATGCTATTTGCCAATTCATAATAGTATGAATACTATCATAAAATATATGGTTTTCCTCAATATCCCATTTTTTTTCGATCTCATTCGTGACGTTCTTGGGCTATTATGTTCTAGTTGCTGTGTTCACTTGGGAGTACTTCTCAATTGGCAATAGCAGGCATGAACTAACAGACACCATTCGAAGAAAGCTGAAAAGACAATTACAAGGTAGGATTTCCGAAATTATTTATAGATTAATTGGAGAGGAAATATATCACCTATTTTCTTTTTTTTTTTCAATTTTTTCCAATCACCTTGTTGGTCACGGTTTAAAGGTAACCAAGTAAAAGAATGGTGACTTGAACTAACGCAGTGGAAACGAATACACACACCTGTAGACTGGCCATCGAGAAGGGCGCTGGACCCATGTAATCCCCCATCCCGATTCAGGATTAAAGATAAGGAAAGACACAATTCACAGATAGAGATTAAGAATAACTGTATTAATTAATTAAAAATAACAAATACAATATATAAAAAAAATTAGTATCATTAAGATCACACTTTGTATTATAAAGACTCAGAGGCAAACATAGCAAACAAATCTATCTTTAAGAGGTAGAATGTATTATATCTAAGCAAATACAACTCTGCAAGCAAAAAAGAATGCATACAAAAAAATTTAGAACGGATGTACTTCACCCTATGCCGGCCGGCTATTATTCATGAACTAACATAAAGAAATAAAATAAAAAAAGGAAAAATAAAAAAAATACACTATTGGGTTAAAATTGTTTTTATGGTTCACCTCGTAAGTCATCGCGCGGAGCGATACACCACTCTCGTACGGCCTTCAAAACAACTTTCATGCTAATGAGGTCCGTAGAAGCGAATCGTTTACTACAGCTGCAGGATGTATGTATTGGTAAATTTCCGAACAATTTTCAACCTTTCAAACCTGTCCGCCATCTTGAATATAGTCCTAAAACAGACAAGTGAACCATAAAAACAATTTTAACCCACTATTGTATTAAAATGAACAATGCATGAAATTTAGAACAAAGTAGTTAACAGCACTTAAGTTATTACTCAAACCATGAGCATCTGATACCCTTCGATTCACTTGTAACCGTTACATAAGTGTATTAATGTCTGTCAGTGGGTGAGAGTTCTAACACAGTTTCATTTTGAGAGAGATAAAAAATTAAACAGTTAGCTATAGTTTTGCGGCCACACTAACTTGTAAGTCAGTTCTCTCGGTGTAGGACGATCGAAATAAATCAAATGAAGCTACTTACAGTCTGTAGTGAACGCCGGACGTACACACACGCACAACCTTTCCTTGTCGTCGCGCCGCACCTGATCATTGAAGACGCTTGGCATACCTGCTGATGAGCACGCTGTGGATAGTATTTCGACAACGCGGCACGCAGGACTAGGCGACGGATAGAGCAGCGGTGTCACTTCGGGATCGGACGAGCGGTTTCATCGCTGGAACAGAGCACGGCGTTTGCTTTCCGCACTCCCGAAAACACTTAACTTCCGCCCCGGACTCTTCTTCTTGCTGTCTTCTTACTGGCGCAGGGAGTCTTCTTCTTCCCACGGATTCTCTTTGCATTTTATTGTGTCCGAACACTTCCAACACGGTTTCAGTGAGCGGGGACGCCTTCTCCTTATCCCGCAAGACTTCGAATATCCGAGCGGGCGGCGGGATGTCTCACTTTCAGCTACGAAGCACGGTTAATCCATCGCATCAAGCATCGTAACAAGACTGTTCTCTCTTTTTCTCTCACCCGGGGTCGTATTGATAAACTCGCGAGTCCACTAATAACTCGTCCAATAGGACATCGACGTTGGAAAGCGCGCGAAACGATCGCCCTACGCTTTCTGATAAACTAATTACTGGCGACTTCGAGTCTAATACAATTTGCCAGCATACGGCGAGAATAAGAAAGCTAAGTTAAAAATACATATAAATATAAAAATAGGGATTAACGTTAAGAATTGGTCAAAGAAAGACACTCTCATTAATAAGACAATAAATAATAGTCTCTCGCAGATTATAATTTAAGAGAATAGAAACGAAAAACAACAAGGTTAAAGGGGTATTAAAGAAAAGGAAAAAGCAAAATTACTGAATAGCAAACGTGGCACGGTTTAAGGAAAGAAAAAACATGAAAAAAACAAACCGTGACATTGTAATGAGCGTAAACTTAACTTAATCTAATTTAACCTAATTAGAACAGCGTGAAGTTGAATACTTGCTCTGTATGTCTGTTATCCAAATGATGAGTGTTAAATCTGTTAATTTTGTAAAATTTTGGAAGAAATCGCCGGTATATTCCTGGAATATGCGAAGAAATTCCCGGTATATGCGATTATCAAACTTTTATTATTATTTTTTTAACATTTTACAACTTTAACTTTTATCTTTCCATCAGCGCAAATTTATTTCTTGAGAATCGTTTTCATGTTTAGCGACCAATTTGGGAGCTATTGTGATAGCGACCAAAAATGCGTTTGTCACTATCCATCCATGTCCGTGTCATCCCGAAAGGAGGGTTGGATTGACAAACGGATTTCACCATCGTGTTCAGAGGCCCAAACACAGTAGTAAGGTAGGAATAATTTCAGAGGCCGACGCCCCCTCCCCGTATGTTCGAGATATTTGGCATTGTTTTCATTGGATTTTCGCTATTAGCGTCAGAAATGCAACCATCTTATTTCAGTTGTCAGCTATAGCTTGATGCTTAAGGTATCCGACTCATAAACTACAGGTTATCGGTTCAAATCCGTAAACAGTATTTACTTTTTTTTCGCGTGGGTTTTATTTTTTTTTATTTTACTTTACGTTATCGCACTTCTTTTTTTTATTATTATTTTAATTTTTTTTTTATTGTTATGGATCGCCTTTAAATGTATGCTTTAGCACAAAATTTATATTCACTTGTTTATTTTTTTAAAATCATCTTTATTTACCTTATCATCGTCTAATTGTTTAAAATTTCTACTGATGCATTTACTTAACTCAGTTTTTGTTTTAACATACTTCATAACAAGAAATCGAGGTTCATCAAATCAGGCAATTTGTGTGTTTGTTCATATCTGTATGGGTGTCCTTTCTAATATATATATATATATATATATATATATATATATATACAGTGATACCTCGGATCACGTACGTCTCGGTCTACGAACAGCGTCAAGGAACGGATTATGTTCGTGAACCGAGGTATCACTGTGTATATAACTACTGTTTGGATCTTCTTGCAACTTGGTCTGCCTATTCGAGGACTAAGTACGATTTAACTTTAATATTTGAAATCTTTTCCAAGTGGATTCATGTCGAGAAATCATTGAGAGAAGGCGACAAATATTTCCCATAGAAAAGCATTGGAATCTAAACAATGGATTTCTATCCTATTTCTATTGTTACTTCATTGCCTTAAACAATGAATAATAAATCTTACATTGCGTGTTTGTTTGATCCTATTAAATTTAATCCGATTTATACAATTCAAGTAAATAAACAGGATTTTTTATTTTTTTTCCCCCAGAAAATGGGGAAAATTTATAGTGTCTGTATTCAGTAGCTAAAACAAATAGAATACAAATGTAGGCTTCCGTCATTTTCACGACTTCAATAAAAAAAAAAAGAAATTTTGCGAAATAATATTTTAAGGGAAATAGACTAAGTTCATTCAAAACTCTTCTTTTCCTAAGATAACTTTAGATTTCATCAAATCACCCTTGTATTTCCTACCAACGCAATGATGTAATTTCTACGGGTATCAGAACGGCAGCACAGAGAAAACATTATTACTATTAGTATAGTAAAAAGTGACCCCCCCTTTTGCCTTTGAAGGGGCACTGCCAGCTTGGCCGGTGGCTCTCCCATAGGTTTGCGCCTTTTCTGGTTCTTTATCGGGAGAGGCGGGGCAGGTCTGAAGAGCTAGTTGAATAGCGAAACAGCTGTTACCTGTTCCTCCCCGGTAAATGAATCAGAAAAAGGCAATTTGTTTGTTGTTTAGTCTGTGCTGGGCTCTTGATACATTTTAAAGAATTTAATCAGCACGTATTCTTTTTTATTATGCTTAAGTGAAGCCGTGTTTCTTTGTGTTTTTGTATTTTATTTCTTTTCTCCTACGAGATGTAGGGAAGCTTTCTGTTTTTGCCTCTCGGCTTAACAGGAATTTGTTTATTGCCTTTTTGCCTTTGGGGGGGTCACTGCCAGCTTGGCCGGTGGCTCTCCCATAGGTTTGCGCCTTTTCTGGTTCTTTATCGAGAGAGGCGGGGAAGGTCTGAAGAGCTAGTTGAATAGCGAAACAGCTGTTACCTGTTCCTCCCCGGTAATTGAATCAGAAAAAGGCAATTTGTTTGTTGTTTAGTCTGTGCTGGGCTCTTGATACATTTATTAGTATATTATGCACAGAGAAAGAAGAATTACCTTATAAGGAAAGCAACGCATCACTTCGTTGATCCTAGAACTCACTGCTGCAGGAACAATATGGCGGCATCATAAGAACAGATAAGGCCTGCACAATCAAGCGAGAGGTATAATTTGGAACGTTTTCTACTATTATAAGAGTCATGGTGATGGAATATGTTTTCTGAATTATTAGGAAGACTGGCTACTGCTACAAATTTGTCCCATTTGACGGTGAAGAGAATTGTCAACGAGCGAAAATCGACGGGATCCGGTCAGTTTTCCTCGCCCGCACATTTCCTTTTCCACGTCCGAAGCCTTTTAGATATGGATCATATTTTTAAAAAATGTAAAAAATATAGAAACAATAATAATAACATTATAAAGATACGTTAAAGATGCAAAGAACAAAAAAAAAATTGCTCTCTTCTACTCTGATCTGCATTTAAATATAGAAATTAATTACGATGCTTTGCGATAGATGTCACTGAGAATACATGGAAGTAGTAATCCATAACCCACGATTTTCATCTTTTTTTCAACCGTCGCACAATGGGGCAGGATACATACATAACTGGCATTAAATACTTGAGTGTTTGTTAAGATTTCTATGGTTCATATTTGTTTGTTGATATATTGTCTTGTGTAAATAAAATAAATTTTAGACATTTTTGACAAATATATATTAAAATATGTAAATATATACAAAAATCTTTTAAATATATAATGTTTGTTTTATTAATTTTAATCGTACCATCGTAAATACTAAAAAGTATACAATATATTTATTCTGATAAATGAGAATCACTGGAATCCGACGTCAATTTATCGACCTCTTCTTCTGTGTCCACATCATTTTGTACGGTTGGAGCTTTTAACATAGATACGATTTCTGTGGGAAGGCGTTGAACATTTTTCCTTTTTATTTTGCGCTTACTTGTTATTACTGGATCGCTACGGATCAGAAATGAATGAAAAACATCTTCGTTAGTCTTGACCCTGCTGCACTTCCTGGAATTATGTACCCTATACCTTTTAAAGTCTTTGTTTCGTGCCTCTTGCGCCTCCTCATTTAATTGGCCGATAGGAAGTAATGCAGCTGATGTTATTTCTGGACCATGTATAAGGTATTTGTGCACAGTTGGTGGCATGTTATACCAAGGATATTTTTCCAAAAATACCTTGCGGTATGATGAACGTCTGAATTTAGCAACATAAATTTCATACGCACTAGCAACAACTATCCAGATTGTATATAATTTTTTTATGAGTTCCAGATCAAGCTTTGTAATAACCGCTGATAATTCTGCGTTCTTAAAAAAATCTTCTTGCGGTATTGCCATCATTTGTATTCCCGAATCCCGGTTTTGGCATATCTAGGATTAAACCATATCGATCTCTGAATTTTTTTTTGTATATGAGCTTTGTTTTCCGCTACTATTAGTTTGTCACTTCCACGAGCTTGCCATTTCTGTATTGGTAATTTATAAGCCAGATGCAAGAGGCACTCGAACTTACGTATCCAGCCGTGTAAGACGGATAAACCAAATTCCAAGTTGTCTGTATTTATTCGTCTAACAATCATTTCTTCCACATTATTGAACATTTTAGTGGTAGCACCACAAATAAAGCATTTCTGCGTTGATGTCGTTTCAGTGATGGCGTTGCATACTTTGCCATCTATCATGGCGAAGATCAATTCGTGATTTACTTCTACCTGTCTGTCCTGCGATGTTATTGTAGTGCTCCGCAAGTTTTCTATTTCCTGATCTATCATATTTTTTTCTGCAACCGAAAGTTCCTTAGACTCTTTCACAAACTGAATTTTGAGTGGTCTGCAATGTGCTGTCGATGCTTGACTCGGGTTTTGCCAAATTATCCTATGATCACAAACTAGACGAACAGGAACGATGCATGTGATGAAAACTGTGGAATGACTGGCTTCAGATCCATGAAATGCTTGTTTATACGAGCTATGACCTGAGGAGCCGTCAAAACCCCATTTTGTGAATAGACAAAGTTTGATTAATTCTGATTCTTGTAGTGTTTTAATAACAGATTCAATTGACAACATCAAACGTTGAGCTGTGTGGTCAAGTAAATTCTGTAGGGGAACGCTAGCAGAAGTCTAACATTTATATTGTTTGGATAGCAGGGCTTCTTTGCCGTTTGTACGATTTTGTAGGAGGGGAATGCTTGTGGAGCACTATCCCTCACGACTTCATACTGATGTCGAGATAACTTCGCTGTTTTCAAGACAGCTAAAGCGTCTTCTCCAGACAAAGTTTTCAGTTGTGAGTCCAGCGAAGTTTTATACGCTTTTCTATATTTAGTGGCCCGATTTGGAGACAGTTATTTCATGGAGAAGTTTCGACGCCTGCACTTGCCCTTCTGATCTTAAACTCATTCGTGTTCATGTCAACACAGACACGGGGGTAGTATTCCTCAGTTCTTTAGTTTTCAATCTTTTTATTCTATCTGCACTAACATTAAAGCTAAGTTCAGGGCGACCACGCTCACAATTCACCATTTTATTAGGAAACTAAATCGATCCTTCTAGCCATTCTTGATTGTTATTTGTAAATCGTTCTTCCATTCGCCGTGCTTTGGTGTAACGTGCCTTGTACTCTGTCTTTAAATATGAAAGGTTTTTTAGCACATCCTTCTGATGCTTTGCATCACAGTTGCTACGTTCTTTAATTTCTTCGTAAAAATACTGAAATTCTTTTTGAATTTCATTGCTTCCACAATTTCTCATTATGCTAATAAGCTCTTTTCTTTAAAAAAACATAATGTCAGCACTCGTTCCTAAAACAAAACAAAAATTACTAAGTAGAAGCGTGCTCTGACGTAGCCTCGTACAACGTTCTGTTAATGCAAAAAGGCAAAATATGGGCATCAAATTTACATGAGTCTACATTGAGGAATAAACAAGCTTTGTAAAACTGTAAAAACCAAAGCTTGGACAGCCTTGGAACATAACTAAAAGCCTCAATGCTTCTGAGCATAATATAAATATCTAAGTCTTTTACCGTAGTTAAACGGAGTTTAACATTATTATGATACTTTTTTTTATTCGTCAACAATTCTTAAAATATTTTTACATATCTGAACTTGACGTTACCATCACAAACACTCCCGATAATTACGATTTATTGCCACAGTGATGATGCAAAACAATACCATAATTTCGCCAGCAATCCGAAGCGTTGTCTCTGTTAATAACTTGCTACAACTCAATGCTACCAGAGGCGCGTGCGCGGGATCCAGGTGGGAAAAGCATTGTTTTATGACCCCTGAAGTAGTGAACTATCGATGCAATAGATGGCGGTAAGGAAAATTTTTTTTTTTTATTTAATGCCAGTTATTTAGGTATCCTGCCCCACTGTGCGTCATATACCAATAAATAAGGGACGTATAACATAACTATTGCTCTGTGCAAAGTATAACCAACAGATTTGTCAACTGCCGTACAATTTATGAATGTAATTTTTTTTCATACTGAAATTTAAAAAACAAAAAATTACTACTTTTTTTTTTTTAGAACAGTAAAAAAAATTTAACAATACTAATCTTGATATTTATTACATCATATATCGTAGAATATTAAGACACAATTCCGACCAAAAACAAAAAATTTTCAAAGAACTTCTAAGATGTTTTTAACTAAAGTGTCAGTATGCGTCGTCATTCATTCTAAATTACCTTCAAAATAACTTTTATCCTCTCATCTATAATGTTCAATAATACTTGATAGGGTTTTCTTTTCTTTTTGACTACATTTTAGAACTCTGCAGTAAAGAATAAACATTAGTAACTAAAAATAAAAAAAACGAAATGTCTGTATCCAATAATTCATTCCAATCTGTAATTAAAAGACTAATAATTATGCTACTTTCACACGGTCAAAATACTGTGACCAAAGATAAAAAAAAATGAATTTGACTTTCCCCAATTATTTTCAGCTAAAATAATAAGGTTTTTAACAATTTACTTTCAATTTTATTTTAGAAATGAAATGTTGTTCGAAAAATAATATGTTAGCTCTACTTGCTACGAACGAGCTCCTATCTCCTAGTTATAGCAGTTCGTTCTTCCCTTAATAGAAATTTTATAGAATATCTTTTCTATTGTCTTATTAGAAACAGCTATTTTGTATGAAGACGACTTAGGATGTTCATTTGTCTAGTCTGTCGAAGGCTTTGATCTAAAAACATGAATCTCAAAAACGAATCAGCGACACCTGGTGAGAAGATAATAAAAGAAACGAAAGGACTGCTCACCGGCATATCCATTGAGAGACAAAGTACAAACAGAAGATACGCTATTGCTATCTGTGTTACCTGGATAATTCTCGATGCACTGAAGCAGGTAGAATGTATTTAAAAATATGCACATTATTTGTGGGAAAAAAATATATATATATCAAATAAATTAATATGTGTTTCTTTTTTAATCCAACTTTAAGAGAATAATAAATACAAAAATCCACATATAAATTGCTAAAAAAATTATTAAAATTATTAATATTTACAATGGTTCAGAAATTTCTGTATTTACACTACGTCAATTTCAATCGAATGGTCCTTATGTTGACAAAGGTATACTTTAAATAATTGCAAAAGCATCTGCAATGAAATATTTTATAATTTTAAAATAACTTAATAATTTAGTAAATTAAATGTGTTTGTATTTTTATTCTCTTAACGTTTGATTCAAAAACCTTGTTGTAAGAAAAACTTTTCGCTTAAAATTATTTTTCTAAGATATACACTGTTGGAAAATGAAAAATGAACACCCCTAAGGAAGTGAATGGGAAGCATCGTATTTGCGTGTGGTACTGGTAGAAGGCAGTAGATGTGATGATCACTGTGGAAGAATTTGGAAGCGAGTACTGACCGTGGACAATCCAAACCCCATCAGCAGTGACCTGCTGCAAGAGTGATTGGCTGTTTCCAGCAATGTACTGTGCGCCAAAGTGTTGGTGAACATTGTAAATATACCAGAACAGCATAGGCGAGAACAGCTTGTGTAGTTTGAGCGGGTCGAATTATGGTTTTGTAGCAGGCTGAGTGGTCGTTCCGGAGAACAGTTTAACATGTTGGACATGAAGTGTCTGCTGTGCATCAGTGTTGGTGTCGGTGGTTGAGGAAGGTGTAGGTGTAGCTGCCTGGTTCCGAAAGGCAGCAGCACACAAGATTCACATCAGAATCACCGTATCATAGGAACGGTCATTGCAGACTGCACAGCGACCTCAGCACAGATTAGGACTAATATCACACCCGGGTGTCAGCTAGAACCATCTGCAGCCAATTGCCGGAACCAGACTTCCTCTCACGCCTCACCACTGTGGAGGCCGCCTCCAGTGGTGTCGTGAAAAGCAGCATCTGGAGGAATGAATGGTGCAGCATTGTGTTTGGTGATGAGAGAAGGTTTTGCCTCGGCACTAGTGATGGTCGTTTGCATATGTGGCATCGGGCAGTACCTGCCACAGTGTATATGGCAGCGACAGATAGGACCAACACCTGACATCATGATGTAGGGAGCCATAGCCTAGGACAGTTCGCCTCTGGTTATCCTACAGAGAACATTGAGCAGTGTAGAGTATATCTAGACTATCATTCAACCCGTTCTGTTACCATTCCTGTAACATCAGGAACACACCATTTGTGCAACAAAACAAGCTATTCAAAGCGTTCCTCAACTCCTCTGGCCAGCACGATCATCAGACCCGTTCCCCATTGAGCATCTGTGGGACTCGATTGGGTGGCATCTGACCAGGTCTGCAACACTGGTGTCAAACCTTCACCAACAGTGCCACCAGGTAGAATGTGCGTGGACCTCCATTCCCCAGGATACCTTTATGATATTCTCCAGGCAAGAGTGCAGGCCTACATTGCTGCTGGAGGAGGGTACTGACATGGTCTTTTGACACACACTGTAGCCTCTGTACATAGGTGTATTACCCCATGCACATGATCATATGCAGTGTATGATCTACAGAATGTGTGAATAAAATTTCTTTTTCCTGGGACCATGGCTTCAGAGTGTTAATTTTTCATTTTCCACCAGTGTACATTAATACATTTAAAAAAAAACCAAACATTCAATTTCAAAGCTATAATTATAACTTATTCACCCTCTAGCGTTAAAATTTTGAATATCTTTTAACTCAATCAATGAATATTTTATGAATTTCCATTATTAAGTTTAAATATTGATCATGTGTGGAACTTGCTACATAATATTAGCATTCCACTGTTATGTGCAATTTATAGATTATATATCAAAACATTATTTTCAGTCATACCTTTTAATTAAATCTTCATTTTAAAAGGCAATTTCTTCTGCTTATCACTGAAGAACATCTAATTTAACTTTTATATTTTAACATCATTCATTTTATTTCCTAATGTAGATATCCAATTATGCTCTTGCCAAAACTGGACCACATAAAAACAGCTATCCAATTCCAGAAACATTAATTGTATTTTTAATGGAATGTTCAAAACTCCTCTTAACATCACTTTTTAGTGTTAATATAATCAGCTGCACATTTTTCAAATTGAGTTGGAAATATCTGGTACCATCACTTCTTTATACCATCAACAATATTCTGCATCTTTACGCTCTACATCTGGTATCTCCTCCAGTTTGGCTGGTACTGATTCAGTTCAGGATTATTTTCATTGCTATTGTGTACAGGTGAGACAATAAGTTTTCCTAAGAACATTTATGTTTGATGTCACATTAAAGGATATCTAAGATAGAAAATAGAAATGATTAACCCCCTTCACATTTCCATCAAAATGCCCGACTTAAAAGACAATCCATCCCTTCTTTCCAATGGGTACTTGATGTGTTACAATTAGTATTCTTACCCAGAAGCTTTAGCTAAATTTTTGATTGCAAGAAAATGTTTTTAAGCTATATGGTCAATTATGAATAATCCTAAATTCTTTTTTACCAATCAATAATTTTTAATTTTCTCATATTTTTTTTTCTTCTGCTAATAAAACTTTGAAAGAATAAAAAAAGATTACCGAAATACACTATAAAAGCTATTAATTTTGATTCATACAGTTCCATTCAATCCAAAAGAGATCAAGAGATAATGATTGGATTAATGCACTTAAAAAAAGCAAGACAAATACCAAATTAGTATTTTTTTAATATAGAGAGAAAATCACCAACGGATAATAAATATGTCTTCTCACATTGAGCCAACATCAACATTATTTTCTGATATTTATCTTAATTTTTTGTAAACTTCAACCTCAAATATGAATTTCTTCATAATAAATGATGAGCTAATTTAGGAGATTCCGAGATAGCGAAACTCTTAAAATCACCATGATTCGAACCTCTTGCTGGGTTTCATATTATTGATTGGCATTTAAGTATGGCCTAATGATATAAGCTGACATATTTATTTTTCTTTTACTTTTGTCTGTATATGCTTAAAATGCATAAAGAATACATGTAAAGCCAAATTTAATGCAAGAAAACATATATTATTTTTATATAAATATCACATAAAAATAAGTGAATGTGTTCTGAGGGCTTGACAGATCACTGCTGTATCGAACCATAACATAAGACCTGCATTAATGATGGTGTCATATTTTCTATTGATATTGGCCTACTCTTCAATATCAGTAATTTACAACTGCTGAAGAGTTTTGTTCTAAATCTAAAAATAATTCTCCAATATTACAAATTTCGCAGATCAAACCATACATAAACAACTCTGAACACTGCTAGAATGGTAAATTAATTCAATATCAAGAAGATAAAGAAAATACGTATCGTTTAGTTTACCTATTCAACATAATTATCACAGAAATATCGTGCTTTCCTGTTATTATTTTTTGTAGGCTTTGCCTTTTTCAGTTAATAGATAACTTTAAACTCTAAATTTAGTTGAATTCCTAGATAAATGTAAGATGTAACAGTTCTAATAAGACATTAAGAGCTAAACTAATCACATGTATACCATTCATTAACAATTCATTCATTTCCCACTTGCAGGAAACGTACCTTGGTGTGTATTTTTAAAGTTCAATTTCGCTTTAGCTATACTTTTCAGACGAAACTACAACAAAAAAATCTTCACCAAAAATTTTGGATTTTTTTTTAGATTTAAATTTTATTTTGTTTGTACTTATGAAAAGTGGAAAATATTGTTTTGGTTTAATTATAAATAGAGGTCAAAGTGGATCAAGTCCATTTTGCCATATTTTAAATAAAAGTTATTAAGTAGTTGATGATACTCAGTTTTGAGTAATGCAGATATTTATGATTAAAGTGTTATTGTTAGGAAGGTATTAAAATAATAAACAGCATTTCCATAGGGCCAAAGACATAGAGCGCTACAACAGTATCTACTTCGAAGAACTTTTGATTTTGATTTCCTAATATATATAAATTTCTGAATTTTTATTCATAAACCTTACGAATTAGAAGAAGTGTCAAGCTTCTTTTCTTCAAAACCTTCCTAGTTCCTGAGCTCTTTATAAATAAAATATGGGTCTCTCTGTTAATTTGTATGGTTTTTACCTTCACTTTGTTTTACACCCAAAACAATATTATCCCACGCATGCACCTACCTTTTCTGAAACTCCTTTGATCTTCTAATAGAATTTGCTATTAATTTTACCTAATCCTTTAATCACAATTCTGAAATACTTCTTACTTCATAAAAATAAAAAAAAATAAATAAAAAATAAACAAACCCAAGTTTAGTTAATGCTTACCTAAGAGTTTTAACTAAGTATGCTTATAACTTTTGTGAACTAACAATTCCAGGAGGTACCCGGGTTATGAACGTTGTTACTTATGAACGAGCTCCCAAGGCTCCCCATAAGGAAAATTTATAATTAAATAATTACATTAATAATTCTGGAACTAGGTTCTTTTGTGCATGCAAACAACCCGCTTTGCGTAAATGGTTCGTTGGTGCAGTATCTTTATGCTAGCAGCTATTCTCAATTTTTATATGGTCGCTTAAGCACAGCATTACTTTTGTCTTAACTTTTTTATTCAATTTTGTGAGTCTGTGTTTACCCTTATGACCATGCAATAGCTTCCATAACATTATTATTACAGTACAAGGGTATTATTATTATTACTACAATATTACACTGTGTTGTTATTACCATAAATGCACTGTTCATCAGAGATCTAAGTTACATACAAATCCGACTTAGGAACGTACCTCGTTCGTAACCTGGGATTTACCTGTATATAAAAATGATTTTAATTTAAATGTATTATTAAATGTAATTGCTGCATATTCAATTTTCTTTCAAGGAAAGGAAGCTTTTGTGTTATTCATTTTTTTCTTTCTTTTAGATTTATCCTTGGCCGACCAATTACTTTCATCCAATGGACAGGAACTATCCTCATCCTTTTTAGCATTACTTCTATAAAGTTAGATCAATTTTTTAAACCGAGGACTAACATTCCTTTTACAGCAATAACGCTCAGTCTCATATCAGCTCTAATATCTGTCTTTGCATCAATATACGTAGAGGTATTAATTTATTATTTTCCTTTTTATTTGGTTCTTTTTATTGGTCGATGACTCCATATATGTGAAGCTCAATTAAGTCAAAATTACACTAAAAACTTGTTTCTCCGAAACGATTTTTAGCATATTTTAAAAATACACAAAACATTTTTCCGTTGATATAATCAGTATTTAATAGCGTACACAAGCAGTTATGTTGCCTCAAAAAGCACTGTGTTGCTAAACAATGCCTCCACTCATCCAGGAGAGGAAGAGTTGAAAAGTGGAGAAATTTTTGCAAAGTTTTTCCTCCAAATGTCACGTCTCTTATACAACTAATGGACCAGGGCCCAATGAAATTGCAGGTATCAGAGGACACTGTTAATTAAAATTGTGGAGGAAAATGATGAAAGTGACGAAAAAGACATCATGATAGTTTTAATGGAAATTAACATGTCTGCAGCTGCTTAGGAAGAGTCACACCGAAAACTTTAAGGAACTCCTGGAAAAACCTATGGCCAATGGAAAATCAAGACAATGCTAATGAGAATGAAGAAGCAATTGAAAATTCAGAATTTATAGAAATATGCAAAGGTATTGCAGGGTGCACACGATTACAAGAAGACATATCCAAGTGGATGAATTCGGAAAAAGATGATCCTGGATATAAGCTGTTATCTGATGACAAAATTGTTGCACAGTGGTCACAACAGCCACAACAATGATGTTGAAGAGAAAGCTGGAATCAACCAAACAAAGGCAACATCAATATTTGAAGAGCTAATGTCATATTTGGAGCGACAAGTTGAAACTTCCCCTGAAGAACTTTTAATAATGAAACAAGTTTGAGATTGGGGAGCCAGCAAATGAGCTTCAAAGCATAGGTGAAAAACTATGATTTATTAATTTAACGAGCAATAGGACTGTTTCAGTACTGTAGAAGCTATAATTTACAATGTGGTACCTTATTATAGTTTAGTGTGTCATATTCACTGTAATTTTTTAATGTGCAGTTCACTCTTCGTACAATATATTACCGATTATCTGAAACGGGGCGGGGTCCCATTATATTCGGATAAATGAATTTTTAGTGTACCTATTATATATAACTTTAACAACTTAATAGTTTTTAAAACCTCTTATTATTTTTAACACTACCAAAACAAAAACCCTCTTCTTTATAATAGTGCCATTGCCATATTTTGGGTTACCAAAATGTTAATTTGAGGTCCCAAAATAAACTGTTTTGTATCACCACAATTTTTTCCAGCATGGTATCTAGATGCCATAAATAGTGCTGCCAAGACAGGAAATGGCTCAGAAAATACTAAATTAATTATTTGAAATTTGGTCGGGTGTTAGACATTTGACATGCACATTGCGGATGTTACCAGTATTTCACATACACATAAACTTTAAGCAACTGGTGAATAAATAAAAAATGAACAAATATCTAATAATTGTAATTAGTTGTATGGCATTGATCAGATTCTATTACAATGAGCAAAATTTTCATGTCAAAATTTTGAAAACAACCGGCAATTCAAGTCAAGCGGCCATCTTGGTTCGGACGTTACAAGCATTTGACACATGGTTTTCATCAAAAAACAGGTTTCACAAATATAGTTAAAAAGATGCTTTCTACAGCAAAACCTTCTTTAGAGCTTAAACATCTTAATAAATACTAAAAACGAATTTAAATTTGGATTAGTGATTGTTTTACAGAAGCCAATCTCTGAATGTCGGACGTTACAGATTTTGACAAAAAAAAAATTTGTCAAAATATAGGCATTTCAATATAGGCTTAAATTAAGAATTGTAGCACCCTCAGAAGCTATAAAATTTGCACAACTAAATAAAACAATAGACAGCCCAATAAGCCTAATTTTGATCATTAAACAATGCAAACAGTATAGTATAAGATTGATTGTTTCGGACGTTACATTTTGACATACACAAAACTCAATTCAAGTCGGATTTTTGAATGGAAGATGTGCGTTTTTTCCCTTTGATGGGAATTGTTGGAGCTAACTTCAAACTTGATTTCACAATTTATTCCGTATCAAAAGCGCTAGTAGAAGTGGAGCTATACTAATTAAACGACAGCGTTGTTTGCTCAGTTAACATTGCGGCTGTCAAAATTAAGCACTTTTTGCTAGTTTTATAGTTGAAATTAGTCACTTAAACCATTTTTATTATGGTTTTTATTGCTTTTTTTGTTTATTTGAATATTTTAAGACTAGGTAATACACGTTTTTTTTTAGGTTAGGTTGTAATAATGAAACTTGAGACTTTTAAAAAACCCAGTTTCTAAACTCCCCAGAATATGGCAATGGCACAATATTAGTGTTGTCACCAGAATCAGATTCATGCTTGAATACAGACATTGCTGTGTATTAAGGAAAATTTAAGGAAAAACACTTTTGAATTCGTGTTATCACATGAAAGCAAACTGGAGTTATTTAGAATCTTTAACAAAGGAGCCTCAAGAAATATTTTGATAAGCTGAGTTGTAAGATTTTAAAAAAAGACTGGGGGAGTTAGATATTTTAAAACAGTTGAAAATTAAAATCGATAACAATTTAGAGGCACAATGAAGAAACAAAATCAAAGCCTAAAACAAAACTGAAAGAAAGTTTATAACATAAATGCTGAGATGTTAAAATATACATATTAATTTTTTAAAAAAAAGTAAGATAAATTCAGATAATATCAAAAACTGATAATAATGAAACTATTTAACTTTTATTTTTTATTGTTTTTTACAGTTACATCTTATTCGACATTCCCTAAAATTTAGGAAATCTTTAATAGAATCAAATGTATTTTTCAGATTTTGTATAAGAATGAAAAACGGCCCTTTCTAGCACAACAGTTCCAAATTTATCTGTTCAGTCTAGTAACAGCAGCAGTCTTCCATGTTTCTAAACACAGACATTTCTACTTGGATTTTAATGGTAATGTGTAATTGATTTTTAAAAAACACGCCTTAATTAAAATGAAAAACACTTTTTGTTTATTTAAAGAAAGCACTTCAATAACTAATAATTCTTCTTATTAATTTGAGAAATGCAGAAAATGAGCACCAGAATGAGACCAAAGAACTGTTAGTCAATCATTTAAATAAAGACATTGTATGGCCTTAAATGTCTCATTGGCAGTTAATATTTTCAATGAATATTTATTACGATTCTTTTTTAGAGAACTAGAACAGCAATAAGAAGCCAATCTTTTGTTATTTTATTGATCTCATCACTAAGAACATGTGTTATAAATGTTGCTTAAAATGTTTACAAAAAGAACAAAAAAAACAAAAAAACATAGAAAAAAATGGAATCTATAGAAAAACTGTAATATAGGTATTCCGAAATATTAGCTCGTGATGATGAAAACTAGAAAAATGCAACTATATAACATAATAAGATGACCCAAGAATCATAAGTCAGTTGTTTAAATAAAGACATTGATGGTCTTAAACGTTTCATTAATAGCTAACACTTTCAATGAATCCTTTTTACAGAATTAAAACAGCAATAATAAACTGCTTTTGATTATTTTTAAACCACAGCTCGAGATGTGATGCGTACTGTCTCTTTTTTGCTTATCTCTAATTATTAATACGACTGACTATTAACTTAAATATCCTTTAAGACAATCAATAATTATTTTAACTTTTTAAGTATTTTATAATTTTTTAATAAATACTTTACTAATGTATTTTTCATAAACTCCCATCTACCATAATATTTGTGTATCTGACAAGGACTGGTAAGACAATATCTCAAAGAAATCAACACATGAAGTTTGGAAATCCTACCACAAAATAATGTTAGATTTATCCTACAGTGTAATTTTTAATTCGGAATTCTTACATAAAAACTTACTTTTTTTCTTTATCTTGGAGAAAAATTTGAAACATAACTGAATTTTAATTACTATGTTGTTTATCAATTCTTTTCATTCTTTTAAAATGCTGCAGTAAAGTAGGAATTTGTTGCTTCTACTCCTAAATGAATTAAGATTTTTCGATCTCGTAAGCATCCCAGCTCTGTTTAACAAGTTCACTGCCACCATTGTAGGGGTAGGCGATCTCCAGATGCCACTAAATTATTTTGTTTTATTGTGTATGGTTAAAAAAAAAAGTCATTACTTACTAATTTCAACCCCCCCCCCCCAACCATCACGGCTCCGTGTAGGCGACACCTCTGGTTAAATCCTTGCGCTAAGTATCTCCTAGATACTCGATTTTTCAGTAGTTTCTGTTATGATTTCATCAATGATATAGTAAGGGAATTAAAATAAAATGTAAATAGGATAGAATAAAGGATGTATTTTTTTTTATTTATTAATAAAAATAAACGTAAATTCTCAAAAAAAAAAAAAATATAAAAAATGAAATTAGGTGTACGATCAAGGAACTTCTATTTTTTTTTCAATTTCGGAATTCGAAAAATAAACATTAAGTCAATAATCAAAATATTTAGAGACTCTAAACCCTGTTATATCACTCATTATTATGGAAGGGAAAAAAAAAAACCCAAAAAGTTTGGTGCCAACAACTGTTTATGACAATTCGAGATGTCAACTGATATGCCCCACAATTACAAGTTTCTCTTACAAGCGCTGGTAGCATCTGATAAACAGAAGTTGCCTAGCCACAGAACACTGGGCTGTATAATAAGCATGTCAGATAGTGTCATCTACATGGACATTAGTCGGGAGTTAACATGCTAAGACGTTTCACATTTCATCGGCTGGGAGTAACTCAAAAGATCTCTTCAGGCTTCATAACTTAGGAACAAAGCAAAATAAAATTCCTAATTTACTGCCAGATAAAAGGAATTAATAGAGTGGAAACTGATGTTGAATTATTTAAGAAAAAAAAAATCTCTTAATTGAAGTATCATTATGAAATTAATTTTTTTTCTTCTTAAAATCTATTTCAGAAATCTCTACAAATCAATTATTGTTACTTTTGATTGTCATTGTGATCCAAGCTATAAGTGGAATATGCATTGCTGTGATGATAAAAATGCTAGACAACATTGTGAAAATATATACCTCAGGACTCTCTAATATAGTTACTGCTGTGCTTTGTACAGTGATTTTTCCAAAATATTTCACTTTAAATAACAGATTTATTTTCAGTCTGCTTTTACTTTTTTCCGGAATCTACTGCTATGAAATAAAAACATTTGATTTGACGAAAAACTGGATGACAAATACAACAATGGAAAAGAAACACGAACATTCTATGGAAAAAGAACCTACTGAAAATAAACAACTGATGATTTAGTGCAATTTTTGTATAAATACTGCCTTTGAATAAATACAAAAATGAACTTTATTCTACGATTTTAGTTTACTTATTTTTATAAATGAAAAGAAATTTAACGTGCCTGAATAATT
>JAFIDM010000007.1:13636048-13655803 GCA_023159025.1 Thereuonema tuberculata | reverse complement strand
ATGGTTTTGTTGCTTTCTTTAATGTCTTATTAAATTCCTTTTGTGCCTAGCAGAATGAAGGACAGAGAATAATTGTATTTTGTATTGTTGTTTATTTTTGGTTAGAGTTTCTTTGGCAGTAGGTCCCGCTCTGGGAGCGAGACCTGGGATCCTTAACTTTTCGCACCTTCTGAGTCTGTCATCGGTGGAGTTTGGCTGGCTGATGATTCCTTAACAGGACGAAACGGTCTGTCCCAGTCTCTTCCTGGTGACAGCTAAGGGTGCAAATTCCTTCTTTTAGCTTTGTGCCTTGCTTATTTTTATCCAACAGATTTGAACATTTTACATACAGTTGCTCTAATGTATATTATTTATCGATTTTCAGTATCTCAAGTTAAATGTCATTCTACATTTTGAACCACTCTTATTGGATAGGTTTGAAACCCTCTTTCCAGCAATGAGGTAGTGGTCTGCAAAATTGCTGATACCTATGTTTGAATCTTGAACTGGCTTTCTCTGTCCTTTGTATTGCTGTTCATTCTTAATAAATAACTTGTTTCTGATGCAGCACAATACTGTTTCGCCATTATTGGTAATGAATTTGGAATAAAAATTCTCTGAATGAACAGATTAAATAGTATGGTATATAATAATATCACATGCAAGTTATATATATATTATATAAATCTTGACACAAAACTTCTACTAATGGTTATAACCTATTTTCAACACAGAATATTTTGTACTTACAATATGTTGTAAATTGTTTTATTTAGCTTAATTCTTACTTTGTTATATCATTTGTTTATTTAAATTAAATCTTACTGGTCTCATCACCAAAGGACAAGGACTAAATTATACCTCAAGAAGACTGGGGAATTTTACAGCCGAAATATTGTATGTTAAAAATATGTTATAAACATTAGTAGAAGAAGTTCGGTGTCAAGATTTATATAGTATAGTATATAAATAGCATATTTCTCTTTAATATCTACATAGTTGACCATAATCATGATCAATCTTTTGTTCAGTTTCTCCCAGATCTCCATCTCAGACGAGCTGTCGAGATTTGAAGCAAATGTAATATTATTTTCTGATTATAAATGAATGTAATATTCGTTTTTTAAAAGGAGTAATCATATTTGCACATAGAAAAGCAATAGTCACGTAATCATGGTATTGGTTCAACAACTCTGCAGAACTAGGGAAGACCATGCTTCAAATCTTTAATAAGGTATGGCTTTCTCTTTCTCTATATCAAATGTTCCCATATTCACTTAAATTGTAACAAGTCATTCCAGCTGTCCAAAGCTCTTCGCAGCTGACCAGAGACCACCACAGTGTCCTTAGTAATGCCCAAATCACACCAGCATATTTTTCATCATTGTTTTCAATCATTGACCCTATCTTTGAGGTCTACGATCGTGTGATTTGCCTCACTTGACCATTTTCATCATTGATTTCAACGATGAAAAAATTTAGAAACTGTTCTATTCGATCGAAGTTTTCAACGATAGCAATTAGTGAAAGCTCCAATCAGAACAGACGAGCTCAAGAACGAAGAAGTCAACCAGCGCCATTTTTCCACCGTTTCGAGTGAATCGGAAGGCTTTTATAAATTAAGTTTCAGTGAGGAGATTATCTTTCGAAAATAAACAATATTTTTACTGAAATAAATTAATTTTATGCGTTAGAATCTGCAGATGACAATTTTTTAAAGAGATATTTCATTTCTTCTTCAGTTTGTTACGCCCGCTGATGCCTGTCATGATTTGCCGCTGTTTCACCTCGCATTCGCTTAAATAGTAGAGATGCTTGAATACAATATACAATTAGTTTCGAATAGATTGACAGCTTGCTAAAAGTCATTTCAAATTCTACCGAAATTGCGTTGCCGAAACACGATTTTAACCTCTAAAAAAAGATTAAACACCGTCTTTTCGTAAACTGGGGAACCTTTCGCCATAATATCGAGTCAACTCTGATTGGCTAGCGCTCTGCCAATGATATGCGCTGTTTTATCATGTTTCGTCTATAAGGTGGAATTAAAGGAAAAGATCACTTCAGTGAAAACAATGGTCATTTTCAATGAAGCAAATCAATGATGAAAAAATATGCTGATGTGATTTGGGCATTATATGCTAAATGTGAGAGAGGAAATGTATGTCACCATCTTCAAAACTGCCTTTCCTAGGCAAAACATTCAACAGTAATACAGGGAAATAGAAATCGCGTTGAATTGCCATTTCATTTTTATTATTATTATTATTTGCAATTAAACATTTACTATAACAGTGTTAAATATATGGTTTTGACGAAGGTACGAAGAGCAACTTTCAAAATCAACATATATGAGAGTTTCTTGTAACCAAGGAAAAAAAGGGAGAAAAATGCTGAATTTCTTCTATTTTCAGATGCAACTGGAGGAAGGAGTTACAACCTCTATCAATCACCCGGACAGCACATTAGTGTGTTATGAAAAGACGACAATCTTTTAACTTCGTAATAAGCAAACAACACAGTTAGAAAAAGAAAATATCGTCATTTTATTCGTTGACTTAAATAAATGTGAATGGCATTTTTACCAATAAATTAAAAAGTTATATAAAAATAGTAAAAATATAACAACCTTTATGATTTAAAATTCACACATTATCAAAATGATTTAAGCAATTAACACTTTAGAATAATACTTGTTTTTATTAAATTAAGAACAAAAAATTCCACTGAATGATTTTTTTGGACCACATTATTTATTGATATAAAAAATAATAATAATGAAATATTGAACTACTGATAATAGAAAAATGTTACTGTCTTTTTTGGGGAGGGGCAAGGGACGGTGTTACTTCTGTCTCTCTGAATCCTGATTAAGAAGCAGCTACACCTCCTGCAATTTTACAAAAAGATTATTCAATTAAAGAAAAAGTAAATGTAGTTTTATTCTGATTTTATTCTGTAGTTTTGCTCTGTTTTTTCTTAGTAAAAAAAAATAAAAAAAAAAATGCAAACCTAGCCAATGCTTTATACCTTCTCAACTCGCTTATATTCTTTGTATAGCTGATCACTTTCTTTGACGGCAAATGTGAGTGTGGCTTTTTCATAGTAGTGGGAATCCATGTTGAGGTTATAGATAACGGTCGAAAGCAAATGAGCACGTTCTACATCTTTCCCGGGCGCATCGTATTGCAAATGGGTGAAATGAATGTGAAGATGATAATAAGACGGTTGGTAATGAAAGTAAATCCGCAGTTGACTTTCGGGAACTCCAAATTTTTCTTTGATAGCAATCTAGAAAAAAAAAAAAACAGGTTCGTAAATTGAGATACGTTGTTTTCGCTAAGCAAAATGCGAAAATGTCATAACTTGTGGTTATTTACCGTCTCTATACTTGCAAAAAAAAAAGTTTGTATACTGACACGCACGCGCGCTTCAATAGTAATCAAATCAACTACTATAAAGCAAGCAGTTCTTGTAAATTTTATCTTGAAAACGGGCCTAAGGATATTGATGAAATGGGGTGAATCTACTGTTTTCAGATGCGAGAAAGCTATTTAGCTAGGTCTCGACTTCAGGAAAACTCATTTAGTGGTAAATGATTTGACCTGGGTACCAAGTTATTGTCTACAATGTTCTTACTTAATTTTCGTTTTATTCTTAATAAATCCACGTTCTGTATATTTTTACATGTAATAAAATAACAATCTTTAAAACTTATCGCATGTATTCAATGCGGAGCTGTCCATTTCCCCGAAAGGGGGTTAAATAACCAAGTGATTGTCTACAGTGTTTTTACTTTATTTTCGTTTATTTTACTAAACAAAGCTCGGTCTTCCAGATACTGCTATTAATATGAGGAGGTCAAAACGATCCATTTTTTTTCTATTTCTGCATTGATATCATAGGCCAATCTATTATTGCATTGTGAGCGGCAACTAGTGTTACTTCTTTTTTTTGTAATTAATTTAGAATAAAATGCAATATTTAAGGCTGCTGCTGCTTTTTAAATTTGTAAAATTTAATCATGAATACAGTTTGGTTTATAAGAAAATTCTTCGTTATACAGGGTGTTTCAAAAATACACGGCATAATTTCAGGTATGTATTTCCCACATGTAGACAATCAAAATAGTTCATTACAACATATGTCCGGAAATGCTTCATTTCCGAGTTATGGCCTTCACAACATTGAAAATCACCGGAACGTTTTTCGTATTTACAGATGAAGCACAGTTCACACGAGATGGCATAACAAATTTCCACAATCAGCATGTATGGGCGTATGAAAACCCAAATGCAACTGTTGTATCTCATCACCAGGTGCGGTTCTCCCTCAACATGTGGGCCGGTATCATTGGTGATCGATTAGTTGGACCCCATGTACTTGTAAACAGACTTACGGGGCAGGCGTACACAAACTTCCTGGAAAACACCATACCTCATGTTTATGACGACACTCCACTGATCGATCGTCAGCACGCTCACTTCTTGCATGATGGCGCTCCTGCACACTTCAGTCGTACGGCTCGCCGGTACTTGGATCGAACGTTTCCTGATCGATGGATAGGTAGAGGTGGCCCAATTGCTTGGCCTCCACGCTCACCTGATCTGAACCCTCTCGATTTCTACTTGTGGGGCCATTTAAAATCATTGGTTTATTCGTCTCCGGTGCCTGATTTGGAATCCCTTCGGAATCGAATTGTGGCACGTTCTGAGGACATACGCAACATTCCTGGAGTGTGGGATCGTGTTCGCAGGTCATTGAGACATCGATGTGAGGTCTGTATTCAAGCAGGAGGTGGTCATTTTGAACATCTTCTGTAATGGCAACGACCGGCGGAACGAAAAACGTTCCGGTGATTTTCAATGTTGTGAAGGCCATAACTCGGAAATGAAGCATTTCCGGACATATGTTGTAATGAACTATTTTGATTGTCTACATGTGGGAAATACATACCTGAAATTATGCCGTGTATTTTTGAAATACCCTGTATATTAATAAAAAAAATATATTTCTTCAAGTTCAGGCTTCTTGAAGTTTGTATATATTTTTGTTATTTGCATTTTATTTGCAAAACTTGACAAAGCGGAACAATAGCTTCCGCGAAATATCGTTGTAGGAATTTGGATTGATGGAATTTGAAGAAATACAGTTTAGTTTCAAAAATTCACTGAAAACAATCTTTCCGAAATACTTACACACTAAAACTTGAAAGACCAATTGCTAATGTGGTATATAATATTCTTAAAGCTCTGAATTTACTCTTTCTATATATATTCCTTTTTTTTTTCTGACCAATATGGGAAAATTACACCAAATCCAGGGAGAATGAAAATATAGACTTTTGGATGCCCAAGAATCAGAATAGATATTTTGTTTAAACATGACTCAAGAAATGATAATTATAATAAATAGAAAACACAACATCTTCATCTTTTCAAAACATTGCTATATTTCACAGATATATTTTATCTGCTTCTTCGGGCTTAGAATATTCTTCATTAACAAAAGGCTTACATGATAGAATAATAACAATATATAGTAATTACAATGTGAACAATACACAGGGTCATACATATCAGATCATATACATATTAATGATTTATAATTATTACAGTTAATGTTGTTGTCTGATCTTTTTAACAAAACCAAGTAATTATAAGTATGATAATAGCAGAATAATAACATTGTAACAATAAATTATTGGTTAAGAGTAGAACAATGACATTTTGTAACTTTTTACAATAAATAAGTATATTATTGGAATTTTTTGATATCTATACAATTTTTCATGAATTTATCTAATATAATTTGGCTCACTTCAACACCTTTTTGCTTGTTAAAGCATTTGAAGCTTCTTATTATGCAAGACTCGAGCATAAACCTTAGTTCTGTATTATGTACATTTTTGAAAACAATTTGTACGAAGACGAAAACCGACGCCAAATTGTATTTCTAGACTTGAACCTGTATAACAAAAATAACTTTATAGATTACGAGCACTATCATAAACCATATCAAAGTAATATAATGCTTAACTTTAACTCCATGCATAATTGGCCAACAAAGAAAGCGTTCATTATAAATGGATTGAAAAGAATCACTCAAAACACTTTAGATGAAACGAAATGGATCTGTAAAATCAATGAGTTCGAAAATAATTTATACCGTATATGCTCCAATAAACGCCGAGGCTCTTATTGTCGCCGGTCTCTAATAAGCGCCGGGCTGCAGAGGGGACACGGCCAAATAGTAGCCGGTCTCTAATAGTAGCCGGGTCTTTGATGTTTGCCTACCGATACTAGTGTAAGCGTCCGTATCTTTATAGTCATGCATAATATCTTACGGTACATTGCCTTACAAAATGCCGCCGAAACGATCATTTGACATTGTCTTTAAGATTCGCGCGGTGGAATATGCGAAAGAAACTTCCGGTGAGGTGGCCGCCCGTCATTGTGGATTCGGATGACGAATAGCAGCGAAAAGTACAGAAAGACATTGCCATTTATCTTTAACAGTCTTACGTAGCATGTGAAATTCGAATAAATTGGAATATTAGCCGGTATTTATGTGTAAAAAATATTGCGTTCTGAAGGTTTTTGTTAATAATGGCCGGCCTCTAATAGCAGCCAGTCTCTATTCAGCGCCGGGAGCCGACGCTAATTTTGCAAATAAACGCCGGCGGCCTCTATTGGAGCATATACGGTATATAAATGAATATCCAAAGAAATTGGTGAATAGAATATGTAAGGATTTTTTTCAAAAGAAAACAAAATATTAAGAAAGACAAAGAAATTAAAAATATCGTAAGAATTCCATATAATGTTTAAGGTTTCAAAGAGAATAAATGAAATTTGTAAGATTAATGAAATATCGATTATCCATATAGCTAATCAAAATTTAGGATCTTTAATTTGTAAAAGAAAAGAAAACAACGATATTATGGAAATAGCAGGTGTTATTTATAAATTGAATTGCAGATCATGCAACGGAATCTATTTTGGGAACACAGGAAGAAAGCTAAAAGAACGTCTAAAAGAACACATTAGCGCTACCAAGAACAACCATCCCGAGATATCAGATTGGGTCAAGCATTCTCTAACATTAGGACATAACCCAGACCCGATCGTGCAAATTGTTTTCAAAAATGTACATAATACAGAACTAAGGTTTATGCTTGAGTCTTGCATAATAAGAAGCTTCAAATGCTTTAACAAGCAAAAAGGTGTTGAAGTGAGTCAAATTATATTAGATAAATTCATGAAAAATTGCATAGATATCAAAAAATTCCAATAGTATACTTATTTATTGTAAAAAGTTACAAAATTTCATTGTTCTACTCTTAACCAATAATTTATTTTTATAATGTTATTATTCTGCTATTATCATACTTATAATTACTTGGTTTTGTTAAAAAGATCAGACAACAACATTAACTGTAATAATTATAAATTATTAATATGTATATGATCTGACATGTATGACCCTGTATTGTTCACATTGTAATTACCATATATTATTATTCTATCATGTAAGCCTTTTGTTAATGAAGAATATTCTAAGCCCGAAGAAGCAGATAAAATATACCTGTGAAATATAGCAATGTTTTGAAAAGATGAAGATGTTGTGTTTTCTATTTATTAGAATAGATATTGATATAAAAATAGATCACCCTTTTCTGTTGGGTTAATTACAAACTTTCACTGATAAATGCAAATTATTCAGACTTAGGAATATATCTTCTACTGCTGATCGCCAATATTGTACACTGAGTTGCCAATTTATTAGGTATCCATAGAAAGATGGATTTTTGTAAGTTTCTAATTCAAAATCTATTTTTCTATTTCTGTAGTGATAGCCTAGGCTAATCTACCATTGCATCCTCAGTGACACAACTGGCATTACTTTTTATAATTAATATAGATAATTCATCTAACACAGCATTTATGGACTTTGTTCCTTTTAAATTTGTAAAATTTAATCATGAATAGAGATCACTTTCAAAGACTCTTTCAAAATAACCTTTCAGAATTTCTTTTTGTACAAAAAATTCAAATATTTTATATAAAGGTGATACAGTAGAGTCCCGAAAACTCGGCCTCTTGCGGACCGAAAGGTGGCCGAGTTTGTAAAACTGCCGGGTTATCGGGGGAAAGGTGTTAAAAAAAGAATAAGTACGATTTTTTCGTCATAAAATACTTATATTTGTTGCTTGAGAATACAACAGTTTACAAAGAATGCTATAACTCGAACTTAAACTGTCCAAATAAACTTAAGAAAATACCTAACACATAAATGTAACTTGTAACAGGTCTGCGCACGGGGTTTTTCCGCCCTGCCAGGGGGTGGCCGGGTTATTGAGTGCCGAGTTTTCGGGACTCTACTGTATTTACAAATCAATTTAAAGCACGAGACATCTTCAGGATGGAAGATAGGGCAGACCCTAGAACAGATCTTAAGGAGTAATAACAGGGAGAAATTATAATAATTCTTCATAACCACATGTTATCTTTTAAAACTCTTTTTAATCGTGATATTTCGCAATCTTTTATTAAAGATTGCGAAATATCATGATTAAAAAGTTTTAAAGGATAACATGTGGTTATGAAGAATTATTATAATATTCAGTGAAATTCAGTTTTTTAACAGGGAGAAATACTAAGCAGGCATTAAGTCGAGCTTTGTCTGTAGACAAGCACCCAATCACTTAAGTTATTCATATATTGTGCAATTCCAAAGTAAACTTCTCAAAGAATTAACATCAGCAAATTAAAAGTAAAAACATAATCTTCTTAATTCTAATTCTTCAATCTGAAGTACTTTTCTGAAGTTATGGTAAATATGGATCAATAAATTCTTATTCTTATTACTTGGACTGTAGAATAAACTAACCTTTCCTTTGTCTCTGATATTTTTCAATAGAGGAATGTGATCTTTTGTCAAATCTCGAAGGGACGCAATTCCTCGTTTGTGACATATTGCAACCAGATACAAATCAGTGACTTGTTCTCGATTCCATTTCATATCAGGAATGAGAATAAAGCCAACATTGGAATCAGGATCTTCAAACACAATTCTATCAACTTCGGATTTGTGGTCTAAGATGTTATAAACCCACTGTAAGAAAAAAAAATAATAAAATACATAATTCATGTAGTTATTGCCATGGACATCTAAGCAGTATATTATTAAGACAGAACTGATAAATACTGTATTTACTAACATAATTCACACATTTTTTTACCATAATTTAGTAATCTAAATAAAGAGCGTGTGATTTAACCTTTCAAGCCGGTAAGACGTACATGCATACGTTCCCAAGTGAAATCTGTCTTATAGCCGGTTTGACATACGGGGTACATTCTCTGCAGGGGTTTATAACTGGCTGCTTCCCACTGTTAATTTTCTACTTAATTCTGTAATTTTCCACTGACCGAGAGACAAGGAATTAAACTTGTATTTTAGTAGTGGAATTTAAATTTCCGTGCTGTTGTTTAGCCAGTAAAAATTTTTCTTATAGCTTCTTTCTTCTCTCCAGGGAAAATAGTACCAATGGAGACACACACACGCACAAAAGAAACTCATTGGTCTGAAGGGTTAAGTGAGGAAAGGATATGTCTAACAAAAAGTTTAAGTCATGATAAATAATGCTTTTTCTTTTCAGTTGCTTTTCATTGAACTAAAATACTAACTTACAGTGATCCATTATATATTGCTGCTGTCTTCCTTGGAACTACATCAAGTTATTGTCAAACTGAGTTTGAATACCTAGGAAAGTTGAAACAGTCTGTTTCTGA
The DNA here is from genome assembly GCA_023159025.1 of Thereuonema tuberculata. Lineage (NCBI taxonomy): Eukaryota > Metazoa > Arthropoda > Chilopoda > Scutigeromorpha > Scutigeridae > Thereuonema > Thereuonema tuberculata. The sequence continues at coordinate 13,646,027 of JAFIDM010000007.1, read as the reverse complement.
TTCCTGGTATGAAATTCCAAAAATAGCAGAGTGGATCTTTAATTATTGTGCGTTTTTATCTTAATTGTTTCTTACTAACATTCTATGTACGTTAAATTTTGTAATTATGAATTTGAATTGTTCCTTAATATTTTCATGTATATATATATATAAAAAAACAAAACAAAACAAAAAAACAACTCGAAATTAACTAATGAAGAGACTCTTGAATTCATTAGGCTTAACTTGCAAAAGATATCAGCACACAGAGCACCACACAACCCCGGAAAACCCGGCAGTGAACAGGTTAAGAAAATCCTAAGACAACCCATATTATCACAATTCAACAGTAGTAAAGTTCTTCCAATATCAACATAACAGTACTTGCTAAATCATGGAGTAAATTTCACAAAAAAATAAATGCGTGAAATACACCAGGATATACATACATGGTAAAAATTCAGGTGCGTGAATTACATGATGATGTGAATTATGCGAGTATATACGGTAATTTAACTTCTTTTTTTTAGAGACTAAAATGAACAAAAAAAGCAAATATATATTTTTATCTCTAATTTTATTTTTTTAAGAAATATCTTAATTAAAATGAAAGCTAATAAAATGTGCTGTTTCTTTCTGATTTTGAAGAAATTAAAATTTGAAGGACTTTATGTTTTTGTTCTTTTTAATTGTGCGCCTTTAAAAAAACTTAAAATTACAAAACAGACATATAAATAACATATTTCCTGAGTTACAACAAATCAGATCTTTTCTAATAATAAACTTTTGAAAATTCTCACATTTTTGATACAAAAATGCTTCACAATTAAGGATCTCATGAGCAACTACATCACAGTGTGAAATTAATGAAAGTTCCTGGCTTTAATTTAAAGTGTAGAAGTCAAGGTTTGTAAAAATAATTAAAATTTGGAGAATATTGTTTCCAAATTTACAAGAATAGAGGTTAAAATTCCTTACAAATTGTTTTCTTGTTGGATTTGGAAATAAATAAATAAAATAGACTCTACATTAAATCAAGATAGTTAAAAATAAAAGTGAATAAAAAATGCACACATAAAAATATGAAACGATGCTTCATTAAACGATGCTTTAGGACTGCTATGAGAAATCCATTATTAGGAAATGAAGAGTGGGACTGAACAAACCCTGGAGAATGAACCAAAATGTGATGATACGGAGGGCCTTAATAGTAATGGCAGTATAAATGGTGATGGGATTGAAGTCTTTCTTTGAACTAGGCAATAAATGAGACTACTGTAGTGTAATAAGAATTCAGCAGTGAGGGTGTGTGTGGCATGTATGGTTATAGTGACTTAAAGAGTATGAACAATTCTGTTTCTTGGCCTGAAATGCATTTACATGCTTTGTGAGGTTTGTTTGCTGAATTTGCCCTATATAGGCAGAGGGACATTTATGAGGGATTGTCTTGATGTTTGTGGACTTAAAGAGGCCACAACAGTTGTAGGGAGCAGGAAGCATCCGCTATGTTCTCCAAGGCGAGTATAACAGGAATGGGATTGTTTTGTGAGGTGGTTTAGACTGAGATAGGTAGGTAGAATTATCTGTTTATTTATTTTTTGAAAGGTGACATATGTGGAAAAGGTGTAATGGGTGGTTATGGAGATGTAGGATATCTTGAATTCAGTTGCTTTCATTTTGAGAATGAAGGGATGAAACACGTGTAGAGGGCTCTACGAATCGTGAAGTGTATTGCGGTTTACTTTGAATGAGTGAGGTGCGATAGAGTTGTAGAGGACGACTCTATGGGTACAAATGGGTTTTTCATAGACAATGATGAGAATAGTGTTGTTTTTATGTTATGTTGCTTTGTCAAGATATCTGATGCCACAATTGGTAGACATTTTGAGTTCAAAGCACTATGAAATTGCCCTCCTTATCCTCACATGTTTAGTGACCCTTCATGGAGATATTTGTGCCAAATACCGATATGGGCTTATTTGTGATAATTCTTAATTTTATTGCATATTAGATAAAATATGAAGCTTAGGAATTTACTGGGCTACAACAACAAAAATGCTTTTAATTTCACACAAATGAAAAGTAAATTCTCTTGTATATCTTTGAAAAGTATTTGAAGAGAGACACACTTAAATGTATGTAAATACATCAATATTTTGGAGACTTTCATATACTGACCCAAGGAAGCCTAAGTTTCCAAACATACATGCATTTATGTACAGGATGATTCAAAATTCCCCACACAAACTTTAAAGATAGGTCAGGAATACAAAAACAAACCGTATTCATAGTGGAATGTAGATCCGCAAACGCCATCCGAATATGGTAGAGAGAGCTGTTTAGCAGCATATTAGTTGGATAGTGTGAGCCATCATCATTTGAGACATTGACTTTGTACAAGTCAACGAGAATGTATTGCTTCACTAATGCTGAGAGAGCAGATATGCACCTACCCTATGGGGTAGCAAATGGAAACTGACGAGCCGCTGTACAATGGTATCGTGAATGGTTCCCCAAACAGACACGTGGCCAATCATCAAACATTTGCACCAGACATTGTGTGAAATCTGGATCATTTGACGAAAACAGGCATAACTGTGAACACCCTACTGTCATATTGTAAACATAGGGCTAATAAACATGTTGTCTACCTTACTTATCTTTTATTTCTGAACCTTAGTGTACCTTCTAGCCCAGTTGGGTGGTGTTGCAGACATACGTTCCACTGTGAATATGGTTTGTTATCGTATTCCTAACCTACCTTTAAAGTTTGTAGAGGGAATTTTGAATCACTCTGTATATTATCGAGACTTCATATACCAACAAAGAAAGCCTAAGGATTCCAAACATTCATGCATTTATACATTTTTAAATGTCTGTGTCTGCCAAAATAGAACTTTTAAATTATCAATTTCATACACATAAATATTTGATGAATCTTAAAAGCAATTATAATTTATGATACTACGAGAAAAATATAAGTTTCTACAATAAGGAAATCATTAATTTTATGAAGATCAGAATTACTTGAATGCTCATCTGTTGACTTTTGATATAAGGTTCTGTAATATTCTTGTAATCATCCTCAGTTTCCTCAATCAAATACAGATTCTGCTTCATATACTTTGAAATGTGTTTCTGCGTTGCTGGATGAATAATGGTTGTCTTTATGGCTAAATTAAATTAAATTATATAAAAAAAAACAAACCTCTTATTCAATTTGAAGATAAATGGCATAAATAATCTTGGATAAAAAGATGAATACACAATTGAAGATTCTAAATATTATTTACTTTCAAGTGACAAAATGAAATACGTGTTAAATACGACAACTTGTTTAGCTCTATTGGTTCATAATCAGGGTGTCTACAAAATCTGAATAAAAAAATTCCCTGATTTTTCCCTGATTTCATGAACAATTTCTTTTAAAATTCCCTGATCTGTTCAACCAAAAAAAAAAACAAAAAAAAACCTCCACACCCTTCTGTTCAACCAAAAAATTCCCTGATTTTAAGGTAATAATTGCAAAATTCCCTGATTTTTTTCAGAATAACAAAATTCCCTGATAATTCCCGGTTTTCCCCGATTTCCCGGTTCACCCTGTAGACACCCTGATAATGGACTTTTGCTTCCTTGAAAATAAAGTTCATTTACAACTCAAGCTTTCAGGATCTTCTATTTTTTTTTTTTTTTCTTTTTAAATTTAAGTCTTAATATCCTTTTATTTCAGTTCTTTTAAATGCTATGCTTCTTGTTGAAAAAAAAAAATTGAAGATAAAAAATAAAATAGATTTATTTTAAAAGAATTTAAAAACAAAAAAAAAAAAAAAAAAAATTGTTTTCCCCAATTAATGTTGAATTTTAGCCAACAGAACTCTAAAGCTACAATTGTTAAGACAAGGTTTCATTTCTAAGAATACCCATTCTTAGCATATTCACAGTATCATTGTTGATTTACAATGATGCCAAGTACAGAGGTGGACACATTTCATGAAAATTTATGTGCTTCCTCATTTGAGAGTATTACTCAGGGTACATTTAGTAATTTCCCAATATTTTTTTCAAAAGATTTTCTATAGTATCAAGGCCTTCAGAATACAAAAAAAAAAAATCTGAATATTTCCAATAATAATGGAGTTGATCTATTTTTTCATGTGAACATGTTTTCCAGAACTTTTCAAGTAATGGAGTTCATATTTTAACAATTCCATTTTTACCTTAATGTGATTGTATTACAAAATGCAAGTCCTTATTATCACCAGTGACATACGGAGACAGCTGTTTCATGCTTGCTGATGCTCATCAGCAAGGACCAGCCAACTGTGAACACCCAGGAGACAGTACATTTCAAAAGCAAAAAAGGACAATCTGACCTGATGAGCCTCAATTAGCACAAAAAAACTATACTATCTCTCAATGTCACTTGTAAACACAAGGTGTTTATTTTTACCAATATATTTGTGACTAGCAGGAATTCTGGGATATGAATTACTTATCCCACTTCCACAGGTCCCACTTTTTTCCTTAAGTTTTGGAGATTCCACTGTCTTTCAAAATTTTAATTCCTTTTTCAAAACTATTGGGCAATGATTTAAACATTTGTTTTTTATGCATAATCAAGTCTTTTCAAAAATTATAAGTATTTTCTTTGTAATAAGTGTTGGCAATGCATAGATATAAACTAATATAATAAACCTGTTTTGCTTTTGAAATAAAAAAAGGAGTTTTGCACTAAATATCTGTAAAGGTTATGTATTTTGTCTATTGAAATTTGAAATCCACTGATATATAAAAAAAAATTGAAAATACTTCTCATAGAAACGTACTATTAAATTCAGGCTTAGGTAAAAGCTCATAGGTTCCATAAATATCATTCTGAAGCGTCTGCCTCAGAGAGGATTCACTTTCAAGTAGATTTCCTAATATTTTTTCATTAAAAGGGCTTTTTTCCAATATTAAAACACACTCGCCGTCCGAGTCACTAAAGTTGCCGTGAAGGCATATAACTTTGCTCTGACTGTTTTCATTTAAGACCTGAGTCAATTTGAAATTTGATAATGTTTTTAGAGTGGAATGAATCGAATCTCTGGGCTGATCGTTAGGCTTTGAACCGTCCTTGCTTTCCAGATCGGGAGACTGATCAACTGAAACAGCGTCATGTTTCGCGCGTTTCTTCGGTAACTCCTGAATTTCGGCCATTTTCTTTGTACGATGCTGCCACCTGTTGTCATTTACGAGAAGCAGTTCTTTGTTAAAATAGTAATAAGAATTTAAATTTCAGATAATTTTCTTAATAAATATTAAAGAGAATTTGCATAAAAAGAAAACGATAATATTAAATGAAATACGTACAATTTTATAAAATTGCTTAAAAAAACAACAAAACGAATGATAATGAAATTTAAAATTATTCTGTAACGCTTCTATTAAAAACTTTATTCTACAATATGAAAAATGAAACCGAACTTTGATATTGAGTCTTTATTATAAAAGAATATAAATTCTTGAAATAAATTTTATATTTTTATCTTTTTAAATGTGGATAATAAAATACATAAATCTGAACATGAAAAATAAATCAATTTAATATAAAATGAGGAAATTCTATTAATGCAGGACTTTAGAAAAACTTCTGCCGTTGTGGCCAGTGCGCCAGTATCTGGGTTCGAATCCCGGCAGTGGCATGGCTGTTTCAATTTCCTTTCCTGTGTTGTCCAGCCTCCTCTTTACTTTCTCTTCGGTCTGACGTCATTCCTTAATGGCGTCCTGGGGCAGGCAACGAGAAACCACCCCAGTATCTTTCCTCAAGTGTTTCTGGGAGTTCCATGTGACCTCCATAGAATTGGACCTGTCTCCGGACAGAATAGTATGGATGGACTATGGATGGATTTAGAAAAACTATTAATAAATCAATAAATAAATAAGATTTCATGATTTAAGAAAGTAGGTTGGTTATTATTTTTTATTAAATTTCTAATAATTGAATATATCTTAAAAATACAATTTAAAATATAATTTTATAAATTACAGCAAAAATAGCTGTTACTCAAAGTTTGGATATTTTGTATTCTTCCAAAATTTTATTTAGAATGATATTAATTAGATTCTTAAAAAAAAAAAAAAAAAAAAAAATTCTGCAAAGACAGGCCACGAAAGTAACAATAATAAGATATAATTCTCATACTAAACTTCTTTATAGATGGTGGAGTACTTCTTTACAGAAGATAGAAATAAAGTGCGTATCAAACTGATACAACGAAAATGCTGTGAAGTTGATCTTATTGATCTTTTCTTTTTGTTTTGGACGGAAAAGTAAAGGTTTTTCGGCGATAAGAACATTTCTCTTTTATCTATCTCTTTTTTTTTTTATGCCTTTCTCGTTTTGCTTTAATAATAAGCAGGGAAGTTGTAATTATCTATAACTGATAGAAAGGCTTACTAAAAGAAAATTAGGGAACTAAAAATAGCGTTTAATAAGTAAGACTTGATTAGGCACTTACAGTTAAATACAAATAACAATTAAATGTCGAATTCTCTTACAATATTTCGCTTAGAAATATCATCAGGTCTTCTTGAGTACAAGAAGAATTTTTTTCCCTTGCTTAACAGAAAATTGGAAAAACTACCGTCAACTGGATGACTTTAACACCTTTACGAAAGTTTTGTCGTTGTTTCGGTCCCTAGATATAATTTTGTATAACAATTAATATTTACCAATACAGTAGAACCCAGATTATCCGCGGAATTGGGTGGCAAGGGCTTCGCGGATAACCCGAAAAAAGACTAAAAATAAGGTGTAAACACAAAAAAAATTATTTCACCATTAAAAACTACGTTTTATTGAACAAAAAACATAATATGTAAAACTTTTAAAATATGTACAGTAAAGCAGAAACCTTTGCTCTACGTTTGCATCCACAAATTCCGAGAAGGCTTATAGGATCACGATGCACAATAAACCTGTCAGTAATTTTCGATCTTCGCACTGTAGGGCCTACTGCATTTTCCCTGTTGTTGGCTTGGATTAAAATTGGTTTTTTTGAGGTCCGTAATTAAAAAAAAAATTCCCTCGCGGATAATAGGGGCTCAACTGTATATAAAACAATAGATGTTTTAAATAATTGTTTAAAATTGTACTTTAGGAGTTATTGAACAACATTCAGGGTGTCAAAGTTACCCAGTCTTTGGGGTGACTTTGACACACATGGTTTTTACATTATTTTCAGATATTAGTCTTCTGACTGTCAAAGTCACCCCATACCTAATATGTTGACACCTTTTTAATGATATTTAGAATATGTAGGGTCGGTGATTGCAATAAAAAAAGGTTAAAAGGGGCCGTCCATTAATTACGTGAAGTGTTTTTTAAAAAAGTTGGACCTCCCCTCCCCCTTGGTGAGATTTCAAAAATTTTAACAACCAAAAAAAAAAAAATGGAAATCTTGCTGTAATATATATCCCACCCAAAACACTTCGTGTAAGATAAGTTGCCAAGACTCACATGCTCATAATGCTTTCACTGTTGAAAAGATATGCGATCTCATGTAGAGCCAAGCCCCTAGCTCTACAAGGCCTAACTCTACAAGCCCTAACTCTAAAAACCCTACTATCTTAGTCAAAAAGTGTGCCTTGGCATATTCCATATCCTTTACATAACTCCATGGGATTGTCTGTGTGACAGCCACGAAACGGCCAAGGCATACTTTTTGACCAAGATATAGGGTTTTTAGAGTTAGGCATTTATAGTGAGGGGCTTGGCACTATATGAAATCTGATAACTTTTTAACAATGAAAGCGTTATGAGAATCTTGGAAACGTATTTTACATGAAATGTTTTGGGTGAGATGAAATAGTTCCATGAAACGGCCAAGCCATACTTTTTGACCAAGATATAGGGTTTTTAGAGTTAGGGCTTGTAGAGTTAGGCCTCGTAGAGTTAGGGGCTTGGTTCTACATGAGATCTCATATCTTTTTAACAGTGAAAGCATTATGAGCATGTGAGTCTTGGCAACTAATTTTACACGAAGTGTTTTGGGTGGGATTTCATTTCTTTTTGTAGGATGAGATCTGGTAACTTTTTAACAGTGAAAGCGTTATGATGAAGCGAGTCTTGGCAACCCCTTATTTTACATGAAATGTTTTGGGTGGGGATTTCATTTCTTTTTGTAAGATGAGATCTGATAACTTTTTAACAGTGAAAGCGTTATGAGCATGTGAGTCTTGGCAACTTATTTTACATGAAATGTTTTGGGTGGGATTATCTATTACAACTAAATTTCTTTTTAAGATTATTTAGAAAATGGATTTTTTTTCAATACCCTACTTTTCTGTTTTTCTATTGGTCAACTTGTATATACAAGCTGTTTGCACCTTTGTAAGAAATCACATTATTACACAGTATTATTTAGGCCGAAGCATTGAGGGTACGACGTATTTCAGATCTTATTAAAATCCAAAGTATAAAAGCTAGATAAATGAAACTTAGCGTATTTCATTAGCATGGTAACTGCATCTTATCCTGAAAATTTGAGCTCTCTAGTATTATCCAGGCCGAAGCTATGAGGGTTCGATAATACATAACCAGATCCCCCCTTTATGAGGAGTTGGAATGTGAAAGTTATGGATTTCTTAATTTTTTTGTTGTTTGTGTGCTAATCTTAACCTGCATACCAAATTTCAGCTTTCTAGGACTTCAGGAAGTACCCTAGAGGTTTTGATGATCATGAGTCAGTCAGTCAGTGAGCGAGTGACGGAATCGACGTATTTTAGGTATTAATAAAATCCAAAGTATAAAAGCTAAATAAATGAAACTTAGCGTATTTTATAAGTCTGCTAACTGCATCATATCCTGAAAATTTGAGCTCTCTAGTATTATCTAGGCCGAAGCTATGACGGTTCAAAAATACGACGAAACACTTCCAGAAACACTTCCTGCTTTCGGCTCGTCTTGGCGGGGGCACTGCCAGTGGCGGATTTCCCATTAGGCGCAGGAGGCGCGCACCACGGGCCTCACATATCGAGGGGGCCTCAAAATTTAAAAATTATTTAGCTTATCTCCTTTTTTTTTTGTTGTAAAAGCAAGATTTCCTTTTTTTTTTTTTTTTTTTTTTGGTTGTAAAAGCAAGCCTAGGGGGCCTCACCAGTCAGCCTAGGGGCCCCATCCACCCAAGTATTTCCTTTTTTTTTGGTTGTAAAAAATATTTAGAGGGGGCCTCAAAATTGAATTGCGCCTAGGGCCTCTCAAGTGCTAAATCCGAAACTGGGCACTGCCGTGCCCCAGATTTTCTCTGAATGAAAAAGTTTACATGACATTTTCGTTGACCACCCCCCTCCCCCTTGGTGGGATTTGGTGAGGTTTTGCTGGACACCCCCTCCCCCTTTTGACCTCACGTAATTAATGGACGACTTCTATCAAGCGTTTTATTTGATTACCAGCGCTGTCGTTTTGTTTTAGGTATAGTTCGAGGGATTGTTCACAGATGACAGCACTGTCAAGACACCCGCAATCGAAGATTTCGTATATTAACACTACAAATAAGAATTTTTCATTAAATTCTGCAGTATTTCCTGAATTAATGGTTCGAAACGTTTCGTGCCTTGTTTTTCTACATTTAAAATCGAATAATTTTGTAATAATTATATTTTAATTAATTAGGGAGTGATTTTAATGATTAATTCATTAGAATTTACTTTGTGGTCCGTTGTCTTCACTGTTTTATTTGATTACCAGAGCTGTCGTTTTGTTTTAGTATAGTTCGAGAGATTGTTCACAGATGGCAGCACTGTCAAGACACCCGCAACCGAAGATTTCGTATATTAACACTAAAAATAAGAATTTTTCATTAAATTCTGCAGTATTTCCTGAATTAATGGTTCGAAACGTTTCGTGCCTTGTTTTTCTACATTTAAAATCGAATAATTTTGTAATAATTATATTTTAATTAATTAGGGAGTGATTTTAATGATTAATTCTAATGAATTAATCATTAAAATCACTCCC
>JAFIDM010000007.1:13614207-13628942 GCA_023159025.1 Thereuonema tuberculata | reverse complement strand
TGGGAACTCAGTTCATTAGAAACCACAGAACATCATATGACCTTCGTCTTGAGAAAGAGAACTCTGATGAGCGATCATATTAAAACCACCAGTCAAAAACTGAGAAAACAACAACCATAATAATAATGATAATAATAATTATTATTACATTGATATTGTTACCGGCGTGTGGGGCTCTGGGGATGTACTTCCACACACAGCCGGCGGCTAGGGGGATTTTACTGCGATGATCGAGACAATGCCTTCACCTGTGTGAATGGAGAACAGAATGGGGTTAAATCAAATTTTATTTCTTTATTGTTCAACTTAAATGCGGCACAAAGTTCTATTTGTCCTGCTCTTCGGCTCAGGGTTGCCCTCTTCACACACTGCACGTTGATTGCAGAACTTTACGGCTACAGTTGACTTTCCTGTAGACGCCCGGTCGTCGCAGGGTCTTGGCGGAGCAAGGTGACTCTGATGCGGCTGGGGAACTGCTTCTCCCGTAGTCACGTCTTCCTGGGTTCGGTCGCCTCGGTAATGCTGCGGACTCCGGTGGATGTATTGTGGCAACGAATGGCTTCTCCGTGGTCGCACTCCTTCTAGACCTGGCCGAGTCGGTAATGCTGCGGGCTCCGGTGCACTTCCTGCGGCAACGAATGGCTTCTTCGTAACCGTACTCTTTAGGCCTGGTCGACTCGGTAAGGCTACGGACTCCGGTGCACTTTTTGCGGGAACGAATGTCTTCTTCGTAACCGTAGGTATCCCTCTCCTTCCTGGCTGGAAGTATTCTCTATTAGTTGGGGAGAACGATGTGATCCTTCGACCAACCAAAACACTTCTTAGCCTCTCGGGCTAACTGTCCTTCACTTTTGAGTGAACTTCTCAATTGCGACGGGCTGTCGCCAAAACGAACTTCTTGCTCCTTCGTAGCTGGAGACTCGGCTGTGGCGGTTGCCACCCGTCCAACTTCCAAACGATGTCCTCTTATCTCCGTAGCTGGAGACTCTATTGTTGTGGCTGCTGCCACCCGTCCAACTTCCAAACGTACTTCTTGTTTCTCCGGGACTGGAGATTGTGCTGTGGCTAATGCCACCCGACCAACTGACTCTCCACGGCTCTGCTCCTCGTTTTAAGGCCGCTGGCTACCTCATTCCAACCCCCAGACTGGTCAACTTCGAATAGGGAAGCCGGGTTGGACGAGGCGATTTCGACTGCGGGGGAGTGTCCAAAACAGAAGGTAATAATATTATTAATTATTATTATAGTAATTATATTAATTAATAATAAGCTACAACGACACAATCAGGTAGTGTCGATCGTTCATCAACAGCTTGCACACAGACACTCACTTATTAAGAATACTACAAGTACAATACCACAAAGCGTACTAGAGTCACCCTCATATAAGCTGTACTGGGACCGTCCCATTCACACAGACAAAACCATACATCACAACAGACCTGACATCGTACTTGTTGATAAGGTCAACAAACAGACCTATCTCATTGATATTGGAGTGCCTATCAGCAAGAACATACAGAAAACTCACGCAGACAAGATCAGTAAATACACCGATCTAGCATACGAGCTCCAGAAGCAGTGGAGGCAGAACGGAGTACGTGTTGTACCCATCGTCCTGTCCGCCACCGGTCTGGTGCCTCACACGTTGCACCACAGCCTCAGCACACTAGGACTTCATAAAAACACTTATGCACAACTCCAGAAGGCTGTGATACTCAACATAAAACGCATAGTTAGGAAGTTATGGACACAACCACATCCCTAATCATTCTTGCATACTAGTTTTTAACTTGATCCTTGACCCGCCATGTTGTCTTTCCTGGGGAAATCCAAGCTTTGAAACATTTATATCGCTACTATGTATACCGCTACTATTTTTATAAGGATAATGTAATAACTTTATATAACTCTATATAGTACTATACATTAATGAAATCATCTCCCTCATATAGCTAAAAGAAAGTGTGTTTTTTTTTGTATTTCTTTACTTTAATTAAAAACCAATCTATAGCTACATCCTTAGATTTCTAAATCTCTTTAAATACTCACTGTAACCATATCGACGTTTCCAATTTCAAATAGGAAGAGCTGCATATTCTGTATTTCTTTTGTTTAATTAGAATCCAAATTGTAGATATCTCCGCAGATTAATAAGACGTTTTAATATAAAGTGAAATAAAATCGAGTTCTTTCTGTACCTCATCAGTTTACAATACGCTGTATTCATATTTTAGAAATGAAGCTTCAGTTTTATCCTAAAATTAATAAGGCTATGTAATGAAACCACATTCAATCGATCTTCTGTTGTTGCTTATAAATATTCTGCATTTCATTACTTAAAAATTTCAACATTTTGCACTTTTCTCTGTTTATTAAGACTTTTTAATATACAGGGTGTTCCATAAGTCTCGACCCAAAGGGTGTAATGCTGCGGAGCACCGTCGTAACCAGGTTGGGAAATCCCCTTCTGGGTTTCAGATTGATGGTAATGCTTCCTCCTGGACCATTGTCAAGTATGTAAAATTAAAGGAGACGGGATCTGTGGTGGACAAACCTCGCAGCGGATCACCGAGGACATCAACAGATGAACAGACAACTTCTAATGTCCTGGCAGCGTTCTCTAAAAGCCCTACAAAGCCCCTCCTCAGATTATCCGCAGAGACAAGGGTCCTAAAAGTCTATCTATCGCAGTAAATGGCATCCGTACAAGATGCAGTTGTTACATTAAGTGAGGATGATCCGATCGGAGGGACCAATTCTGCGATTGGGTTCTGCAACAATGTGAGATTAATCCCACTTTTCCGTTTACTATCGTGTTTAGTGACGAGGTTAATGTTTACGTAAACAGGCAGGTGAATAAGCAAAACACACGTTACTGTTCACCACAAAACCCCCATTGGATGAAGGCTTCTCAGGCAGAAGATGACGATCGCCTCATGGTCTGCCTCATGATCATCTCATCGCCTTATCACCTTTAATTATGAGCGATTATACCTTAATTTTATAAATAGTAACATTAAAAACACTGTTGAAAATATTTCTATCCCAGCCTCTAAAAGTCCCCAGTCCCCAACAAAGTATTCATAAGATTTACCCATTACCTTAATCTCTATAAGGCATTGCTCATTTTTATTTAAAAAAACTGATTTTCGTATTGTTAGACTATTGTTAAACTATCTTTCAAGAGAGAAAAAAAAGATCAAGAAACCATCTTCTTACCACGTATGACGTGTAAGCACATGCGGCGAGAGGTTATGAGATAAACAAACTTTGTATGAATTACTTAAAAAATCGTCGATTTTTGATATTTCAAGACGGTTGGTTCAGTACTGTGCAGATCCAATATTGTAATAATTCTGTAAAAACGCTTGGAATATCCTACTTTAATATAATATTTCCTCTATATCTACTATCCTCTATATTCAAACAAAGCACATGACTTTGTTTATCCCACATGCGAAGCAGTAGCCTGGTGGGATAGGTTGTAACTACGAAGCCCCGCCTCGAATTATATCCTTCTTTGAAAATATATTGCTGTCGTCTTCTTCAATAGGCGATAATCAACTCTATATCCAATCTGAAAATTTTGGAAGGCTTACAATCGTTGCATCCACATCAAATCTTTTAGTTCAGCCTCTACATCTATTAGGGTTAAAACGAAGCACATGGCTTTGTTTATCCCACAAGCCAAAAAGTAGACTGGTGAGATATTTTGGAACTACGAAGCCCCGCCTATCCTCAAGTGGTCCATTCACAGTTGTCTATATAGAACATTATTTTATATAGTCTTTCTTATTTCCTGTTATTTTGTGCTGTACTTGTTGTTCTATTTAATCATAGATTGCATCGTGGTTATCAAAAAGTCAGCCCCCTTAAATGTCAATTGTCTCCTTTTCAACTTGATACTTCCATTTCAACACTCATTCCAGTACTAAAATGAAATTCCCTTCAGTCATTACATGTCAATTATCTATACGCTAAAAACTCGTTTATCAGGATCTCGTTTATCCGAAAATCCCTCTGCCGGTTCATACAAAAAAAAAACCCTCCAAAATGCAGCTTTAGTGTGAAGTCAGGTTCACAATCGAAAACAGCAGTAATACTTACTGTCGTTGGGTATGAAGACTTGAGCAAACATTTCAAAATCATACTAGTCGATCGATCGTTTCATAAGTAAACATAGTTTTGAATTTTCGCCACACTTCAAGTGAATGATGAATAGTTACAAACTCACTATAATTGCAGAAAAAATACGCTTTGATGTGAAGCCTTCATTTAATGCTTTCATTTAATTCCTTGGAATATTGTTAGTTTTGAAAATTGAATTTTTATTGCCTCCGATATGTGTGGAAATTTTTGCGAAGGATTCAGTGAATGAAAAAAGCTTTTCGAAATTTTGTATCATGTGACATCGCTGAACGTCCACTTCATTTGGTCATTAATACCCAAATCTGTCGGCAAAAAGAGTCGAAAGAATTCGTTGTCCTGTGAAATAGCTACGAACGATATTTTTTTCATCGATCGGACATTTTTCACTCTCATTTTTAGCGGCCCCTAGGTTACAGCTTGCCTGTAAAACATGGGGATCGCTCTTGCTTTTATGCTTGCTGGATGTCACACAATGTAGTGGCCAAACAGTTAGAGATATTAGAATAAAACCTTCACCATTGTGTTCAGCATCAAAAAGTAGGTGACCACGTTCAAAAAATCAGATCTCTAGGACCACTCCCTGACCGATTTTGGGGGGTTAAAAGTGGTCGCTTCCGTTAAAGAGGGAAAAACGGCGATAGACGTCCCCCGAATATCGACCCTTCTGAACACATTTTGTTTATAAAATTGTGCATATTATGGGTCCGCTTTGCTTTTGACACTATCTAAAAGCATTAATTTATCTTGTTGTTCCTGTTAAACACGCCGTAGGCTTAGAGGAAGCTATTCTGAATTTTTTTCTCTTTAATTAGAAAGCAACCTCAGATGTGTCTGGATATTATACTACTACTTGCAACAAACTGTAATAAAATCGACTCTTATGGGACGATAAACTGTTATAAATATCATATATTGTATTTAGACTGTATTTCTTGAAACTGAAGAGTTTCTCGAACATAACCCATGTAATGAAGGCGACAGAGACGAGGCCTTTCGTGTCTTACTTCGGGAATCATCGTCAGGTCTTAGACGTCATTTCTTACCTTTAGATCTGATGATGATTCTCGAAAGTGCGACACGAAAAGCTTCGCCTCTTTTACCTTCATTATGTGAGTTAATTCTAAAACTCTTCATTTTCACTAAATGAACCAACTGTCAGAATAAGAATAATAATAATACTGTATTCTTCAAAGTTACAGACCCAGATTAATAAGACTTTCTAATACCAAATGCAATGAAATCGATTTTCTCCTGAACAATGAGACACCAAATATTACTTAAAGGACTGCTACGTTCAAATATTAGAAATCCAAATATTTATTTATTCTTTCAGAAACTTCACTAACGCTCTGACTGAAAATATTACAGAACTAAATAAAAAGACGTAAACACTTTTCTGTTTATTTTTCTTTTTTCTATTGTAATACACAACTACATAGACGTTTTACAAATACTAATAACAATATGTTATTATTTTTAATCGCTGAAATTTATTAAGACTGATGTATTCTTAAGATCTGTATACATGACGTCTGTAGTCATAATCAATCAAAAAGCACTTGTTCTGAAAATATCGCAGACAGTCTCGGTGTTTATCAGGAAAAATCCCTGTTCATTCAGGTAAAAATTAGACAAACAGGGAAAGAGTTACGAGTCAAAAACGTCCCATTTTAATGGAAATTCACGTTTGCGATTTCTTAGAACACTTTTACATTATTTTCAATGATGTAAAGCCAGTCTTTTGAATGTCTTTTAGTTAGGGTCTCTGAGCACGTACTTCAATAAAATGCACTGATGTACATCAAACTTCATATTTAAGAGTGTAGCTTAATGTCTCGATCCGTTTAGAGTTTCGTATTTGGTGTGTTAGATTTGTATCACAAGACTCAGAACACTGCATATAAGCAGTTCAAAATGTAATGCACGCCTAATTTGCATTGATACGTAGATGTGCAGCATTAAGATCTAGATCTGATTAGATTTTTTACTTCCAGGTTCCACTTTAGACACTGACCAAAACGCTGCTTTTTAAATAGCTCAGAAAATAATACACTGATCTACATCAAACTTCGTATTGTCTAAGTAGATTTTAATAGATGTACATCTAATTCGAAGTCACTTTACTTAAGAATTAGAATAGTTAATTAAAAAGTTAATGTACAGTCATGTTTAAAAAAGTTCATGTTTAAAGACGTAGTTTACACTTAGTCTACTTAGAGTTTGTAGACTTACTTCAAGAACGGTTCTGCTTATAGCTTGTTCAGCGTTGCAATTAATGCATGATCTACATCAGACTTAGTATTCTATGAATTTAGTCTTATGATGTAGTCTGATTCGATTTTGGTGTAAGCTATTCCATTGTAAGGACCGTTTTATTTAGGGACAAAATCTTAACAGCAAAAACTACTGCCCCGGGGCCCCCGAGCAAAGGGGGCCTCCGAACGAAGGGGGATTTTTTTTTTACGAAACCATAATCACTTGTTGCCCCGGATTGTCGTTTTTTTTGGTTGTTAAAATAAGATTGTCCTTTTTTTCTTTTTTTTGGTTGTTAACATAGGATTGTCAAGGGCCCCGCACCCTCCTAGCGCCAGCTCTGCCCCGGGGCCCCCAATCCTCTAGCTACGGCACTGTGCATTGCTGTTTATTTTTCGAACATAGTAGACAAGTGAGTTGCTTTTCACAGGCAGTTTCTCCTGCAGTGTCGTTTGATGATGTTTGTCAACGCTGCCCTGAACTGTCGGATAGCTAGACCGTACATGATGGGATTCAGGGCGGACGTTAAAGTGGCGACGGCGACGGTCACGGCGTGGGCGTCACACTGTCCAGGAAACAGTACTTCAATGAGTGGCTGAGGGAGCCAAAGCAATAGGAAAATGAGAATGATAAGGCTTGCCCTTTTGGCCGTCCTTGCCTCCACTCGTCTTTTCCCCTGTTCCCGAGCGCGATTATCCATGACGCAGATGGCTCCGAACTGGTTATCCTCCTTGGGTTTCAGGGTAACGTCACCTAACATATCAACCACTTCGATAACACTAACTTCCTTTTCTTTAATTGGCACCACATTGGGAATTGTGACCAAGGCATCTGTTACTGCTGTAGAAAAGTCAGGAATGTTTGGTAATAGTTGTTCGGATAAACGGGCGTCCAGTTTACTTGGTGATACTGTTTCTATGGTATTTTCCACTTTTGTCTCCGAGAGCAATGGTTGTACAGGAGTAATCTTTTGGTCTTCATCGCTGAATGTTACTTTTGAGCATTCCATTTTAGAGTTTCCCGTATCATCCTCCCCCGCACTAGAGTTTTTCTCGTCTGCATCTTCTGAGTTCAGAAAATCTTGAAGGGAATTGTTTTCCAACTCACTACTCTGCTTACTGTGTGAAGACATCTGCAGTTCTTGTTGTGCAGACTGAATAGCAGCGGTAACTTCATCTTCCGCTGCATTCAGCAGAAATGTAGCATCTATTACGTCACACTCTGTTGATTTGTAGAGATTTTCTTCATCTAACACATCGGTGTCTAACACATCTTTTCTATCATTTGTAGAATTTCCGGAGTTCAAAGAAAAATCTATGGACTCATTCAATTTAGCAACTTCCTCAGCGTTTCTCATCTCCTCGTTTACCTGTTTGTCATTTTGTGACTTCGATAATTCGTTCTCAAAGCGAAACGTCACAGATTTTTTATGGAATTGTGCAATAGGCTCTTTAAGTGCCTGCTTTACAGGTTCATCCACAGCTTTCGAGATTTGTAAAGGTTTCTCTACATTTATGGGTGTTTTACTAGATTGGGAATGAGATGATGGCTTAGTGTCTATAAAGGGATTGATTATTGAACATGACTGCGGACTAAAGCACAAAGTTCTTGGTAGAAAACTTCGCGGATCCTTCACACTTGGAAATATCCTCCTTATTGAAAATGCACTTTTCTCTGAGGCTTTAGACGTACGCTTATCTGACTTCAAAGTCTTTGAATGGCGATATAACAAGAGTACCATTCTTACGTAACAGACTATGACTGTCAAGATTGCAATACCACCTAAAGGAAGAGTAATTAGTCCAGAAGAATACAAAAACTTATTTGAACTGTTGTGTTTTCCCATACATAGGTCATAAGCAACTGATCCTGCAGGTAGTTCAGCGGCGCAGAACAATGCTATACCTGTTGCAGCTAACCAAGATATGGCAATAGATATCAGAACTCTGCGTTGCCTTTGGTCCACCGATTGAAAGGGATTGGCCACCGCCTGCAGACGTTCATAGCTTATTGCTACGAGAGTGAGAAGTTGTACACCGTTGCTTAACACGTGAAAGAAGAATTGCGTTTGACACAAAAGTATAGGAAAACCTTGATACGTTGGAAGTAAAGAACACACCATAGCTGAAGCGTGGAAAAGTTCTGCGAGGTCAGCGAAACATAGACTGGCCACCAAGCCATTGATGGGTTGTCGTCGTAAACTGGGAGATTTACAAATGATGAAGATAACAATGGGATTTACCACTAATCCTATAAGCAGTGATAAGTTTAAAAATAGCTCAGTGATCACTACTATGTGATTGGACAGAAGAATTTCAGATTCAGGCATTTCAACATCTGAAAAAGAAAAAGTAGAAATGAGAATTTTTTTTGACCAAGTTCTTTTTACGTGTGTTAAAATTGGATGGACAATTTAAAAAACAAATTACACACAAAGTTAACAAAAGGCGCAGACCAGTTTCGAACTGCCGCTATGCAGTCCTTTCAGAATTCTACGGAACCTCCAACCTACAGTCTATTTAAAGCATTAAGGGACCAATGAATAAGTAGCCTGGTGCACAGCCTTTCTGCTCCATGGATCTTTGCACCAATCAAGAATGAGGGCGGTAACTTGCAATATCTTCCAATGGATGACCAGCAGTATGGCACCTGGCGGTAACAAAAGAACCACACATGATTACATAAATCATATACCATTCCTCATTCCTGATTGGTCCGAAGATCCAAGGGAGAGCAAGGCCGTGCACCAGACTACTTTTTCATTGGTACGCTGATGCTTTAAATAGACTGTATGTTGGAGGTTCCATAGTATTGAGAAAGGACTGCATAGCGGCAGTTCGAAACGTTTTAATGTGTATAACTTTTTTTAACTTTGTATGTAATTTGTTTTTTAAATTGCCCTAAAAATTTTTTAATATAACTAAATATACAAGAAAATAAAATAAAGATCATTCTTCGAAATGTTGTAACATCTGAAGTAGATACCAAAATTCTGTATAACTGAAATGCTTATAGTAACAATGACTTTTCTATCCGTATTTCATCGTTCTTCCGATATTTTTACGATATTCCTTTCGTTACATGCCTTAACAAACAGTAGAGAATAACTTAGATAACGAAGTGATGGTTAATACTCATTATGAAAGTTAAGATAATTAATCTTTTTTGATTGAAAAAAAGCAGAGATTTCTTACGGTGTACATACGATATTAAATTTGGCAGATTTAGAAAAGGGCTAGTTCTAAAGGGCATTGCTAGTTCAGGGCAATAATAAATCAGGAAAAATCACACTTAAAAAAAAAACAAAAAACCTTTTAGATTCATGTATAAGAAAAAGTAGAACCCGTAGAAAAACTACAGTTGGAAATATAGTTCTCCTAATATCTGTATTTTCAACCGTAGAATTTTTTGCTAACGGATTTAACCAATTTCTAGTTGTAGGAGGACGCAATAACAAGGATCCAGGAGGTGTCATTTTTTTTATGAAATTTTTTTATTAAAATTACATTTGGCAAAGTTCAACATGATCATGCATGCCTCCACATCAGGACCTTTACTTTGATACAACATTAATCCCTGTATCTCATACGTTTCCCGAGAAAAAGGGCTTTTTATAGACTCTTCCTTTTAGGAAGATTCATAGGTATAGATTTATGGTTTTCGAATTTACAATATCACTGAACACTTTGTGTTTATCTCTCGTTGCTGAATATCAACAATTTATCATCAGCTTGGTAATTGAAAAGGCCGATCTGTTAGACTGTATTACATTGAGAAAAAAAAATTAAAACGATATATTTTGGTTTTCAGTAAACTTGTAGATTAATTTTATACTATCAAAGAGTTAAAAAATAATATGGCAAACTGACGCGTACTACATGTAGTCAAGCTTAAGCCTTTTTTTTATCCATACTATTATTCTACGAAATGAAACCGATAAACCTTAATATAGCCATAAATTACCCAAGTCCGAAGTGATTAATACTTTATATTTTCTATTAATAAATCACAATTCAAGTAGATATTGTAATAGAATTGCTATTTTGATTAGCAATAATAAACCTGCCTAATCTTATCAAGTAAAAATCTTCTTATTCATTTTATAAATAGCTCTGTTTGTTTTGATGATTGTTTTCTATTATAGTTTTTTTATCTTAAATTTGTAATTCCATTCTTCAAACGATTTGTCATTGAAAACCTTTCCAAGGGTCTGCTTTCTAAAGGAGGGTTTATAAAATTTATCGGGTGTATGTAATTCAGCATATCTTCCCTAATACTTTATGAACCATTGATCACTATATTTGTGGATCTCTTCCTTATATTTGAAAAGGTTTTATTAGAGGCCTCTAGGTTAGAGCTTGCCTGTAAAACATAGGGGACCGCTCTTGCTTTTATATTTGCTGAATGACACAATCTGTAGTGGTCAAACGGTTAGAGATATTAGAATGAAACCTTCACCATTGTGTTCGGCATTAAAAAGTAGGTGACCACAGCCAAAAAAAAATCAGGCCTCTAGGACCACTCCCTAACCGGATGTGGGCAGTGCTTCAATAAGTTTTCTTTTACCATATCTCAGCAATCGTTTGTCTGGCAAAAACGTGACCACCACCAATGTTCAGCAGAGTCGATATTGGGGGACGTCTATCGCCGTTTTCCTCTTTATCGGAAGCGACACTTTTGACTCCCCAACTTCCGGTTTGCTGTAAGCGTCCATTAGGTACATTGTAAACGCTGGTTAGGTTCACTCTACTTTTGTTTACAAAATTGTGCATATTATGGGGCCGCTTTGGTTTTGACACTGTATAAAAGCATTAATTATCTTGTTTTTCTTTTGGATAAATGAAGTCGTTCCTTAGGTAAAATGTCAGATAAGTAGACGATAAGCATACAATAGAAATCTGATTGGTCAATCAAGAAACATTGTGATTGGATTATTAAGATACTAGCTGATTGACTTCAATAAAAGATAATACTGATGTCTACCAAATTGTATTCTATGATTACTATCAATATAAGGAAGGCTCCAGTAGCTGAAATGGGAAGGGGCTTGTCTGAGGTGCAGGCGATATGTTCAACCCCCGCTGAGATAGAATTTTCCCCTCGTTATTTCTTCTCCAGAACGATCCCAAGGTTCACTTATCCGTCTATCAGATGGACAGGTACGTTAATGCAGAGAACGTCGGCGACCGGCCTTTTGATCTTAAATTAGTCCAGCCATTGGCTGAAGTTGGCTTGCTCCACCTACTCTTGAAGGGGAATATGATCGTTAAACTTTAAGCTTTAACTATCATTAATTCTATTCCCTTGAAAGTAATTTTATTTCACCCCGATTTAATCTTTAACTAGAACAGAGTACAGGGTTATATTCTTTTATTCTTTTGGTGTTCGAAATCAATTTCAGAAGAATACGTACTCAAGTTATAAGACTCTCGTCATTCAGCAGAACCAGGTTCGATTTCTGTGGGTAGGTCGAGGGGTTTTCTGTAATTATTTCTTCTTTAAGACAGGTCTTACTTGTTAGCTTCATTCCTTCAATCTCTGTCAAATTACCCAAGGTTCCCGTGGGTAATTTCACGGGATAAAGGACCTTCTAACGACTACTTCTTCATTGTAGCCTACAAGTCCTCGCGGCGAGAAATGATCCTCCCAGAATGCAACGCAGATGATAGATTTATCTTTCCTGGCCTGTCGGTCACATTCAAATGTAAGAGAAAATGGCGGTCGTTGATTCACATTCAACATTTCGACGAGGAAAAGGTCTCAAAAAACAAGTAGGGAAATTATTCTTAACGTTGCTCGTCGATTTCAAGAAGATGTATGTGAGATTTTTGTTATTTCCTATTTTTGATAATTGAGATTGATATTTTCTGCTGAGCTAATGGCTTTGATCCTGGAGAAATTAGTCAATGATAATGTGTTTGCGGGTTCAACTCTCACCGCGACGATAATAATGATCACAGAAGCTCTAACTCACCTTTACCGTGTTGGAGGGACAGATTCTTTAAAATTAATCTGCAAGTCATCTACCAGTAGAAAGAAAGTTGTTTAAAGAGTCTCCGTTAATTTTTGTTATCTCTTCCCAATGAAATTCCTGAAGTTACCATTAATTTTCTTAAGATTTTCTTAAAGTACTGCAGAATATATGTCAGTTGAGATATGCCTTTAGAAACTACACTTTTTGTAGTTTAATTCTTCCTGTGCAAATCAATGATTGTCTTTACCAAAAATCTATCAAAATCCTTTCCACTGTCAAAAAGGCGATTTAGAATGAAATCTCAAAATTCCTGCATTTTTTCCTCATCTTCAGGCATATTTCTAAGGCTTATACATTTTATTAATCAATGAACTAGAATTCCTTCAATTCAGCTCAGACGTTTTTTAAATTACCGATGTACTGAATAGAAAAGAGAGAGAAATTAGATGGGATAAAATTAAAATTGTAAATAAAATTACAATGTAGATAACTTAGATTTGAAGGAGGAGTAGGCCATGTTAATTAAATATATAATTAAATAATAATAATAATACTACTACTACTAATAATAATCTTTAACATGCTTGCAATTTGGCATATCTCAATTTAGTATCTTAAAATATGAAAGCCATTAATATGAGACATTCCTTATTAATGAGATACTTATTTACGCGAAATTTTGTGTATGTATAAAAAAATAAAGTTGTAGTATTAAAAAAAACGGTTAATATATTCACATATAAACTTTACAAAATCATACACAATACATTTAATTTCTTTGTTATGAGTTAACTGGAGTTTTGATATTTGATCCCTTTTCCAACCATGCCGATTAAA
Source organism: Thereuonema tuberculata (assembly GCA_023159025.1). Lineage (NCBI taxonomy): Eukaryota > Metazoa > Arthropoda > Chilopoda > Scutigeromorpha > Scutigeridae > Thereuonema > Thereuonema tuberculata. The sequence goes on along the minus strand of JAFIDM010000007.1, from coordinate 13,615,726 downwards.
ATGCGCTTATTTCGAAAATAAGAATAAAAAATTACCTAAAAAAGTAATAAATTGTAATAGGATGAAAGTAAAACGAATATCAAGTCAAATTGATAAGAATATGAATAGCAGAATATGAATAGGAAATATACGTCAGGCATCTGACGTTACTGGAAGACACTTGACGCAAATAGTTACGTTCAATCTGGAAAGCAGGCTTCACATGTCAAGAAACTGATTATTATTATTAGATGATTATGCTCTGAAATGATTTCGTTGCAGAGAACATTATAATAAGAACGCTAAGTCCCAAATCGATGCCAGAAGACAGTGATCTTGTACCGATTTTCTTTTGCTATTTCATGTTTATGTGATTTTATAAGGAAGGGTTGAAACTCTAATTTTGGTTCAGTTTTAGTAGGTTATGTTTATAAGGCTTGCAGTAAAACAAATGTAAAAATATTCTATTTGAATAAAACGTGTGACACTTTTACTTTTATCATTATTACTTTTTGCCAAAAATCATTCGTGATAAGGAAAATACACAACGAATTTCATTTTTGGTTTCAGCAAAATTATGTAAAATTCCTTGACTTTGTGAGGTGGACAACGATCACAAAGTTTACATTTGCAGACCTGTGTTATTAAAATAATAAGAAAGGAAGAGGAAATAAATACAGTACAAGAAGGTCGAAGAACTTGAAGCTTACTTTCGTTAAAATATGCTAAAATGGCTGAGGAGAGTCTAATAAGCTCGAAACAGCTGTCCCAGGGTCTTAGCTTGAAATAAACTCAAAAAGGTTCCCTTTTATCATAATGTATGCTTTGGTTCCTTGTTCCTTTCGCCATTTGAGGGTTTCTGGTTTTTTATTTTTATTTGATTCTTTGTAGTCAAATACCTTTTGAGGAAGACGTGAGGCTGCCCAAGGTGTTGAATTCTACATTTTATTGATTTTTTTTATTTTGCTTATTTTTAGTTTTGAGGGATCACTTGTCCCATCACGAAAGAAATAAATATATTACAAGAAGGTCGAAGAACTTAAAAACCTACTTAAAAACTGATTTCTTAATTATTACTGATGTTTTTTAGTGAAAAAAATCCAAAAGCCAACATTTATGTAAATTCTAATATATACAAACAGTAAAACAGTACAAATTTCTCATTTTCTGAAGATAGATATTTAAATTCATAATATTTATTTAAATTGTTAAATTTGATTAATTTTAATCGCGTCAAACCGCTCGCAGAGGAATAGGTAAGATTACAGCCCCGACAGTTGATCGCCTAGTACCGGGGCCCAGGCTGAGGTCATAAATGAAAAAAATTATATAAATATGAATTAGCCTATCACTTATAGACTTTTTTTATAATTAAGTCTACATTTTATGTAAACTATTTCGTATAATCTATGATTTTGATCATACTGTGGGAATGGGGGCCCGTTACTGCATTTAGTATCTGGACCCTGAATTTGATTTAGAGAACCTGGCTAACAAGGGAACCACTCGAACCTTAGAAACGCAGTTTGTAATGAAACTT